>CM033470.1:133483376-133548376 GCA_019447015.1 Hymenochirus boettgeri
TTCTAAAATCCCCAAAAGAACCCAGACTGTCTCTACAAAATATGACATGTTTCAACCATGTTTGATTGTATCAGTGCAAGAAACAAATGAATGGCTTGTGTAGAATTGGATTTGGGACCAGAAGATACCATTCAGCTATATAGCTTAAAGGGCATGTCCAACTAAAATTGAATCTACTATTGGCCCCACTCTGTAGTGTATAAAAACCCTTACCTTAAATCCCTGCTCCAAATGGTTCTCCTGTAAAGTCCCCCCAAAATTATAAAAACTGACCAACAGGAGCCTGGCCACCAGGGAAATTGTTTCCACCAATGAGCTGTCCTCTCAGAGGTTTTTAGCTTGCTCAGAGCAGCCCTTCACGCTATAATATCTATTCCAGAAACTCCCCCGATCTTTACTTACCTTCCCTCTCTCCTCCAGCATTCTGAACTGCCGGCAGCCGCGTCCATGATTGTTTGCCTCTCAGCCAATCACATATGCGGCTGCCGGTCCGGCCCCCTGCTTGCAGTTCTATGCAAGCAGAAGGCCGGGCATTGTGGCGGAGGAGAGAGGGAAGGTAAGTAACGATCGGGGGGCTTTCTGAAACAAATATTATAGCGGTTGGGGCTGGGGGAACTAGCACTACTATCTGACAAAAGTTTAAAAAAGGGGCGGGCATGCCCTTTAAGGTGAAATGGGATTAAAAGAGCAAAAAGCCCTCCAAAAAGCATAAAATAAAAAAGGTTTTCACAGCCTCATGCCAAAAAAACAGCATTACTTAAATAATGTGAGAAATAAGTTGTGATTTCTCACTCACAGCATTCCTATGAAAATGTGCAGACAAATGCAAAGTTTCTCCATAACCACTGACATAATAACATGCAATACAGCATATTTATTATAATAATTAAAAGATGTCATGGATGCATTTTGCTCTGTCCCTGTTTCTCTCTAGAGCTTTCTGTGTTACCTTGCTTCTATTAAACCCCTGAATACAAAGACATACATGAGGTTGAAATCTAATTACATGTGCCGTCACTTGCGGTCTCGCAATATTTTCAGAATATTTTCATGTATTCGGAGCTATGCAGGGCTATTAAAAACTAGCTTCTGCCTCTCTCTGTTTCTATATATGATGTGACATCCCTCTTCAACTTTATACCCACCACAGAGGCGGTTAAAATGTAAAGAAAACAGCTGTTCCAAGACAACACCCTTGCCAGCAGAACAGAGCAGGTGTGTTCCCTACTGGACTTATGCCTGAATAGCACATACTTAAAATATAAGTAAAAGTCCTACAAGCAAACAAAACAGGTAAAACCAACAAGCTAGCTTTTTTGACTTCTTCGAGAAGTGAGGGAGAATGGTAAACTGTAAGTAGAGGTTTACAGAAAACCAACCCACACAGAATACTATTTGATGTTTGTCTCCCACCACCCTTTAAATCACTAGGTACTGTAGATATCATCAGATCCCTACAAAATTAAGCAGAGAACACACCCACTAGCACAAAGTCTAAAAGTTTGTACACAACTGCAGATATGTGCCAGACCCCCAAGCCTTGACTGACTCCCAAGCCCGACGTACACCCGCGACGAACGGCCGATAATCACGCGTGTGAATGCGTTCGGTCAGGGGTCGTTCAGCGATCTGCTTGGCGGATCGGGTCGGTCGGGTCTCGGGGATCTGGCAAACATCTGCAGCTGTGTACAAACCTTAAGGCTAAGGAAATGAAACATCTCAGAGGAGCTCTTAAAACTTGTGGATATCGGACAGAGCCTTTTTAGAAACCGAAAGAAGGAAAGAAAAAAACACACCAATACAGGGTTGCCAACCGTCTGTAAATTCCGACAGTCCATAAAAATATGCCCAAAATACATGCTGTCCATAAAGTCTGATTTTTAATGGCTGTCTGTTAAAAATCGTGATTTTCCCAGCTGGTACTGTACCTTTAAATAGCCGAGGAATGAGGAGTCGGGAACTACTTACTGTTGACAGAATAAATGCACCTCCTCCACCTCCCTCCCCCTGCACACATTCTATTTCCCTCATTGGTTACTGCCTTCCCAGGTGTTCTTTGGTGGGGGGGGCAGAGCAGTTGTGGAGTATGGAGACAGCAGATAGGGATCTGTTCCTCAACTTCTAAGTCTAACTGGTCCAATTGGTCAGTCAGTCGGCAGCAGGACATCAGTGGAGAAATTAAGATAAGTGCAGTAAATCTTGTTCCCACACTAGTGTCACACATGGAATCAGCGGCCAGCCTGTGCGGCTAATAGTAAACTGCTGTGTCCTAGTACTCTCTCTGGATCTGTAAGCTTCCATAAAGCTGAGGTCAGTAGGTATTGAAAACACTGAATTGCTGCCTTGAAGAGGGAAGATTACCCAAGTCAGTGTCTGTCAGTCCTTCTAATCAAAAACCAGTATCTGTCAGTCCTTCTGTTCAAAATCCAGTGTCTGTCAGTCTTGTTTAAAATCCAGTGTCAGTCAGTCCTTCAAATCAATATCCAGTGTCAGTCGGTCCTTCTGTTCAAAATACAGTACCAGTCAGACCTTCTGTTCAAAAATCAGTGTGTCTGTCCCTTCTGTTCAAAATCCAGTATCAGTCAGACCTTCTGTTCAAAAATCAGTGTCAGTCCTTCTGTTCAAAAACCAGTGTGTCTGTCCTTCTGTTCAAATTCCAGTGTCAGACGGTCCTTCTATTCAAAATCCAGTGTCAGTCAGTCCTTCTGTTCAAAATCCAGTGTCAGTCAGTCGTGTTCAAAATCCAGTGTCAGTCAGTCCTGTTCAAAAACCAGTGTGTCTGTCCCTCTGTTCAAAAACCAGTGTCTGTCCTTCTGTTCAAAAACCAGTGTGTCTGTCCTTCTGTTCAATAACCAGTGTGTCTGTCCTTCTGTTCAAAAATCAGTGTCTGTCAGCCCTTCTGTTCAAAATCCAGTGTCAGTCAGTCCTGTTCAAAAACCAGTGTCTGTCCTTCTGTTCAAAAACCAGTGTGCCTGTCCTTCTGTTAAAAAAAGAGTGTCTGCCAGCCCTCCTGTTCAAAAACCAGTGTCTGTCAGTCCTTCTGTTCAAAAACCAGTGTCTGTTAATCCTTTTATTCAAAAACCAGTGTCTGTCAATACTTCTGTTCAAAAACTAGTGTCTGAAGAACAGAAAGTGGAACCAGAACGCTACACGGATGAGCAGGTGACAAAAGAGGGAGAATCCCTATAGTTTATTCAGACATAAAGCAATCCAACATTTCGGGGGGACGTATCCACCCTTCCTCAGGGATAACAATAAACAAGTGAAGCAGCAACTATATCACAACAGTGGGAGGAGTCTAAACTCACTTTTACTGTATGGAAATTGAACCATTTCCATACAGTAAAGTGCCACAATAGTGCAAAATACAATATAAATATAATATCTATTGCTCAACCCACATAAATATACTAATAAATATAAAAGTGCATATTATATCTAAAAACATTGTAAAAGAGCTGTATACACCTAAAACACCACCTCCACATAGTTACCTAATTATGCATAGCAAAGTAAAAAAATTTTAACAGGGTTATACAATAAAAGTTCTTATCGTTTAAAATGGTGCTAATCTTGCCCCAACCAATCAGATGTTTGCTTTCAAATGTTAAATAAGATCTGATTGGTTGGGGCAAAATTAGCACAATTTTAAACGATAAGAACTTTTATTGAATCTCCCTGTAAGTGTATAAATATATAAAAAGATACTAAAAAAAGATAATAAATGTCACAGTAGTCACAAGAAATACATATATGACACATTTCCTAAGGTAATCCCAGCCTAAAGAACAATTTAAGTTGATGTTAAAGGGATATTAAAAGGGCATGTAAAAGGGATATTTAAAGGGCTATTGCCCTAAAAGGGGAAAAAAATATCCCTTTAACATGAACGTATGTATGTGGAGGAGACAACAGCAGCTTCACCATCATATGGCCCAGCATGAAAGAGCCATTCCTCAGGCATTGTACCTGCATCTTAAAGGGCAAGTCCAGATCCAAAATGAAAACTTATATACAGGTAAATCATCCACCAAAACCCTAAATGGTAATAGTTTGAAACCTGAAAGATATAAGTCTAACCTGAAATCCTGCACAATGTCCAGTTTCCCTGTTTCTGCTTCCTGGTTCTTTCAGTTAGCAACTGTCAGTTATGGATTTGACAGTTGACATCACAGCCAATGACTGAATGTTAATCCCCTGTCTACTTCTTCTGAGCATGCCCAGATTCAGTAGAGGTTTCTAAATTGCTCAGTTTCCGTGAGGCATCCAGAAGCATAGCAGGCATACAGTAATAAAGTCATAGGACAAAGTATGATATATCAACATATTTTAAAGAGGATATTCTTTCTAAAAGATGTTCTTATGAGGGTGGAGTTGTCCTTTAAAGGAACTGTAAACATAAAAAAATAAGTGTTTGCCAATCGTTTCTATTATTCACAGGGAGGTGAGAATGCTTATTCTCACCTCCCTGTGAATAATAGTTTGCTCAGGGGACACAGCGGCACTTACCTTACCTGGCGCTCCGCTCGCAGGTCCTTCTGAACTGACAGCTGCGCTGTCCTTCTCTCCCGATCGCGCACCTATCTTTTGTATTGGCGCGCATGTGCAAAAGATAGGCGCGTGGTCGGGAGACAGGGGCAACGCGGCTGTCAGATCAGAAGGAGCAAGCGGAGCGCCAGGTAAGGTAAGTGCTGCTGTGTCCCCTAAGCAAACTATTATTCACAGGGAGGTGAGAATAAGCTTATTTTTTTAGGTTTACAGTTCCTTTAAGGAAAAGGAACAAATGTTTGTACAAGAGTGGAAACTGTTATAAACTCCTTTTCTTATTAAGGACATAGAAAAAAAGGACATTTAATCATCTGATGGTTGTATGGTGAGTGTGGAAGTTTGAAAATAAGTATTGTTTGTGCTGATAGTGTGCTGTGATAAAGACTGATTGTAAGTAGATATATCTTTCTTCCCGTTAAAGGGGCGAGGTTGAAAGTAAGTTTTAGGTTTGGGTTTGGAGTTTAGAGATTTTAGTACTGCACCTGTTTTAATTGCAAGCAGGCTGTGAAAGTTTTTTTTTCTTCTGTCTCCTTGCACTGAATGGTGTGGGGGCAGGGGCAAATTAGTTAAATAGCATTCACATTGATTGGATCAGTGATTTGTACCTGACAAAAGTCAGTTCTTGTGAGTGGAAGCTGTTACAAATTCCTTTGTTATAAAGGACCTGTATATTAACGACTAGAGTTTCGTTCTGTTTTCGGATTTACAGATCACGGTAAAATCTTGAAGATCTGAAAACAGAACATACTTTCAGGACTTTGGAGCCCATTTTTGATAATTAGCGAATGTTCAAGATTTTTTTCGGAAAAGTCTCAAATGTTCGATAATCCTCGAAAATATGATCGGAAACTAATTTTGAGTTTGCGATAATATTTTTGAGGATTATCCAACGATCGAGGCTATTTTTGATAATCCACGAGCGTTCGATAATTATAGAAAATTGGCTCCGAAATTCGAATTCGAATGATCAGTTTCGGACGGAACATTTGGATTTTGGAACCAAGGGGTTACGTGTCAGATCCGGGTCCATCTCTATTAACGACATAGAAAAAAAAGGACATTGAAACAAAAAGGGCACTAAAATATGGTTGATGCATTGGTGTTGCACATTAGAAGGGACCATTTTGTTGATACCATGCAATGTGCATTCTGCCACATGTATAGGAACTTGGAGCAGTCATTCCAGGGGACTTATGTCTGTGTCAGGTGCCAGTGGGTTGCCAGATTGTAATCTGAGGTGGAGAGGGTACAGCTGGCAGCATTGCAGGGATTTGCAAAACGGGGGGGTTAGCAGGCATTGGCTGGGGCCAGCATAAAGGGGGTGGAAGTGGGGCAGGAAAGGTTTAGGGGGGAGGTATTTTTGTGAGGGTTCCTAGGGGGAATGGAAGCGTAGGGTTGCTTGTTCCCAGGCCATCCAACAGATTTGCTGCCTTAGGAGATAAAGTGGAGGACAGCTCAAAATCTGCGTGTATGGAGCAAGCTTATCCCTTGGGATTGCCATCTCTAATACAAGGGAGGAAGAACTTGGTAGGCAAGTGGTTGTGGTAGGGGACTTCATTATTAGAAACGTGGATAGGGTCATCTGCCGCCAAGACCCTGCATGCCGAACTGTGTGTTGCCTGTCTGGTGCTAGGGTTCGGCATGTGGTGGATTGTGTAGTCATTATTGGGTGGAGCTGGGTGTGACCTGGCAGTCTTGGTTCCTACTGGTGCCAATGACAAAGTTAGAGAAGGAGAAGAGTTGCTTAACAATGACTTCTGAGAGCTAGGGGCCAAGTTAAAAGCAAGGACCTCCAGGGTAGTGTTTTTTCGTAAATACTACTGCAGTCACATTCTAGGCTAGTGAGTTCAGGAACACTCCAGCACACTGCTGTTGGCTGTTTGCTAGACAATGGATAGGTGCAATCCTCCTGACCTCTAATCTATGGGCTATGTAATCCAAATATCAGGAAGCGAATGGAGGAGCACACTATAGATGTGATTTCAATACTTTATTGTAAACAACATACAACGTTTTGGGAATGCTATGTCCCTTCTTCTGGTAGGGAAGGGACATAGCGTTCCTGAAACATTGTATGTTGTTTACAATAAAGCATTGAAATCACATCTATAGTGTGCTCCTCCAGTCACTTCTTGATGCTAGGCTAGAAAGACAGCAGGAATATTAATATGTGAATAAGATATTGGTGTAAGGAACAAGGGTTTGGGTTCTTAAAGAACTGGTCGGACTTTTCTGACAGCTACAGACCCTTTAGCAGTGATAGGTTGCACCTCACTGATGGTGGTGCAGCTGTTTTGTGGGAGAAGGTTGTTAGAGGGTTGGAGGATATTTTAAACTAGGTGGGGGGGGGGTAATTTCATTCTCACTGGGATAGATAGCCCAGGGGGTAAGCAGGGGGTAGATTGGCCAGTGGTGGGTGGAAACGGAGTTGGGGTTAGCATAGGGAATCGGGAGGCAAGTGTATTAAAGAGAATAAATAAATTACAGGATCTTATCTAAAATGTATGTTTGCAAATGTGAGACGCTTGGCTGACAAAATGGGAGAATAGGAGAAATCAAATTGACTGAAAAATAAGATGTAATAGGTATAGCAGAAACATGGTTGAACAACTGGGCTTAAAATTTAGAAGGATACTCTTTGTTTAGACAGGATAGAGAAAGAAGGAAAGGGGGAGGAGTATGTGTTTATATTAAACAGCAGTTGAACCCAAATTTAAAAGAAGAGACTATATAATATACCGTATGAGTGGAATTGGGCAACAGGAAGAGGGTAATGTCATTATCAGTGTCTGCTACAATTCGCCAAGTGCGAGCAGTTAGGAAGTGAGTCAGCTCCAAAGTCCCCCTTTTAATGAGTGTTCTGATTAAAGAGGGACTTTAATTATCCTGACATTGATTGGCGTAGTGGAACTGCCAACACAGAAAAGTGTGATGGGTTCTTAAATTTGCTGCAGGATAATTTTTTATCACAGGTGGATGAAATTCTTCCTCGAAAAGGATCTCTGTTGTATCTGGTAGTATCTAACATCATGGAGCGTATTATAGGTATATTTGTAAATGGAGGCTTAGGCAATAGTGACCATGAAATAGTGTCATTTAGTGCATGTTATCAAACGGAAAGTGTACTTGGTTAACAAAGACTTTTAATTTCAGGAAAGTAAATTTTCCCAGGTTAAAAGTAGCTTTTCAGCATATCAACTGGGATGGTCTATTATCAGATAAAGGTACTGAACAGAAGTAGACTGTTTTAAGGGGATTTTAAGCCATTTCACAACTAAATTTATACCTTTGGGAAATAAATGTAAAAAAATAAGTCCACACTCATGTGGCTTAATTCTGATGTAAAGAGAGAAATGGAAAGCATTTTGTCCATTTTCCTTTCAGTGGGAACGGAAAGCGTCTTTAAGAATTAAAAAAGCTGGAACAAGGATTGTTACAAAGCAATTAAGCTAGCTAAAATTAATAATGAAGTTAAGATAGCTGAACAAAGCATCACTAACCCTAAACAATTTTTTAAAGTATATTAATAGTATGAAGATTAAGACTGAAAGTGTGGCACCATTAATTAATGGGGATAAGTTAGTTACGGAGGATGGCGACAAAGCAAATGTATTAAAATTTTTTCCCCTCTGTATACACTATAGAAGATCCAAGTACAGATAGCATAGAGTACAGTAGCAATAATGGTGTAAAAGATGCAAGTGCACTTTCATTAACCGAGGATATGGTGCAAGAAGATCTAAATATGTTTTTTAAGGTATTTTCAAACTAGCTAACTTGGCTTTTATAAGGAAGTGAGTAGGAATTTAGACTCTGGCATAGCAGTAGATGTAGTATAGTTAGATTTTGCTAAGGCTTTTGATACAGTCCCCCATAGGCGACTAATGTATAAGCAAAGGTCTGTTGGGCTGGGGTGGCAAATTTGCACATGGATAGAAAGTTGGTTGATGGATAGGATGCAGAGAGTAGTTGTTAATGGGGCTTCATCAATATGGACTAAAGTTCTAAGTGGCCACTTATATTTAATCTTATTAATGATCTGTTTATTGATGATTAAAAACTTCACAGGATATGCAATTGCTACAAGTGGATCTAGATAAATTGTCACATTGGGCTGCTAAGTGGCAGATGTAAGGTAATGGTAAGGTGATGCATTTTGGACCTAAAAATCCTTTTGCTGCTAATACTGTACTATAAATGGCTCTGTGTTAATTGAATCCCTGTTGGAAAAGAATTTTGGAGTTTTGGTGGATAACAAACTTAAAGGTAGCAAGCAGTGCCAGGCAATGGCATCAACAGCTAGAGCTAGCAAGATATAGTCTAGTATAAATAGAGGTATGGATTCAAGGGGGAAAAAATTAATTCTGGTAAGGTCTCATTTGGAATATGCAGTGCAATTTTGGACTCCTGTGTACAAAAAGGGCATCTTGGAAATGGGAAGGGTTCAGAGAAGGGCAGCAAAAATAATAAAGGGAATGGGGGAGCTTGAATATGAAGACAGATTGGATGAGTTACAATTATGTACAGTACAAAAAATGCAATTGAGTGGGGATATGATTAATGTGTATAAATACATTAACGGGCCATGCAATAAACTATCTGGGGCATTGTTCACCAAAAGAACATGTCAGAGGACACACAGACATCCCTTGAAAAAAAGAATTTTAGTCTTAAGTTCAGAAAGGTTTTTCCACTATGAGAACGGTAAAACTATGGAACTGTCTTCCATTGGATGTTGTGATGGCAGGTTCATTGGATAGTTTCAAAAGAAAGCTGGGTGAGTTTCTGAAAACAAGGAATGCTGCATGTTACTGGTATTGATACATAAAGTTGGAGTTGACCCAGGGATATTTCTGATTCCCGCGATTGCAGGAAATGTGGATATTGAGTAGGTTAAACTGGATGGACATATGCCTTAATTTAACTTCAAATACTATACTATTTAATAACTGGACTGGTTTGAAAAAGGTCAAGAGGGCAATTTATGTCAAAATGAAGAAACCAAGCCTTAAAGGACAACTATACTGTAAAATTGTAATTTTTAAAAACAAATAGTACATGGAGCAAGGAGATAGGATTGATTATTCCCACCTCCCAATATTGTTTTGTTGAGGAGCTACAGCACATACAGTTTTCAACTGCCAGGTTATGGCCCTGGGCCTATGTATATTAAAGATAGTGCTGAAGCATTCAGGAAGACTGGCAGAAGCCGTTTTCTTCATCCTGCTGCTCCTCATAGAAAGGATATTGGGAGGTAAAAAGCACCAATCCTACCTCCCTGCCCCAGGTACTTTTTATTTTATTGTTTTTGAAAAAACTTTATATGCACTATAGTTTCCCTTTAATAGAGATGTGTGTGGGTAGGGGGTTGGTTCAACACCAAAAGTCTGCCATGTACAATGCTGTTTTGACGACCTTAGCTTGGGCAGTTTTGATAACACCTCTTTGCCACAATGCAATTAACACCTTCAATTCAGGAGGTCCTTGACACCTTGCTGTTATATGCTGATGGGACACATTCCAGGGTATTTCTTGCCAATAGATTCTTGTACAAGACATTTTAAATTTAGAAAGTCAGACTGGATAAAAGAGAACCTTCATAAGACTACTACAGCGGGTGTTTAATATTTCTGGATCCATTAATCAATTAATTAATCAGCTCATTTATTTTAGTATACCGGTTATATGAAAAAAGAAGTCTAATATCCAGCCTGAGCCAATCAATTCATATTATCTTTTATCTTAGGAAGTTGCAGTGGCTAGGCCCAAAGGGCTGCATATGACCCTCTGTTTACACTGTTGCAACTTAACGTTATAAACCTAACGCCAGCTCTGCTGTTGGGTTGTTGTTTTGGGGGTTTATTTTTGCTTAGCTATGTGGTTTCCTGTTTCTCATTCAAAGTTAACTTTAAATGGTTGCCTGTATCTCATCAACTTGTTTTTAACTACAATGGAAATTAGAAATCAATATTTAAAACCTCTTTTATGAGTTATTATTTTAAAGATGTATTCATTTTTAAGTCTATTATAAAGGCATAGATATATTTTTGTTGAGCTCCCTTTCCAGAGGAAACTGTTTGCCTGCAGTATTGGATGTGTAGTCTATAGGTAGGAAGAAAATGTTTGCAGATGTTATTTCAGCCAATCCTTCATGTTAACATACCTTGAGTAGCCAATCCCAGCCAAATACCCTGACAATTATTTATTTAGGTTATGATGTAATGATCAATGGAAAAATATATCTTATGCTACACAATTCCATGCATGTATTTAATGGAATGGCAACATAATGGGTATGCTATACAGATGTCATGACGAAATTAGAAATGTTCTCAAATATTTTTAATATGATATCATAATGTATATAATCGGCCCTAGAATCTCAAACCCCGTCCCAAAATGACAAGCCCTGCCCCTTGTCCTGCCCACACTTGGGCCCAAGTGCACACGGAGGGGTCATGGGTTGGGCATCACTGGTTTAAAGAGTATTTGTGGTCTCCAAACAAATTAGGCATGGGTTAAATAAAAGCCTGCAGTCTCACCTTTAAAACATGCCCTAACAGGCTGCAGTTAGAAATGTGATCTGGGCCTCATTTTAAAGGTAAGACTGCAGGCTTTTGTTTAACCCATCAATAACATGTTTGAATGTCTTTAACACACATTTAAAAACATGAAACTAGAAAATAAACAATGCAGAATACAACTCACAGCCCGTGTAGTCTTCAAAAAGTCCTATTAGCATGTGCACCCATTGGACACGCCCCCTAGTCCCACTATTCCCTGTTCCTCTACACATATTTTCTGTACAAATGTTTGCACACCAATATTGAAGTCCCAAATAAGACTTTAAAAGCTGCTTGTTACAATACAAAATAGCAGATTTTAGCGCCTTTTTTATTTCTTTGCTTGCAATCTGTTCGTAGCAAAATCTTACAGGTTCAAATCCCCACACATACTTCTATAATTTCTGTTTTCTTTTTTCCTTGATAGGAAACAAACTTCAAAGATTACTTTTTTTGTATTAAATACAAAGGAATATGTGGGGAACACATTTTTGTCTCCTGGCTGTGATTTTTACATTGTTAAATATTTCTTCTCTGTCTGAGAGTATCTTGTGATAGAAATAGGTCTCTATGCTGTAATAAGACTTCTTGGGTGCATTTACCTTGTTACAGTCTTTCGTCCCCCCAGCGCTCTGCTCCAGGCTCACAGCTGCTTCTCTGATGTTTCTAGCTAGCAGAGAGCCCGGAGCAGAACACCGGGGGGAAAAAAGACTGTACGTATATTTCTGGGGCTTTTCTTTTTACAAAAGTAAATTAGCAGTTGGGGGTGGGATGGTATGCCCTATACAATGTAAAAAATATATTTAAGCGGTGGATATACCCTTAAAATAATGCCAGGCACTATTGCTTATGTATATGTAGCATTACTGATGAAATATACTTTATCATCATTTTGTTAAACATCATTTGGTCAGATACTAAAGAAAGCACCTGACAGTTTACTATGCTATGGAATGAGATTTCTTTAGTTGTATCCCCATGTGCTGTTTAAACCAATGAAATAACGTTGTCAATACATTGTTCTAAGTCCAGAACAGGCTGTGTGATTAATTTGGTCGATCTGGTTAAAAGAAGGAGGGGGCATCCGTGAGCCTACACACTGACAAAAGTTTAGTAGGAAAAGGAAATGCCTATTATATTGTAATTGCATCAAAAAACATCTGATGGGTGGGGAACATGGGGTGAGCGGTTGTGATTTTCTAAATAATAACCAAAGGAAAATGAGGTTTAAGAAGAAATATTTTTTTAAATATACACTACACGACCTTCAAAAAAAAAAAAGGCAGAAATTTGTTCTCCATCTCCTAACTTTTTTCTTGGTGATGAGAATGATACCAGCCATCTGGTAAAAGGAAATATGTTGCGTGATTTGTGAAATGATATTTAATTAAGGCCTTTGCCACACAAGCGCATTTCGGGTGGGGCTCATTTGGCAACTTCATAGTTTTTCTGTATGTTAAATAATGTATCAACTTTATTCAATCAACAAAATGAATAGAAAATGTCCAACACAAAAATCATTTTTCCCTTCTTTTATGATACTTACAAAGCTGGCCCAAAGCAAGAGTTCAAGTAGTACAGCCTATGATTAAGGGCGGAGTTACGCCCAAAACGCGTTAGGCGGTTTATCTTGTCAGCCATTTATGGGTTTGTGTGCCATGTCTCTTAAATAAATCAAGTGTGATTCAATACCTTTAGCGAATATGTAGACCCTTATTCGGCCGGATTGATTGCCCTTTACTTCAACTTACCAAGAGTTAAAGTAGCACTATGCGATATTAAATTGGCTAGTGCAACTTTAAATTCAGGTATCTGCTATGCGGATGTGGGTTAATACAGCCAAGGGGGTTTTTCTGGTGTAATGTACAGATGAAGGAACTTTTTTTTTTTTGTGGGACACTATACTGAAAAAATGACTTTGCCTCATCTTAATCTATAATTGAATACATGTAAGTAGCACTTTCACTGATTTTCATGTGTTGCTGCATGCCTTCAATCCAGCACACATTTTGTTTAGGAGCAGTATCCCCCTCCCTCTTTTAACCACTCCCACTTCCATCCGATCTGACTTTATTCCCACAAACCAACTGGCAAGCCTGCACACAGCATACAGCATTCAAACTGTCAAAACTCTGTCACCATTCCAGCTACAGTAAAACTACTCACAGAAGAATAGTTTTTGAGAGCAAGTAACTTGATTGAAAGCTGAAATATAAGAAGTTTTAGATTGGATATCTAAACAAAGAGGGGGCATATCAACAAAAAAATGATACAGTGGTGGTTGGGAAGAATTATAGTTTCAAATTATGGTCAATTTAAAATAAGCTATTTTTCGATATAGATGCCCTTTAAGGTGTTAATTGGGGCATGGAACCCCAATAACAACCTTAAGGGACAGTTTCGATAGCCATAACTTTGTATCTAGCTAGCTATTCACAAAATAAGTTGAAAAAGTTTATCAGGGAGCAGACTTCCCTTGGAATTGAAGATTCTCAGTAGTGTAACTAGGAATTACCAGACCTCACAGCAAATCTATAATGGCTCCCCTCCATGCTTTATCTACAGGCGCCATCTGAAGGCCTCTGAAGCCTATGGCCCATAGAAAACTTGTGCAGGTGGTGCAGAGCCATTTTGCTCTGAGCATTCATCCCCCTTTTCATTGCTGATGGTTTAGATGTATGCAGGTTGTGCTGTTGAAAAGATTACAAATTAACCTAGGCTCATCATGATTTCTATGCATGTAAGGTGGATGTGCAGACATTTAAGGGAAATTCTGGTATGCTAATCAGGTGCCAGTGACAGCCATTTAGACGATTTATTTAACAATGCTAGTGATTTCAGAGGTGAGTTACAGTTATCCGCAATTTTGCTGCCTGTGTATGACCATGTGTGTACAAGGCTTAAGCAGCAATGGTGTCTCTGGCTCTTCCAAATTTTGATTAATAGGTCTGGGACAGCAAGCTGTTGAGAATAAGATGATCCTGTATATACTGTACACCAGAATCCCTCAAGATATTTCCCCTGAGTAAAGGTGTATACACGTTCTGGAAAGATTGTTTGCCAGACAATCTAGTGTGTGTACAGGTGCCCCCAGACATGGTTTAGCCTCTATGTTGAGGGTCTCCCAGTAGCTCCCCCTCCCCATAGAACAAAAAATGCAGTCTGTACAGGGATATTTAAATAAATTGTTATTGAAATAATTTGTTTTATAATATGTGTACCAAGCATAACACTTTTATTCTATTAAATGTACTTACAGAGAGAGCAGGGTTTCCTTCATCTTCCACAGTGACTACCAGCTTATAAAAGCTCTGCTTCTCACGATCTGGCGGGGCTGGCCTTGTGGCAATTTCACCAGTGAGTCTATCCATACGGAAAGTAAGGTCTTCATTGCCTTGTGTGATATAGTAAGAAAGGACACTATTGAGGCCTTTGTCCTTGTCTGATGCAGTCACTCGAATAACAGATGTACCACCTCCAACATTCTAAAGCCAGCACACAAAAGAGAATAAAATCCACTAGCACAGCAGTTGAAAAATGTATATTTTTTCTAAAGACACATACAAGTTAAAACATTAATACAGTAATTTAGTTTTTTCTGTGGAAATAGCTTTTAGGGAAGGTAGCACATTAATCCAATCAGAATGGAATTGATCAAATTACCTTAAAGACCTGTTAGGTTGAGGCAACACTGCACCGCACTCTCGCTTGCGCGTTAGTGTGAGAGCGCGTTGCTGTGCGCTCACATTTGCGATCACCCGATGATTTGCACTAGTGTGGCCTAGCCCTTTGAAGCTTGGACCTACTGAAATATTCTGCATTTTTGGCCCACTAAATGCAAAAACATAATAATACATTTAAAAGGGATTTCAATTAAACCTTAACCTTAAGGTACACATTTGGTCTCATTTACCCAAGAGCTGTAACTTCAGGGGGGCTGAAGATATAATACTGCAAATGTGTGGTAAATTAAGTTTGGCTTTTACCCTTGCATGACTATACCCTTGCATGACTTTACCCTTGCATGAAGGCTACTTTCTGGCTCCGGACTCCGGTACTGCCCTCACATTAAGTGTGTAAGTCAAGTAACTTACGCACAGGGGCAAGGGGGTGTACCGGAGCAGCTGTGGGACCAGTGGGCGCGCCGCGCACAGTGCAGAGTCCAGAGTTCTTTCTGTTTACTTTGCGGCGGCACAGAAGGGGTAAGCGCAATTTTTTAAAAAAAACAGTTTCACAAGCTGCCGCCTTTCTATTTTGACCAGGAAAACGCGCCGTGAGCGATTTTTTCACGTGGCTTCATGGCAGGAGCGGCACTGATTGGTTACAGTCAGATTCTTCCAGAAAGCTTAACAATAATGTTATTTCTAAAAGTATCTGATTGTAACCAATTCTGATTAGATACAATCAGATTCTTTCTGGAAGTATCTGATTGCTATACCAACCAATCAGATTATTTTCCAATCAGAATTGGTTTCAATCAGCTTATTTCAGAAAGAGTCTTATTGGTTAGTATACCAATCAGATTATTTCTAAAAGAATCTGATTGTAACCAATTCTGATTAGTTTCAATCAGATTCTTCCAGAAAGTGTACCAATAAGATTCTTTCTGAAAGTACCTGATAGTAACCAATTCTGATTGGATACAATCACAGTCTTTCAGAAAGAATTTGATTGGTATACTAAACAATCAGATTATTTTCTAAACAGAATTTGTTACATTAAGATTCTTTCAGAAAGATTCTGATTTGTTAGTATACCAATCAGATTATTTTCTAATTAGAATTGGTTACAATTAGATTCTTTCAGAAAGAATCTGATTGGTTAGTATACCAATCAGTTACTTTCTGAAAAAATCTGATTGTAATCAATTCTGATTTGAAAGAATCGGATTATCTGTTTCCCAGACCATTTTTCAGGTCCCAGAGCCATTTACAGTAAGTTACTGTATAATTTTTATAAAATTTTAGGAAATTCAATTTTCTAAATTTTCGGTGACCCTTGAAAATAGAATGCGTAATCTCGAAAAACAGTTTGATCGTGAGGAAAGTAAACTTTTTTACACTTCTGGATGTATGTACATTTTTCCCAGACCATTTTCCAGGTCCACAGGTGGAACGGATTTTAGCAGTTTCGCCCATCTCTCAAAAACCTGGATTAAATATTTTCCTGTATAGATTTATCAAAACAAATCGATAAACAAACAGAAAATGTGTGATAGTGTTATACAACAAATATAGATGGATATATCTGTTGTATTCAATTAGATCAACTGGACTTGAAATTTAGTTCTTGAAGACGTTTCGCTAGTCATCCGACTGGCTTTCTCAATTCAGAATGACTTGTACAAGAATCTTTGGCAATTATGTACCATGGAAAATTCCAATTAGCATTTCCAGGTTAAACAGTTAAACTTAAAAGTACATAAGACAGGTATATAGGATTGGTAATTCCTAACTCCCAATATTGTTTCTGTAAGGAGCACCAGCCCAAAGAATACTGATTCTGCCAGTCTTCCTCCTGGCATTAGCAGTATCTTTAATACAGGAATAGCCCAGGACTAACCTGGCAAATGAAAACTGTTGGTGCTGCAGCTCCTCAACAAAATGAATAGGTTAGGTAGGAATAATGAATCCTATCTCCCTGCCCCAGGTAGTTTCCATTTTTAAATAGTATAGATATCCTTTAATAAGGCATTGCAATTAGAACCATAGAGGTGGCATAGCAAGGCACAGATATCACATAAATACTCACAAACCAGAGGAGTTAGAAAAAGCATAAATAACAATCAACTTGATAGTGCCATTCCAGCTGTCAGGTCCCTGTAGTGGAATCTTCTACCCCTATGCTGCTCACTATCTACCCTACTCCTATCGGTCACTCCTGGAATGATCTATAACAGACACATTTATTTAAATGTGCAAAACGAAAGACCCAGGAGTGCTTCATATATTGATCGTTTGGACAGCATCAGGGCAGTTGTTAAAGGGGAACTGTTAAAATTTGAAATGAAAGGGCAGTTTCCTACCTTTAAAACGAGCCATCAACCACATCTCTACGTGCTCCACAGCCCAAGATATAAAGAATTGACTGACCAGAAAGTTAATGGGTGGGAGGCTGACATGTGACATTCCTAAGGCTTCTCCTGCACAGTGCCACTGGCAAGCACAGCCTCAGACTCCCTCAGCTGTGTGAAGTCCTGACAGAAGGTAAGGGAATCTACAGCCCTTCTCTCCCACTATGTGAAAACAGCCTTTTCAGGCAGAGTTCTAACTGTGCCTGAAAAGTCTGTTTCTGCAGAGTTTTCTGTAGGGGGGGGGTCTGAGTGGCCTACGGCACCCGTGAGTGTGCGGGGCTTATGCACCAGCAAGTGGGTGGGGCTTAGGCACCGCAAATAGGCAGGTCCTTGAGGTCAATGTCCTTTTTCTATGTCCTGTGAGTGGGCGAGGCTGAGGCACCCACGTGTGGGTGGAGCTTAGGTACTTGTGAGTGGGCGGGGCTTAGACACCCGTGAGTGGGCGGGGCCACGTGGGTCTGTAAGAGAATGGGCCAAAAGTCTTTTGTGTAATGTATAAATTGCCGGTCCTCCATTGCAGCACATGTGATATATATATAGAGAGAATGTAATAGGATACTGCACTCAGGACTTTAAATATATTACATCTTTATTGTATCATATGCTACCTGCTGCAAAGTAGCAGCAACGTTTTGGGGATGATGTCTCCTTTCTCAAGCCTTAACAGATAGCAATGGAAATAGAGTAAATATGGAAATATTCACATCCATTAACAGGAAATGAGGTCATTTTTATAAAAAAAAATAAATGTGCATATCACATGACATTAATTGCTGAGGTATTAATCCCATAATATGGTAAACCCCAGTTATTGTAGCAAAACATAGAGATTTTTCATGCTCTCTACCTCATAAAACTATATATATCTCATCCAAGTAACCAATTAACACTTGTGAGCCATCTAGGACATCTTTACATATAACAACTGGCTAGGACACCACAACACATAAACCACATATGAAGTATCACACGTTATGTATTTATTGATCTTATAACTGATTCCAGACTTCAGGTGTTTAAAGGATTCCCCTTTCTTTACATATCTGCATTGTGTGTAGTGTAAACAGGGCTACATTCCCACACGTTTACGTGCCCAGGCTTTTGTGTCCTAAATTCAGATTTAACGATCTGTCTCCCAATCGTATGTCTTTTTCTGTATAAGACTAGGGGAGTCTCCTCGGGGTACGCATTTTTGAGTAAATGTCAGTGTCTACACACTGCCCGCCCAATCCTATTACTGCCAATGCCAAAATCCAGAATGAGGGGAATTCTCCTACTTTGCTTTTTATCACAAGTAGTATACTCATGTGTACTTTTTTGTTTGACTGCCCTCCGTGTACCCTCTATTTATATGATCCAATGAATCTCCTATTGGTTTATTATTGGTTGACAGTTTGAGGGGGAAGATAGATTCAATCTCTGCACAGCAGTTGTAATTCACTGTGGTATATTATATATCAAGGTTGGAACATGTCAATATACCATCCCCTAATTAATGGTTATATGGTACTTGGTTCCACCTACCATATGAATGGTGGTGCTCAGGATAAAAATATATACATAACAAAAACACAAAGCTTGATAGCCTGAGCATCCCTTACAGCACTCGTGGAATTCCTACTTTTATCAAAAGACTCCCCACATAAAACTACTGGGCATCAACAATTACAGTCACGTAGGTATCTTCTATGCAAAGTTTATTAAAGATAATACACACCAAGAGCAACCTCACCCAAAAGACTAGATGTGCCCTATCTTTATAAACCAAAAATTATAAATATGCATATTACATATGAATTACAAACAAAGATAAAAACAACAAATAATATATATCTGTTGTATTCAATTAGATCAACTGGATTTGAAGTTTAGTTCTTGAAGACGTTTCGCTAGTCATCCGACTGGCTTTCTCAATTCAGAATGACTTGTACAAGAATTTTTGGCAATTATGTACCCTGGAAAATCCCAATTAGCATATCACAGCCAGGTGTTAAGGGTGTGATTAGATAGTGGCTAAGAGGTGTTATAGGAACGCCCAGAGTAAGGTGTCAAAACAGCATTGTACATGGCAGACAGTTGGTGTCGAACCCCCCTCTATTTAGGCTTGGTTTCTTTATTTTCCCATAAATGGCCTCCTTAACACCTCTCTTGAACCAGTCACGTTCAGTGATGTGTGTGTATGAAAGAGGACATAAACAATGATACTTTTCATGTCCTTGCACATTTCTCTATAAAAGCTGGGAGAGAGAAATATGTGTTTATATGTTAGATTATTAAGGTAATGCTATTATAATAACATGAAGCTGTGAGGTACCTCCTGTTATGAGAAGACTCTTTTTCACTTTGTACTCAGTGGGGAGCTTTTTGCACCTTTAACCCCATTTCACTTTAACCTAAAAAGCTAACCAGTATCTTTTGTTGCTAAGTTCTAACCCCATAGCAACTGTAAATATGGAACTTGGTGTTGGAAATACTAATAGGTTTGAAAATAGTATGTTGATCTGGGTCCTGTTTAGGATCTCAGGTTGCCCAATGGTGCTGTTTAGTTTGAACTACACCTTGTGGCAGGATTGCCTGGGTCTTTTTTTTTTGGCAGGTAGGTGGAATAGGTAAATGAGAGCATGTTTGGTAAGGTTCATTATTCCTACTGCCTAAAGTGATTCATATTATCCTTTCTCAGTCCAATGGTGTAATAGCAATGGATGTAAGGGCTTTTAATGTCTGTAAGTCAGAAAAATGTCTTTATTCCAGGGTGTGTGAAAACTAAATTTTCCAGCATTCTGTGCAGCCAGGGAATGCTAGGAGTTGTAGTTTTTTAAACCTGCGAAAAGTTTAACACCCATGCTCTATATCATTAGGCTGTATTGCATCTGTATAGATTCATTAGCCAATGGACATAAAAAGAAACTTAGTGCTAACAGAAAATGCCTGCTCTACACCATTGGGCTGTATTGCATCTGTACAAATGCATTAGCTACAGGCTATAAATTAGATACTTTGCTTGTTACACACCAATTTCTCTAGGTAAGCTGGAAGGGAGAAATATGTGTTTATATGTTAGATTATTAGGACAATGTTATTATAATAACATGAGGCTGTGAGGTAACTTCTGTTATAAGAAGGCTCTATTTCATTTTATACTTTGTGGGGAGCTTAGTATGGAGTTTAGTAAGGTTCATCAATCCTGCTGCCTATACAATCCTTCTATATTTCAATAGTGTAATAGGTAAGGAAGGGCTGATGGATCACTTGCATGTTTGAGTCCTTGGGTAGGAATTGCTAAATCATGACCATGGGTTTTTAATGTCTGTATGTCAGGAAAATGGCTTTATTCCAGGATGTATGAAAACTAAATATTCCAGCATTCTGTGCAGCCAGGGAATGCTGGGAGTTGTAGTTTTTAAACACGTGAAAAGTTAAACACATATGCTCCATGTCATTAGGTTGTATTGCATCTGTATAAATTGATTTACCAATAGACATAAAGAAGAAACTTACTGCTAACAGAGAATGCTGGAAGTTGAATTTTTCAAACATGTGAAAGGTCACAAGCTTTATACCATTAGGCTGTATTGCATCTGAACACATGCATTAGCTACAGGACATTAAAGGGTATCTCCACTGAGAAAATAAAGTTTGGCCATTTACTTTTATTGATGAATGAGATGTAAAGGAGCTGTGTCTTACATCCTGTTCTTCAATAAAATGATCAGAAGCCAGGAGAGAAGGTAAGCTACATATTACACATACACCTGCGTGCAGCAGCGCACACTGGAGACAAACACTAACCTGGTGATAAAATCAAGCACTTTTATTTGTCTTTAACAGGAATAGAAGGCACCCACATGGCCTGACGCGTTTCGACCCATAACAGTTCTTACTCGTAGACACTAAGCTACTTTCCTGATCATGTGACACAGCTCCTTTACCTCCTGTCTTCAATAAAACTTAATGGCCAATCTTTATTTTTTCATTTTTTAAGAAGAAACTTACTGCAAACAGAGAGTGCTGGGATTTGTCGTTTTAAAACATATTAAAATTCACAAGTTCAACCCTCTGCTCTATACTATTAGGCTGTATTACATCTGGACACATGCCTTAGCTACAGGACATTAAGAAGAAACTTACTACAAACAGAGAATCCTGGGAGTTGTAGTTTTCAAACATGTAAAAATTCCCAAAATTAACAACTCTGCTCTAAACCATTAGGCTGTATTACATCTTGACACATGCCTTAGCTACAGAACATTAAGGAAAAACTTACTGCAAACAGAGATTTGTAGTTTTAAAACATTTAAAAGGGTTGCAAGCTCAACTCCCCTGCTCTATACCATAGTCTGTATTGCATCTGAACACATGTCTTAGCTACAGGCTATAAATTAGATACTTTGCATGTTTCCGCCAATTTCTCTGGGAGTAAGAAATATCTGTTTATGCGTTAGATTATTAGAGCAATACTATTATAATAACATGAGGCTGTGAGGTACTTTCTGTATAAACCTAGCATGTTAATATATCGCTTCTCTGCCTTTAGGCTAAGATTAAGTATAGCATCTGTTCTTATCAGTAGAGAAGGATGGGGACCTCAGGTGTGCCATCTAGGCTTACTGGTTTGAATGGATCTGCACACTATTGATTAAAGCCTAAAGCCAAAAGCGACATTTCCCTGTGTTTAAGAATAAGACTTGGTGAAGTACCCTGCCCTGGCCTGGGGGTGCACCCTCTTGTTTCCTGACTGTTTGGGGGAGTATGGAGCCCAGTTGAAGACTTGAGGCAGGGGTGTGTGAAAGCTCAGGCTTTAGGCTGTTTAGTACTCCCTACACTTCCTGCCATAGCTTTGTCTATGGCAGAATAATGTTTTACCCCCTGGCTAAAAGGCCAGGGCCTATTGGCCCACTTTTAAGTAAATTGGTACATTAGGCACACTTATTTATTTAATTGTCACTTTTCATGTGCACTTTTTGTTTTGTGTGTGTTTGTACATGTTTTCTGGTGGGATTGCCTGGGTCCTTTTTAGGACCTCCAGGCTTATCCCAATCGGGCCCCACTGGATGCTTCCTAATAGCAGCTGGGAGCAAAAAGGGAGGGCAAGTTAGGAAAGGTTCCTGATGCCTACCGGCTGAAGGCACATAAGTAGCCTCTCTCTAGCTCTAAGGGCATAAGGGAGAGGCAGAAAATCCTGAACCACTTGCATGATTGTGAACTTGGTGAGCTATGGGCATAAGGGAGAGGCAGACAATCCTGAACCACTTGCACGATTGTGAACATGGTGTTGGTATCACTGAAATCACAACCCTGAGCTTTCAATTAAAAAAAACTAGCATGTTAATCTGGATACTTATTAGGGTTTTGGGTTGCACAATGGTGCTGTTTAGCTTGAACTGCAAATTGTGGTAGGATTGTCTGAGTCTGTTCTCCGACTTGCAGGTTAATTCCACTTAACAATAGTTAAGGAGGGTATGTGTGTGTTTGTTTATATATTGTGGCGGGATAGCCTGAGTGCTTTTTAGGATATTCAGGCTTATCCCATTTGGGTCCCCCTCACTCTAGCCTTACGGCTAAACAGTTATGGGCATAAGAAAGAGGCAGATGGATCCCAAACCACTTGCATGTTTGTGTACTTGGTGTTGGTATCACCGAAAGCACGACCCCAAGCTTTCAATAATAATTTTAAAAAAACTGATTCTGTTTAGGTTGAACTGCACGTTGTGGCAAGATTGCCTGGGCCTATTCTCAAACCTGCAGGTTTATTCTATTTGGTTTCCCTGGAAGTTCCCCTGGAAGCTGATGACTGAAAACAGTTTAAAGGGCATGTCCACCCCCAAAACTATAATTTCCCCCCACCACTGGCCCCACTCTGTAGTAAATAAAAATCCTTACCTCACATCCCAGCTCCAAATGGTTCTCCTTTAGCCCCCCCCCCCCAAGTCCCAAAAACTGCCCACCAGGAGGATAGCAGAGTCCATATAGGACTCTGCCTCCTGTCTCCCCTCCGGGAGAAGCTTGCGCACTGCAGCCATTCTCCCCCTCCCTCCCTCTCCCTCTCCCTCCCTCTCCCTCCCGTTTTGGACTCCCCCCCCAGCTACAAATCCATTTTATATAGTGTAGGGCTTAGTCCCCCAGCCCCAACCACTATATTTTTAATGAAAGAAACTTCCCCGATCTTTACTTACCTTCCCTCTTTCCTCCACCATTTAGATCTACCAGCAGTCGTGTCCGCGATTGGCTGCCTCTCTGCCAATCACAGACGCGGCTGACAGTCCCGCCCCTCTGCTTGCATTTTCGTGCAAGCAGAGGGCCGGGCTGTGCGGCGGAGGAAAGAGGGAAAGTAAATAATGTTTGAGGAAGTTTCTTACATTAAAAATAAAGCGGTTGGGGCTGGGGGACTAAGCCCTGCACTAAGAAGGGTGGACATACTCTTTAAAATAAAGATTTTATAGACACTGTTTAAAGATTTTATAGACGCTTTAATTACATATAGCAAAACAAACACACGTTTTTTCCACTATGCACCAACGGGCACACTTTTGCTATATATATATTTCGGTAACCCTCGAATGTACGGATAGTTTTCACTAACCCTAGAATGTATCGTTCGCTAACCCTTGAAAGTATTGTTCATTTTTGGTAACCCTTGAAAGTATCGTTCGGTTTTGGTAACCCTCAAATTGATTGTTCTATTTTCGGTAACCCTCAAATTGGCCGTAACCCACGAATGTAGCTGTACCCGACAATTGCCCGCTCGTGTTTAAGAAGTATTTTAACAAGTTTTGGAGATAGTGACATGTTCCCCAGACCATTTCCCAGGTGCCACAGCCATTTACAGTAAGTTAACATTGTTGGTTTAGTTGTAAATCATCCGGATTTTTCGAACTCACTCCCCTATCACTATCACTGACTTTAATAGATCCAAATTCAAACTTTTGAACTTTTACTAAAGTTCGAAAACGGACAGAACTTTATGAAGTTTGGCCATCTCTACTTGTGCCTCAGTTGACAGCTCACCTCTTAACCTCTCATGTCTAATGTTATGAAGAGATAGTCATGCATGCGCAGAGAAATGCAGAGGCTGAGCAGTAAGCTGTCAGCCTAAGCACAAGCTAAACATCTCTTCACTCCTCCTAGTGACCACCCAGAGAGGTAGCAATAGACTTCTCTACCACTCTTGAAAATGAACTTTGATATTTTAATATGAAACAACTTACAATAGTCTACAATAACTCCTTTTAAGTTATAAATTAGAAAGGATTTTGAAAGTTAGATTTTGCACTGTTAAATATTTAAACTTTCTGCCTATTATACTCTCCAGCCTTAAGCTAGCCACAGAAGCAAGATTTGTTGCCAATTTCGCAAACAATTGAACTCTCCATTACTCCAATTTAGTCAAATAGTAATGATTGATGTACTAAGTTGTGCCACTTATTCTTTGTCAGATTTGAAATCTGATTTTAAAATATTGAGCTAGCTGCTGTCTCTGCTCCATTCATTACTACACTATGCAATCATTGATCCCCATTGCTCCCCTCACCCTCCCCATTAATAAACTTATTTAAAAAAAATAGTCAGGGGTCTAATAACCAGTAAGATAAAAGGGAATACATTTTTGGATGATTCGTTTACAGTGTATTGCCAACATTCGGCTGATGGCTCATGTGGACTTTTCTGTGACTTCTACTTTTCTGTATAAATACCTCTTGGGTATAGTTGTCGCCTATTCTCAGTTCACCCAACCATGCCCCGGACCATGCCCCAGACTTCCCCGGTCAAGAGGGGTGGATCTCGTGTGAAAATGCTATTTTCACTTGTTCTCTTTTCTGGACATTTTGTTAAAGACCAGCAGGGTTATTCAATAAAAGCTCTTATGGTTTAAAATGGTTCTAATTTTGCCCCAACCAATCAGATGTTAGCTTTCAAATGTTAAATAAGATCTGATTGGTTGGAGCAAAATTAGCACCATTTTAAACAATAAGAACTTTTATTGAATCTCCCTGCAAGTTTTATCTGAAATCATTTAAAAAAAACAGAAAATACTACTATGCTTTTTGTATATGTGCATACTCTTGTAGTCATTTGTTAATAGCCCGTGCAATGGAGAATGATGGGTTTGTCATTAATTATGCAGCATTTAATTGAATGTGGAAAGCATTTCCAAGGAGAAAAGATTCACATTTTTCATTAAGATCAGTACTAAAAATCTTCCATATTCCAGGGACCTGAATAGTTGGTGGGTTCTAGCTGAAGATAGGCCTACCTGCCACTGTTTTCAATTACATTATTTAACTCTTAAACAGACTTGTCCTGTAATGAGAAAAAGAGAGAGAGGTGACAGGTCTATTTAGAAGGAAAGGCTGTAACACTGTGCAGGTTGCTTTCCTGCTAACTCGTTATGCACAACTTTCCCTGTTTGATTTTGTTTTGTTTGTTTAAAAAAAAAAAAACTGGTTTCTGAATGGAAAGTGGATCAACTGAGTTCCTGTTTCTGCACCTTAATCTCTGCTTTTTTATGGGAGCCGCATTAATCATCCATTTCTGACGTTAACTGGGGTTGCAAAAGTTCGCAGCATGCATCCTGAAACACGTGGTTAAACCTTTGCAGCTCCACCTAGTGGATTATTGTAAAAACACAAATTATTTGTTCCTGGGAATAATTCTGATTCTTTAATTAATACCCTACATTCCTACTGTGCTGAATTGGTTAGGTATGTGTCACTGAAAAGACTTTCCTCTTTAGGTAAATTCAGTGAAGTAATAAGAACTTAATAAGGAGATGTAATATTTTAGTCGCTGCTACTCCTACCTTCTGGGTTCCTGCAATGCAATATTCACTTAACGTGATTTACTGCAT
The DNA here is from genome assembly GCA_019447015.1 of Hymenochirus boettgeri. Lineage (NCBI taxonomy): Eukaryota > Metazoa > Chordata > Amphibia > Anura > Pipidae > Hymenochirus > Hymenochirus boettgeri. Next base: position 133,509,406 of record CM033470.1, read on the forward strand.
TGCTGGAACTCAGTAAGTTAGGAGTGCTGTGGTAACGCCTCCTTTAAAAAGTCATTCGTTTTTTGCGATACAAAGTAGCGCAGAAACTAATGTGGGGGACTTTGCATAAGAAGTTAAGCTCACGAAAACCTGATATTACACCAGGAAGCATGGGTTTAAAGGACAACTCCACCCTCATAATAACATCTTGTAGAAAGAACGGCCTCTTTATAATATGTTGATATATCATAGTTTGTCCTATGAATTCATTACTGTATGCCTGCTATGCTTCTGGATGCCTCACGGAAAGCAATTTAGAAATCCGTACTGAGGCAGGTACTGAGCCTGGGCATGCTCAGAAGAGGCAGATATGGAATTAACATTCAGTTCATTGGCTGTGATGTCAACTGTCAAATCAAACTGACAGTTACTAATTGGAAGAACCAGGAAGTAGAAAACAGGACTTGTGCAGGATTTCAGGTTAGACTTATATATTTCACATTTCAAACTATTATCGTTTAGGGTTTGGGGGTGATTTACCTGTATGTAAGTTTTCATTTCAGGGCTGGACTTGCCCTTTAACTCCTTTTTAGCCGTTAGCAGACATATTTACGTAAATATACATTTAAATCATATTTTTTACTACATTAGACTCCAGGAAATGTTAATGGAAGAAAAAGGCTATATTAATCATTATACTATAAATAATGTCAGCCTAATGTAGTTATAAATATAAAGTATTAAACAAAAAATTCTGTATAATTCAATGCTGTTCTGATCACAGCTACAAAACAAGTTTCTATTCAGTTAAGTAAAATAACCAATAAGTAACTGTGTCCCATGAATCATAATAAATAACAGCAAGCTCAATTAAGTAAATAATGGTCCAATAATTTCCAAGTCTCCTTTCAGCACAGATATCTCTATCTTCACAGCAATCTTCACCTATCGTCAAGCACCTGTTTGCTGGGATGCTGAACTCAAATCACTGGAGATGGTTGCCCCTCTGGACCCCAGTATCTGTGCTGAGGCATACTCAAATAGTATAGAGAAATACTAGCAGAACTAGGCACAGGATTAGTCAAACAGTCCAAGTTGGCAACAAAGAGTACCAGCAAAGTACAAATGGGTGAGAGTAAAGGTGGTCATGCACAGGAGGTTTGTTCAGCCTAACGTGGTACCAGGGATCAAGACTAGAGATGTCCAAACTTCGAAAAATCCGGTCCGCTCGAGGATCCACGGATTTTCGAAAAAATCTGTAAATTCGAAAATCCGCGAGCGGACCCGTTAAAACGTATTGAAATGAAAGTTCGGCAAAATCCGCATTAAAAGTCTAAATAGCCTTGATAACGTACACTAAAACACTCAGGGACCTGGGTAATGACCTTGGAAACACGTATCAATGCCTACAATACCTAAAAATTACAGTCCGCTAGCGTGAATTAAAAAATACGGTATTTTTCGAAAATACGAGGATTTCCCGTAAATACGCGGATTCGGGGGGGGACCACGCCGGGGGAAAAAATCAATAGAGGAACTTTTTCTGTATAAGACTAGGGGAGTCTCCCTCGGGTCAACGCATTTTTGAGTAATGTCAGTGTCTAACACACGGCCCGCCAATCCTATTACTGCCAATGCCACAAATCCAATGAGGGGAATCTCCTACTTTGCTTTTTTCACAGTAGTATACTCATTGTACTTTTTTGTTTGATCTGCCCTCCGTGTACCCTCTATTTATATTGATCCAAAATCTCCTATTGGTTTATTATTGGTTGACAGTTTGAGGGGGGAAGATGATTCAATCTCTTGCACAGCATTTTGTAATTCACTGTGGTATTATATATCAGGTTGGAACATGTTCATATACCATCCCCTAATTAATGGTTATGGTACTTGGTTTCCACCTACCATATTAATGGTGGTGCTCTGATAAAATATATACATAACAAAAACACAAAGCTTGATAGCCTGAGCATCCCTTACAGCACTCGTGGAATTCCTACTTTTTATCAAAAAGACTCCCCACATAAACTACTGGGCATCAACAATTACGTCACGTAGGTAGCTTCTATGCAAGTTTTATTAAAGAATAATACACACCAAGCAACCTCACCCAAAAAACTAGATGTGGCCCTATCTTTATAAACCAAAATTATAAATTGCATATTACACTATGAATTACAAAAAAGATAAAACACAAAATAATATATATCTGTTGTATTCATTAGATCAACTGGTGATTTGAGTTTTAGTTCTTGAAGACGTTTCGCTAGTCATCCGACTGGCTTTCTCCATTCAGAATGACTTGACAAGAATTTTTGGCACTTATGTACCCTGGAAAATCCCAATTAGCATATCACACCAGGTGTTACGGGTGTGATTAGATAGTGGCTAAGAGGTGTTATAAGGACGCCCAGAGTAAGGTGTCAACAAGCATTGTCCTGGCAGACAGTTGGTGTCGAACCCCCCCTCCTATTTAGCTTGGTTTTCTTTCTTTATTCCCATAAATGGCCTCCTTAACAACCTCTTTGAACCAGTCACGTTCCAGTGATGTGTGGTTATGAAAGAGGACTAAACAATGATACTTTTCATGTCCTTGCACATTTCTCTATAAAAGCTGGGAGAGAGAAATATGTGTTTTATATGTTTTAGATTATTAAGGTAATGCTATTATAATAACATGAAGCTGTGAGTACCCTCCTGTTATGAGAAGACCTTTTTTCACTTTGTACTCAGTGGGGAGCTTTTTGCACCTTTACCCCATTTCACTTTAACCTAAAAAGCTAACCATATCTTTTGTTGCTAAGTTCTAACCCCATAGCACCTGTAAATATGGAACTTGTGTTGGAAATACTAATAGGTTTGAAAATAGTATGTGGATCTGGTCCTGTTTAGGATCTCAGGTTGCCCAATGGTGCTTTTAGTTTGAACTACACCTTGTGGCAGGATTGCCTGGGTCTTTTTTTTTGGCAGGTAGGTGGAATAAGGTAAATGAGAGCATGTTTGGTAAGGTTCATTATTCCTACGGCCTAAAGTGATTCATATTAATCCTTTCACATCACAATGGTGTAATAGCAATGGATGTAAGGGCTTTTAATGCTGTAGTCAGAAAAATGTCTTTATTCCAGGTGTGGTGAAAACTAAATTTTCCAGCATTCTGTGCAGCCAGGAATGCTAGGAGTTGTAGTTTTTTAAACCTGCGAAAAGTTTAACACCCATGCTCTATATCATTAGGCTGTATTGCATCTTGTAATAGATTCATTAGCCAATGGCTAAAAAGAAACTTAGTGCTAACAGAAAATGCCTGCTCTACACCATTGGGCTGTATTGCATCGTAAAATGCATTACGCTACAGGCTATAAATTAGATACTTTGCTTGTTACCACACCAATTTTCTCTAGTAAGCTGGAAGGGAAAATATGTTTAATATGTTAGATTATTAGGACAATTTATTATAATAACATGAGGCTGTGAGGGTAACTTCTGTTATAAGAAGGCTCTATTTCATTTATACTTGTGGGGAGCTTAGTATGGAGTTTTAGTAGGTTCATCAATCCTGCTGCCTATACATCCTTCTATATTTCATAGTGTAATAGGTAAGGAAGGGCTGATGGATCACTTGCATGTTTGATTCCTTGGGTAGGAATTGCTAAATCATGACCATGGGTTTTTATGTCTGTATGTCAGAAAATGGCTTATTCCAGGATGTATGAAACTAAATATTCCAGCATTCTGTGCAGCCAGGGAATGCTGGGAGTTGTGTTTTTAAACACGTGAAAAGTTAACACATATGCTCCATGTCATTAGGTTTGTATGCATCTGTATAATTGATTTACCATAACATAAAGAAGAAACTTACTGCTAACAGAGAATGCTGGAAGTTGAATTTTCAAACATGTGAAAGGTCCACAAGCTTTATCCATTAGGCTGTTATGCATCTGAACCAATGCATTAGTCTACAGGACATTAAAGGGTATCTCCACTGAGAAAATAAAGTTTGGCCATTTACTTTATTGATGAAGTGAGATGTAAAGAGCTGTGTGTCTTACATCCTGTTTCTTCAATAAAATGATCAGAAGCCAGGAGAGAAGGTAATCTACATATTACACATACACCTGCGTGCACAGCGCACACTGAGAACAACACTAACCGGTGATAAAATCAAGCACTTTTATTTGTCTTTAACAGGAATAGAAGGCACCCACATGGCCTGACCTTTCGACCCATAACAGTTCTTTACTCGTAGACACTAAGCTACTTTCCTTATCATGTGACACAGCTCCTTTACCTCCTGTCTCAATAAAAACTTAATGGCCAATCTTTTTTTTTCATTTTTAAGAAGAAACTTACTGCAACAAGAGTGCTGGATTTGTCGTTTTAAAACATATTAAAATTCACAAGTTCACCCTCTGCTCTATACTATTAGGCTGTATTACTCATCTGACACATGCCTTAGCTACAGGACATTAGAGAGAAACTTACTACAAACAGAGAATCCTGGGAGTTTAGTTTTCAAACATGTAAAAATTCCCAAAATTAACAAACTCTGCTCTAAACCATTAGGCTGTATACATCTTGACACATGCCTTAGCTACAGAACATTAAGGAAAACTTACTGCAAACAGAGATTTGTAGTTTAAAACATTTAAAAGGGTTGCAAGCTCAACTCCCCTGCTCTATACATAGTCTGTATTGCATCTGAACACATGTCTTAGCTACAGCTATAAATTAGATACTTTGCATGTTTCCGCCAATTTCGCTGGGAGTAAAATATCTGTTATTATAGCGTTAGATTATTAGAGCAATACTATTATAAAACATGAGGCTGTGAGGTACTTTCTGTATAAACCTAGCATGTTAAATATCGCTTCTCTGCCTTTAGGCTAAGATTAAGTATAGCAATCTGTTTTCATCATAGAGAAGGATGGGGACTCAGGTGTGCCATCTAGGCTTACTGGTTTGAATGGATCTGCACACTATTGATTAAAGCCTAAACCAAAGCGACATTTCCCTGTGTTTAAGAATAGAGACTTGGTGAAGTACCCTGCCCTGGCCTGGGGGTGCACCCTCTTGTTTCTGACTGTTTGGGGATATGGAGCCCAGTTGAAGACTTGAGGCAGGGGTGTGTGAAAGCTCAGGCTTTAGGCTGTTTAGTACTCCCTAACTTCCGCCATAGCTTTGTCTATGGCAGAATAATGTTTTACCCACCCCCTGGCTAAAAGGCAGGGCCTATTGGCCCACTTTTAAGTAAATTGGTACATTAGGCCACACTATTTATTTACACTTTCACTTTTCTGTGCACTTTTGTTTTGTGTGTGTTTGTACATGTTTTCTGGTGGGATTGCCTGGTCCTTTTAGGACCTCCAGGCTTTCCCAATCGGGCCCCACTGGATGCTTCCTAATACAGCTGGGAGCAAAAAGGGAGGGCAAGTTAGGAAGGTTCCTGATGCCTAACCGCGAAGGCACATAAGTAGCCTCTCTCTACTCTAAGGGCTAAGGAGAGGCAGAAAAATCCTGAACCACTTGCAGATTGTGAACTTGGTGAGCTATGGGCAAAAGGAGAGGGCAGACAATCCGAACCACTTGCACGATTGTGACATGGTGTTGGTATCATAAATCACAACCCTAGCTTTCAATTAAAAAAAACTAGCATGTTAATCTGGATACTTATTAGGGTTTTGGGTTGCACAATGGTGCTGTTTAGCTTGAACTGCAAATTGTGGTAGGATGTCTGAGTCTGTTCTCCGACTTGCAGGTTAATTCCACTTAACAATAGTTAGGAGGGTATGTGTGTGTTTGTTTTATATATTGTGGCGGGATAGCCTGAGTGCTTTTTAGGATATTCAGGCTTATCCCATTTGGGTCCCCCTCACTCTAGCCTTACGGCTAAACAGTTATGGGCATAAGAAAGAGGCAGATGGATCCCAAACCACTTGCATGTTTTGTGTACTTGGTGTGTGGTATCACCGAAAGCCGACCCCCAAGCTTTCAATAATAATTTTAAAAAAACTGATTTCTGTTTTAGGTTGAACTGCACGTTTTGGCAAGATTGCCTGGGCCTATTCTCAAACCTGCAGTTTTATTCTATTTGGTTTCCCTGAAGTTCCCCTGGAAGCTGATGACTGAAAACAGTTTAAAGGGCATGTCCACCCCCAAACCTATAATTTCCCCCCACCACTGGCCCCACTCTGTAGTAAATAACTCCTTACCCTCACATCCCAGCTCCAAATGGTTCTCCTTTAGCCCCCCCCCCCCCAAGTCCCAAAAACTGCCCACCAGAGGATAGCAGAGTCCATATAGGACTCTGCCTCCTGTCTCCCCTCCGAGAAGCTTGCGCACTGCAGCCATTCTCCCCCTCCCCTCCCTCTCCTCTCCCTCCCTCTCCCTCCCTTTTGGACTCCCCCCCCAGCTACAAATCCATTTTATTAGTGTAGGGCTTAGTCCCCCAGCCCCAACCACTATATTTTTAATGAAAGAAACTTCCCCGATCTTTACTTACCTTCCCTTTCCTCCACCATTTAGATCTACCAGCAGTCGTGTCCGACATTGCTGCCTCTCTGCCAATCACAGACGCGCTGACAGTCCGCGCCCTCTGCTTGCATTTTCGTGCAAGCAGAGGGCCGGGCTGTGCGGCGGAGGAAGAGGAAAGTAAAAATGTTGAGGAAGTTTCTTACATTAAAATAAAGCGGTTGGGGCTGGGGGACTAAGCCCTGCACTAAGAAGGGTGGACATACTCTTTAAAATAAAGATTTTATAGACACTGTTTAAAAGATTTTATAGACGCTTAATTACATATAGCAAACAAACACACGTTTTTTTCCACTATGCACCAACGGCACACTTTTGCTATATTATATTTCGGTAACCCTCGAATGTACGGATAGTTTTCACTAACCCTAGAATGTATCGTTCGCTAACCCTTGAAGTATTGTTCATTTTTGGTAACCCTTGAAAGTATCGTTCGGTTTTGGTAACCCTCAAATTGATGTTCTTATTTCGGTAACCCTCAAATTGGCCGTAACCCACGAATGTAGCGTACCCGACAATTGCCCGCTCGTGTTTAAGAAGTATTTTAACAAGTTTTGAGATAGTGACATGTTCCCCAGACCATTCCCAGGTGCCACAGCCATTTACAGTAAGTTAACATTGTTGGTTTAGTTGTAAATCATCCGATTTTCGAACTCACTCCCCTATCACTATCACTGACTTTAATAGATCCAAATTCAAACTTTTGAACTTTTACTAAAGTTTCGAAAACGGAAAGAACTTTATGAAGTTTGGCCATCTCTCCTTGTGCCTCAGTTGACAGCTCACCTCTTAACCTCTCATGTCTAATGTTATGAAGAGATAGTCATGCATGCGCAGAGAAATGCAGAGCTGAGCAGTAACTGTCAGCTAAGCCAAGCTAACATCTCTTCACTCCTCCTAGTGACCACCCAGAGAGGTAGCAATAACTTCTCTACCACTCTTGAAAATGAACTTTATATTTTAATATGAACAACTTACAATAGTCTACAATAACTCCTTTTAAGTATAAATTAGAAAGGATTTTGAAAGTTGATTTTGCACTGTTAAATATTTAAACTTTCCTGCCATAATCTCTCCAGCCTTAAGCTAGCCACAGAACAGATTTGTTGCCAATTCGCAAACAATTTGATTTCTACCTTTCTTCAATTTAGTCAAATAGTAATGATTGATGTACTAAGTGTGCCATCACTTATTCTTTGTCAGATTTGAAATCTGATTTTAAATATTGAGCTAGCTGCGGTCTCTGCTCCATTCATTACTACACTATGCAATCATTGATCCCCATTGCTCCCCTCACCCTCCCATTAATAAACTTATTTAAAAAAAATAGTCAGGGGTCTATAACCAGTAAGATAAAAGGGAATACATTTTTGGATGATTCGTTTACAGTGTATTGCCAACATTCGGCTGATGGCTATGTGGACTTTTCTGTGACTTCTACTTTCTGTATAAATACCCTCTTGGGTATAGTTGTCGCCTATTCTCAGTTCACCAACCATGCCCGGCGCCATGCCCCAGACTTCCCCGTCAAGAGGGGTGGATCTCGTGTGAAAATGCTTTTTCACTTGTTCTCTTTTCTGGACATTTTGTTAAGACCAGCAGGGTTATTCAATAAAAGCTCTTATGGTTTAAAATGGTTCTAATTTTGCCCCAACCAATCGATGTTAGCTTTCAAATGTTAAATAAGATCGATTGGTTGGAGCAATTAGCACCATTTTAAACAATAAGAACTTTTATTGAATCTCCCTGCAAGTTTTATCTGATCATTTAAAAAAAAAACAGAAAATACACTATGCTTTTTGTATATGTGCATACTCTTGTAGTCATTTGTTAATAGCCCGTGCAATGAGAATGATGGGTTTGTCATTATTATGCAGCATTTAATTGAATGTGGAAAGCATTCCAAGGAGAAAAGATTCACATTTTCATTAAGATCAGTAACTAAAAATCTTCCATATTCCAGGGACCTGAATAGTTGGGTGGGTCTTAGCTGAAGATAGGCCTACTGCCACTGTTTTCAATTACATTATTTAACTCTTAAACAGACTTGTCCTGTAATGAGAAAAAGAGAGAGAGGTGACAGGTCTTTTAGAAGGAAAGGCTGTAACACTGTGCAGGTTGCTTTCCTGCTAACTCGTTATGCACAAGCTTTCCCTGTTTGATTTTGTTTTGTTTGTTTAAAAAAAAAAAAACTGGTTTCTGAATGGAAAGTGGATCAACTGAGTTCCTGTTTCTGCCACTTAATCTCTGCTTTTTTAGCCGCATTAATCATCCATTTCTGACGTTAACTGGGTTTGCAAAAGTTCGCAGCATGCATCCTGAAACACGTGGTTAACCTTTGCAGCTCCACCTAGTGGATTATTGTAAAAACACAAATATTTGTTCCTGGGAATATTCTGATTCTTTAATTAATACCCTACATTCCTACTGTGCTGAATTGGTTAGGTATGTGTCACTGAAAAGACTTTCCTCTTTAGGTAAATTCAGTGAAGTAATAAGAACTTAATAAGGAGATGTAATATTTTAGTCGCTGCTACTCTACCTTCTGGTTCGGCAATGCATATTCACTTAACGTGTTTTACTGCATTGCTGGAACTCAGTAAGTTAGAGTGCTGTGGTAACGCCTCCTTTAAAAAGTCATTCGTTTTTTGCGATACAAAGTAGCGCAGAAACTAATGTGGGGACTTTGCATAAGAGTTAAGCTCACGAAAACCTGATATTACACCAGGAAGCATGGGTTTAAAGGACAACTCCACCCCTCATAATAACATCTTGTAGAAAGAACGGCCTCTTTATATATGTTGATTATCATAGTTTGTCCTATGAATTCATTACTGTATGCCTGCTATGCTTCTGGATGCCTCACGGAAACTGAGCAATTTAGAAATCCGTACTAGGCAGGTACTGAGCCTGGGCATGCTCAGAAGAGGCAGATATGGAATTAACATTCATTCATTGGCTGTGATGTCAACTGTCAAATCAAACTGACAGTTACTAATTGGAAGAACCAGGAAGTAAAAAACAGGACTTGTGCAGGATTTCAGGTTAGACTTATATATTTCACATTTCAAACTATTATCGTTTAGGGTTTGGGGGTGATTTACCTGTATGTAAGTTTTTCATTTCAGGGCTGGACTTGCCCTTTAACTCCTTTTTAGCCGTTAGCAGACATATTTACGTAAATATACTTTAATCATATTTTTTACTACTTAGACTCCAGGAAATGTTAATGGAAGAAAAGGCTATATTAATCATTATACTAAAATAATGTCAGCCTAATGTAGTTTATAATATAAGTATTAAACAAAAAATTCTGTATAATTCATGCTGTTCTGATCACGCTACAAAACAAGTTTCTATTCATTTAGTAAAATAACCAATAAGTAACTGTGTCCCATAAATCATAAAAATAACAGCAAGCTCAATTAAGTAAATAATGGTCCAAAATTTCCAAGTCTCCTTTCAGCACAGATATCTCTATCTCACAGCAATCTTCACCTATCGTCAGCACCTGTTTCTGGGATGCTGAACTCAAATCACTGGAGATGGTTGCCCCTCTGGACCCCAGTATCTGTGCTGAGGCATACTCAAATAGTATAGAGAAATACTAGCAAACTAGGCACAGGATTAGTCAACAGTCCAAGTTGGCAACAAGAGTACCAGCAAAGTACACAATGGTGAGAGTAAAGGTGGTCATGATGCACAGAAGGTTTTGTTCAGCCTAACGTGGTACCAGGGATCAAGACTAGAGATGTCCAAACTTCGAAAAATCCGGTCCGCTCGAGGATCCACGGATTTTCGAAAAAATCTGTAAATTCGAAATCCGCGAGCGGACCCGTTAACAGTATTGAAATAAAGTTCGGCAAAATCCGCATTAAAAGTGGTCCAAATAGCCTTGGTAACGTACACTAAAACACTCAGGGACCTGGGTAATGACCTTGGAAACACTACAATGCCACAATACCTAAAAATTACAGTCCGCTAGCGTGAATTAAAAAATACGGTATTTTTCGAAAATACGAGGATTTCCGTAAACGCAGATCCCCGTAAAAACGAGGATTTTCGTAAAAACGAGGGATTTCCGTAAATACGCGGATTCTTCGGAAATACGGGCCGGAACCGAACTTCGATATCCATTGCTTTTTACTACATCCTGCTCTGTACAATGCAAGGTCGTGAGGCAGCTGTATGTTGTTAAGACCTCCTGGCTAGGGGTACGACGACTTTCCCCCAGGGACCTGGCACGTGGCGCGCAGGAAGCACACTATATGGAGGGGCTCCAGCGCCGCTTCGGCTTCCAGACCACTGTCTCTCCCCCCAGAGACAGTGGTCTGATCTCAAGAGGCAGAGGCCATTATCTTCTAGCCATATGGCAAATGATGGAAGGCAAGTATACTTTTTTTATATTACTGTATGGTAATAAGTAGTAAATATTTTAATTCACTTCTGACAAAAACATATTATATATATATATTTTTTAAAAACATCAATAATCCTTAAATTTGCTTGAGAGAGAGAGAGAGAGATCCAAGTTCTTTGTATTTCATTCACTGGTTATTATTACATTATATATTCTTATAGTTATTCAATATCACCTATTTAAAGGGTAAGTAAAGTCAAAAAATAAATCACTGAAATCACACAATAAAAATATAAGTACTTAGCCAGAATAAGGTATGAAATCATGCCATAAAATATGATTGACTTTTAAAAGCAACTAAACATATTGCCTTATATAATCTGTATTTTCAACAAGCAAATTCAAGTATATAATTAAATATTCCTTTAGATATATCTTCATAATGTTTTTTTTATTTTAATTTGCAGCGGAATCTTCCTCCTCCCGACACACCCACCCCACCACCGTCCCCCGCCAGAGGAAGAATGTAAGTGCACCTATTGAAAAATAAAAAAACATCTACATTTTTCATTTGTCCCAGGCCACATCAAGCGCACACGAGCGCTCTAGAAACAAGCATACAAGCGTGTGTTTCCGGTGCGCTCATGTGTATTGCCGCGCGAGTGCAGTACGATGGCACAATTGTGCAAAATTGAGGATGACAAAATTGTGCCACCACTATTGTGTGCTTTTTAACACGTAGATGTGTCCAAGCCCTTTATCCAAATGTTTCATATTTTTTGACAACTTCTCCGAGAATTGTTTTAGTAATGTTTCGAACATTTAATGACAGTGAGAGTTAAAATAAATTTCCTTTTTTTTTTAGCACTACCACCAACTAGCCTTCAGGCTCCGGGCAGCCCATTGCCCCCTCCGGGCAGTCCTGCCCCTCCGGGCTCTCCATCGCCCCGCGGGCAGTCCACCGCCCCAAGAGGAGAACCTGCCACCACCGACACGTAATGTCATCTAAGCAATTTTTTTATCTTTTTATTGACCTTGATTGTCAGCAATAATTAGTGAAATTATCAGTGATAATTAAGTGAATTTTTTATTTCACTGATAAAAATTTTCTCATTTCTCATTCCCATTTATTGTCCCGACTCCCCCTTGTTTGGGCTGTATCTTGTCCCTCAGTTTTTGAGCTTAAAGGTGCCCATACATCTATAAGATTTACTTACCGACCGAGCGCTCACGCGATGTTCATCATGCGATCAAAAAATGTTCATTTTGCGATCGCATGTCGGTCGAATGTAGATCGGGAGAAAGCGGTTAGGCAGGATCGAAGGAGCATCGGGTGAGCGCTCGGTCGAGTAAGTAAATCTTATAGATGTAGGGCACCTTAAGTCACAAATTCGGTCAACACGTCCAAAATTATCCAGAAATGTTCACTACATAGCCTTTTAGGAAATGTTCTTATACATGTAATATTACTAATGGATTGGACAGTGATTGTAAATAAAAACATTTTTTTCCTAGAAGCAGGACCAGCCTCTCCAGGCCCTCCACCTCTCCATGCCCTCCACCCTCTCCAGGCCTCCCCATCCCCTCGTCCATCCTCTAGGCCCTCCACCCCTCCAGCCCCTCCAGGCCCTCCACCCTTTCCAGCCCCCCAGCACCTCCAGCAACGCCAGCCTCTCCATCTCTCTGTGCCATGATTGAAAATCACAAGTAAATCATATGCAACTTTAATGAATGTTATATCACAGACTATTAATATCTGTATTTTCCCATGTGAAAATCCACGCTACATGATGCAACATGGGTTTGTTTACTGTGTGGTTTGACAGAGCTTTTATGGGGGCTGCGCACCACTTCAAAAATTTTGTATGTAGCACAGTCCGGTATACAAAACCAAGAATGTTCTGATACAATTTCGCAATAAACGTAATTTTTATGCCAGCATTACCTCCTGCTGTTTATCAGTGTCCCCCATGATGCAATAATATCGCTTTAATTGGAAGTTAGGACCGCCGCCTGACCACACTGGACAGGAGGGGTATCCAGGCTGGAACCCCAGTGATTTTTTACTTTTATTTTATTTTTTTCTGTAAATAGTTTAAAAAAAAAGAAAATTATTATATTATTATATATAAAAACTGTTTTTGAAAAAAATGTTTTTGGGCTTTATTTTTCGATATAATATATCAATTATCAGATAGATTCATAATCATTTTATTTGAAAAATTACAATACACATATCTATTTAGCTAGCTTTATGTCTAGTAATTATAATTGTATAATACAATATACATTCCCTTATAGTAGTTTGCACACAACAAGGGAAAGAAGGCAATGGGGGACTGGGGGTTACATAATGTCCACTGCGTTTTTGCCACCATTGTTGTGGGGCCAGGCAGGCTTGGCCCCACTGGACATAACCCCTCCCCCTATTGGCCTCTCTCCCCCAAGTATGCTTTGTGGCAAGGGAAAGCGGGTGAACGGGTAGGCTTGTAGGAACCACACCATTGAGTTAAGCAGGCCCACACTTTGTAATTGGAGTATTAAACACAAGGTTAGTCCTTAAAAGACTGTTTGGGTCTCAAGATGTGTGAATACAGGGGTGGTTAACAACAAGTGCTAAACCACCATACTGAAATCCTCACACAGAAAGCTCAAAAAAGCTCAAAAAACTCTCTCCAACTCCTACACCTGTCAGGTCTCCACTAAACACACTCCAACACACTGACAAAATGGCGCCTTGAAGTCAACCTTTTATCCCAGGGGGCTGGCAATAATCACGTAGCTGCCATTGATAATTTGGGACATATGGCTTCTCCGTCTTGAACTAACCCCCACATGCTAAAATTCCGCGAATTTACAAGAATTTCTTGTATTTTTCGTGTATTTTCAAAAATACGAAATTTCGAAATTACGAGGATCTCCGTTTTCCTGGATTTTGAAATACAGAGATGCCCGTAATCGAAAATTTTTGAAAATACGGGAAATCCGTGGTTCGGAAGTTCGGAAGGCAGAAAATCCGGAATAATCCGTCGTTCGCGGACGGGATGAATCCGCGGCGGATCCGGGTTTGGGTCCGCGAACCGGCCATCCCTAATCAAGACAGGTCAGTTCATGCAGCAGCAACACTGTTATAACATGCAAGGACCAACAGGCCAAGAAGGCTTATAAATGGAAAGCTGCCAACCAGAAGTGGAAATCCAAGAGAGATGATTGGTTATGGAGGGAATTTTTAATTTAATGGTTCTCTGGATATGAAGGACCATATGCATAAGCTTATGAAAATTGAGCCGGAACCCCCCTGTAAACCACTAAAAATCTTAAAGATTTGAAGATGGCTGCCAGACGAATAAGTTTCCACAGACTGCTAAGATGACCTTGCGGACGTGAGAGAAAAGATAGGAACACTGATTCCTAACAGGAGCATATTGTGCAAAATCATCATTGGGCCTTTTCCCATAATCACATGGGGCACTAATTTTGAAAAATTCAAGTATTTTGCAGAAAATGATATGGCTTATCCATACACAAAATAGAATATGTTTCCTCAGTATAGCATGGACAATACTATATTAATCACAATGCATTGAGATTGTTTACATTTTAATTTTTGCTTAGTGGCTAACAGGCTTCCATTTTTTGTATATTTAACCCAACATCCTTGTTTGTTTTCTCTTTTCAGAACGAGCGCTAAGCGTTTCCTGCTTCTCTTCACAATGGCTTAATGCTTCATGCAAGTTGCCCTATGAACTAACAGTAGAATGTTTGCCGAATTAAATAAAATGTAAACCTACCGGTATGTAAAAATATATATTGTTCTGGCAGCTCTTAGGGCAATTAATTAGGAGGAACTAAAACCAGAGCTTTCTCTTTTTCATTATAAAGAAAAAAATAATAATTTGTCAGCTCGCAGGCAGGTGGCGAGGACCCAAGAAGAAAGCAATTCCTCTAAATTATGTTGGACAATTAAAAAAAAGCTAATTTATATAATTATTTCCATTTATTTCTAAAAAATGGCAACCTTATTTCTATATATGATTTGACTTTCTGTATAGATTGGTCATTGTTCTTAGAGCATTTACCGTAACACTATTTAGTACAGGTCTGAGAGAAAAGTAACTGTAAAATAATAAAAACTCTGCCCATAATATTTCCCAATTTCTATTGCTGTGTTTGCATATATATTATCCTATGTGCAGTACATCCCGCTGTGCTTATGTTCCATCAGATGGGTGCAAGCTCACAGTTCCTGCTCGGTTATTAGGCAGATCATGGGCTTTCCAGGTGACTGCCTCTGTGCGTGCTAACTAAAATCTTCATGTACAGCAAAACTGCTATGACTAACCTGGGAAGACATACCCACTATTCTGGTTGCTGTCACAAGTCCTATACTTACTGTATAAGATGTCCTATACTTACTGTATAAGATAACAGTGAGTCAGCATGAAACAGGATGACCAAATAGGCTTGGTTATAAAGTATGTATTTCTCAACCTAGGCTAACAAGAGGAATATGTATAAAATTAAAGTACATGTTACAGCCAGTTCATCAGACATGCTTTTCATTTTTCATACAAACAATAGAATTCGAGTGCTCCAATACAAATTGATAATTGCCTATATCTCCATAAGGTTGCTGCTTCAAAGAGCCTGCCATAAACCTTGGATAAATAAAAGCAATTACGGTAGTTCAATAAGTTGGCCAAATTATTTTAAGCCCAGCCACCATGTCAAGGTAGCTTTTATAGCTGGGTCATAACCTACTGGTCCATGCCTTTTTGGCAAGACAGATTTTCAGCTGAGTGGAGTACAAGTTCCCAGAAGACTTGGTCAAACCTTAATGTAACACACAATATAAATAAAATAGGGCTGTTGTACATCCATATTAAAGTGAAACTAGAGACCAAACATATAAAACATACCAAACATAGAATTCAGTGCAAACAATTCTAATTGCATATTGGCTATATCTCCATAAGGTTTCTGCTACAAAGAAAGAAGGCGGATCTCCCCGAACAAGACACCAAACAGTCCCGTATAATAAAAATTAAAATTTATTAAGGTCTACATATGATACACAGGAACATGCCGATGCCTGGCACGTATCGTGTTTACGAACACTTCATCAGAGGCACGGCGTGGGACAGATGTCACTTCCCATTTATAGAGATAAGCACACCTCTCCAATTATCCCTTAACTAGTAAGGACTAGATCTATGCCGGTGAGTAGCTGTTGCATTATATCTTATACCGACTGTGTTGGGGGAATTCTACTTGTCCAACAGTAGCGACTAGGACCGGGGGTCTACCCACCTGGTCCTACCACCTCCTGGAGTAGGTATTTATACTTATTTATGCCAGTACTAGTGGCTGAGACTACCTATTTGTATTGTTATTGTTTCTAGATGCTGCTACAAAGAGCCTGCTTTGAACCTTGGATAAATAAAAGCAATTAGTTCAATAAGCTGGCAAAAATTATTTTAAACCCAGCCACTACGGCAAGGTTGGATGGAAATAATTGGGTACGGGTTACATAATGTCCACTGCGGTTTGCCACCATTGGTTTGGGGCCAGGCGCTTGGCCCCACTGGACATAACCCCTCACCCTATTGGCCTCTCTCCCCCGAGTTATGCTTTGTGCAAGGGAAAGCGGGTGAACGGGTAAGGCTTGTAGGAACCACACCCATTGAGTTACGCAGGCCCAGCACTTTGTAATATGGAGTATTAAACACAAGGTTTAGTCCTTAAGGACTGTTGGTCTCAAGATGTGTGATACAGGGGTGTTAACAACAAGTGCTAAACACCATACTGAAATCCTCACACAGAAAGCTCAAAAAAGCTCAAAAAAAACTCTCTCCAACTCCTACACTGTCAGGTCTCCACTAAACACACTCCACACTGACAAAATGGCGCCTGTGAAGCAACCTTTTATACGCCAGGGGCTGGCAATAATCACGTTAGCTGCCATGATAATTTGGGACATATGGCTTGCTCGTCTTGAAAATAACCCCCAAAAATGCTAAAATTCCGCGAATTTACAAGAATTTCTTGTATTTTCGCCTGTATTTTCAAAAATACGAGAATTTTCGAAATTACGAGGATCTCCGTTTTCCTGGATTTGAAACTACAGAGATCCCGTAATTTCGAAAATTTTTGAAAATACGGGAAATCCGTGGTTCGGAAGTTCGGAAATGAAGGCAGAAAATCCGGAATAATCCGTCGTTCGCGGACGGGATGAATCCGCGCGGATCGGGTTTGGCTCCGCGAACCGGCCATCCCTAATCAAGACAGGTCAGTTCATGCAGCAGACAACTGTTTATAACATGCAGGACCAAACAGGGCAAGAAGGCTTATAAATGGAAAGCTGCCACCAGAAGTGGATCCAAGAGAGAATGTGGTTATGGAGGGAATTTTTAATTTAATAAATTTTGGTTTGTTCTCTGGATATGAAGGACATATGCATAAGCTTATGAAAACATTGAGCCGGAAACCCCCCGTAAACCACTAGAAAATCTTAAAGATGTTGAAGATGGCTGCAGACGAAGTTCAGGTTCACAGACTGCTGAAGATGACCTTGCGGAAGAGTGCGAGAAAAGATAGGAACACTGATTCCTAACAGGAGCATGAATGTGTGCCAAATCATCATTGGGCCTTTCTCCCATTATCACATGGGCACTAATTTGAAAAATTCAGAATTATTTTGCAGAAAATGATATGGCTATCCATACACAAAATAGAATATGTTTCTCAGTATAGCATGGACAAATACTATATTAATCACAAATGCATTTGAGATTGTTTACATTTTAATGTTTTGCTTAGTGGCTAACAGGCTTCCATTTTTTGTATATTTAACCCACACATCCTTTAGTTTGTTTTCTCTTTTCAGAACGGAGCGCTAAGCGTTTCCTGCTTATCTTTCACAATGGCTTAATGCTTCATGCAAGTTGCCCTATGACTAACAGGTAGTAATGTTTCCGAATTAAAAAATGTAAACCTACCGGTATGTAAAAATATATATTGTTCTGGCAGCTCTTAGGGCAATTAATTAGGAGACTAAAACCAGAGCGTTCTCTTTTTCATTATAAGAAAAAATAATAATTTGTCAGCTCGCAAGGGCATGTGGCGAGGACCCAAGAGAAAGCAATTCCTCTAAATGATGTTGGCATTATGAAAAAAGCTAATTTTAATTTAATTAATTTCCATTTATTTCTGAAAAAAATGGCAACCTTATTTCTATATATGATTTGACGTTCTGTATAGATTGTCATTGTTCGTAGTAATTTACCGTAAACTATTTAGTACAGGTCTGAGAGAAAAAGTAACTGTAAAATAAAAAACTGTGCCCCATAATATTTCCTCAAATTTCTATTGGCTGTGTGTGCAGATATATTATCCTATGTGCAGTACATCCGCTGTGCTTATGTTCCATCAGATGGTGAAACAAGCTCACAGTTCCTGCTCGGTTATTAGGCAGATCATGGGCTTTCAGGTGTACTGCCTCTGTGCGTGCTAACTAAAATCTTCATGTCAGCAAAACTGCTATGACTAACCTGGGAAGACATACCCACTATTCTGGTTGCTGTCACAAGTCCTATACTTACTGTATAAGATGTCCTATACTTACGATATAAGATAACAGTGAGTCAGCATGAAACAGGATGACCAATAGGCTTGGTTATAAAGTATGTATTTCCAACCTAGGCTAACAAGAGGATATGTATAAATTAAAGTACATGTTACAGCCAGTTCATCAGACATGCTTTTCATTTTTCAACAAACAATAGAATTCGAGTGCCCAATACAAATGATAATGCCTAATCTCCATAAGGTTGCTGCTTCAGAGCCTGCCATAAACCTTGGATAAATAAAGCAATTACGGTTAGTTCAATAAGTTGGCCAAATTATTTTAAGCCCAGCCACATGTCAAGGTAGCTTTTAGCTGGGTCATCACCTACTGGTCCATGCCTTTTTGGCAAGACAGATTTTCAGCTGAGTGGAGTACAAGTTCCCAGAAGACTTGGTCAAACCTTAATGTAACACACAATATAAATAAAATAGGGCTGTTGTACATCCATATTAAAGTGAAACTAGAGACCAAACATATAAAACATACAAACAATAGAATTCAGTGCACAACAATTCTAATTCATATTGGCTATATCTCCATAAGGTTTCTGATACAAAGAAAGAAGGCGGATCTCCCCGAACAAGACACCAAAAAGTCCACTATAATAAAATTAAAATTTATTAGGTCTACATATGATACACAGGAACATGCCGATGCCTGGCACGTATCGTGTTACGAACACTTCATCGAGGCACGGGTGGGACAGATGTCACTTCCATTTATAGAGATAGCACACCTCTCCAAATTATCCCTTAACTAGTAAGGACAGATCTATGCCGGTGTAGTAGCTGTTGCATTATATCTATACCGACTGTGTTGGGGGAATTCTACTTGTCCAACAGTAGCGACTAGGACGGGGGTCTACCCACCTGGTCCTACCACCTCCTGGAGTAGGTATTTATCCTTTATTTATGCCAGTACTAGTGGCTGAGACTACCTATTGTGTGTTATTGATTCTAGATGCTGCTACAAAGAGCCTGCTTTGAACCTTGGATAAATAAAAGCAATTAGTTCAATAACTGGCAAAAATTATTTTAAACCAGCACTACGGCAGGTTGGATGGAAATGAAAGTAAGATTAATCCCAGGGCCTATGATACCAAAAAATCTAGCAAAAAAATCTAATTTGCTTGGAAAAATCCTGGTGATATTTTGACCTGATCGACCAAAATTTAGCTCTGGGCAGTTTTGGCGATAGAATGCAGTAGATATTGTCTGATGCTATCTGAACAAAGTATAACTAAGTACCAACATACATACCATATTATGTTAATGTTCCTTTTCTGTTAAACTAAACTGGAAATTTTAAACTGAAAGTTTTTCCCCAAAAAACACCAATAAATTGTAAATAACTATCCCAGTATATGTCAAATGTAAATATAATAAACGTAGTCCTCTGAAGAACTGGATAAGATAACTATGACACTGTGCACAGTCTGGATACACCTCCTGATCTCAGTCACATGGTTCCCTGCCTTATATAGACTGTAATAGGACTGGCTAGAGACTACTAGTGGGTGTGACCTGCTGTAACAACTTGCATGCAGTAGCTAGAACTGGTTATGTAAAAGAACACAATGGTCAATGACCACACTGTGTAATACTGGAATGCTGGGAAATAAAACACAAACCCCATTTGTGTTAGAAAGGTAAATTTCCAAGCACCAACATCAAAATTAGAGATGAGACACAGGTATCTACTTTTATATCAACGTGCTCTGCCTTCTGATTCAGTGTTGTTCTGAGTCTTTAGTTGCCCTTTAAAATTGTTAATTGATTAGTACTATTGCTTACATATGAGGAAACTGAAAGAATAAATATTAATAGCACAGGAAAACTTTAGCACCTTTAACTGAATCATTGCTGCTGTGAATATCATAAATACTGGTGTCGCTGCCCCCACAGGAGGCCTGGGGAATGAGGAGGGCAGGGGAATTCCTGTAGAGGAACAGTTGGGTGCTTGTTATTCAACTAGTTGTGAAATATTTATTGCTTCCCTGAAAAGCAATTACTGGGTCCCCCAGCAAAACTATGATGAGGACCCTCTCCCTGTTACATCTACAGTGTTTTCTGGGAGGAACCTATGTCTGTCATAGGGTAAATAAGAAAATGGGTCCCTCTGCAGTTGCAGGGTCTGCTCCCCTGGTAGTTACTCCCCTGAGTGTATTTAATAAGTCAATTAAAACATCTACATAGCAACCAATGCAGTCTAGATAGGTGATTTTTAATTCTATATTGTTTACATATATGGAAAATGCAATGTTCCAGTGTCCCTAAAGAAAGGGGAAATCCAAAGCTATTGAAAATGGACATGGGGTGATGCAATAAAAGGTGCCATTGTTTGCCTGTGCAATTAATCTGTAGCAACTAATCAAATGCTATCTAACCCAGTAAATAGCAAACATGTAACTGGCTGATGTATTGGTCCCTATAAAAATTCTGAAAGTGGAAAAAAATAATGGCGATCTTACATTCGGCCATAAAACAATTCAAAATTGTATGGTATTGTATTTTTGGGCTCAATTAATATCATTGTTCACCAAAAAAGAAAAAAACAAGACAAAAAGCTTTCAGCTTATAATATAGCACGTTTGCCTTAATAATGAACATGAATAATGTTGGGTCTGTAGAATTCTACACAGTTTTAGTTCAGAACTTTTGGCTTGGAAATTGAAGTTCCATGCCAAAACTATGGCATTTCAATGGTGAAATCCTGTTTCGATGGTCAAAATGGTGGTAGTTCTGCTTTTAAATTTGACAGGCATAAATTCAAATGTGGAACTGGGTAACTTTCCTACCTTCAACACCCTCTAATCTCCATTGGATATTTTCAACTTTCCCAAGGTACTTGCCTACATTACCGTACCATTTTGTAAAGCTTAAAAAGCATCTATAGTTAGAAAATTAACTTTTTTTCTTTCTTTTTATGTGTTCTATAATTTCCCCCAACCCCCAGAGTGTCTTACATAGTTACATAGTAATTGAGGTTGAATAAAGACATCAAGTCCATCAAGTCCAACCCACTCACCCTCTTTTTTTTTTAATTTAATTTTATTATTATTTTATTATTATTTTTTTTTAACCCTACCTAACAATTAATCCAGAGGAAGGCAAAAAAAAGGGGGGGGGGGAATTCCTTCCTGACTCCAAACGGCAATTGGAAAGAATCCTTGGATCAACCAGATCTATATGTATTAATACCAGTAATTCTCAATATTTTTCAGTTTTAGAAACTTATCCAGGCCTTTTTTAAAGTTATTCAATGAACTTGCCATTACCACCTCTGCTGGAAGACAGTTCCACAGTTTCACCGTTCTCACTGTAAAGAAACCTTTCCTAACCTGAAGATGAAACTTCTTTTCTTCCAACCTTAAAGGATGTCCACGAGTCCTCTGAAATGACCTATTAGTGAACAATACACCAGAGAGTTCATTGTATGGCCCATTAATATATAAGGGATAAAGCTCCTCTTACAGTGTAATATAAGGATATTTCGCCACCGAGGAGTTCCCTGACCATATAGAAGCACGAGGCCATAGGAACTCCGAGGTGGCGTAATGTCCTTATATTATAATGTGAAGGGTCGCATTATAGGATTCCTTCACCCCATTCACATTTTACATTCTAGCCTTGTCCCCATTTCAACACCTCTCTATCCCTTTACATACACCACAGCGCCCTCTCTACCCCTGTACATACACCCACAGCACCCTCTCTATCCCCCTTTACATACACCCACAGCGCCCTCTCTATCCCCCTGTACATACACCCACCGCACCCTCTCTATCCCCCTGTATCTACACCCACAGCACCCTCTCTATCCCCCTGTACATACACCCACAGCACCCTCTATCCCCCTGTACATACACCCACAGCACCATCTCTATCCCCCTGTACATACACCCCACGCCCTCTCTATCCCCTGTACATACACACCACAGCACCCTCTCTATCCCCCTGTATATACACACCACAGCACCCTCTCTATCCCCCTGGAATACACCCACAAAACCCTCTCTATCCCCTTTACATACACCCACAGCACCCTCTCTATCCCCTGTACATACACCCACAGCACCCTCTATTCCCCTTTACATACACCCACAATCCTCTCTATCCCCCTGTACATACACCCACAGCACCCTCTCTATCCCCCTGTACATACACCCACAGCACCCTCTCTATCCCCCTGTATATACACCCACAGCACCCTCTCTATCCCCCTGTACATACACCCACAACACCCTCCTATCCCCCTGTACATACACCCACAGCACCATCTATCCCCCTGTACATACACCCACAGCACCCTCTCTATCCCCCTTTACATACACCCACCGCGCCCTCTCTATCCCCTGTACATACACCCACAGCACCCTCTCTATCCCCTGTATATACACCCACAGCACCCTCTCTATCCCCTGTACATACACCACAGCACCATCTCTATCCCCGTACATACACACAGCGCCCCTCTATCCCCCTGTACATACACCCACAGCGCCCTCTCTACCCCTGTACATACACCCACAGCGCCCCTCTCTATCCCCTGTACATACACCCACAGCGCCCTCTCTATCCCCCTGTACATACACCCACAGCGCCCCCTCTATCCCCCTGTACATACACCCACAGCACCCTCTCTATCCCCCTGTAAATACACCCACAGCGCCCTCTCTATCCCCCTGTACATACACCCACAGCACCCCTCTATCCCCCTGTATATACACCCACAGCACACCTCTCATCCCCCCTGTACACTACACCCACAACACCCTCTCATCCCCCTGTACATACACCCACAGCACCCTCTCTATCCCCCTGTAATATACAACCCACAGCACCCTCTCTATCCCCCTTTACATACACCCACGCGCCCTCTCATCCCCCTGTACATACACCACAGCACCCTCTCTATCCCCCTGTACATACACCCACAGCACCACTCTCTATCCCCTGTATATACACCCACAGCACCTCCGCATCCCCCTGTACATACACCCACAACACCCTCTCTATCCCTGTACAATACACCCACAGCACCCTCTCTATCCCCCTGTACATACACCCACAGCACCCTCTCTATCCCCTTTACATACACCAAAGCGCCTCTCTATCCCCTGTACATACACCCCAGCACCCCTCTATCCCCTGTATATACACCCACAGCACCCTCTCTATCCCCCTGTACATACACCACCCACCTCTATCCCCCTGTACATACACCCACACAGCCCTCTCTATCCCCCGTACATACACCCACAGCGCCCTCTCTATCCCCCTGTACATACACCACACAGCGCCTCTCTATCCCCCTGTAACTACACCCACAGCGCCCTCTCTATCCCCCTGTACATACACCCACAGCGCCCTCTCTATCCCCCTGTACATACACAACAGCACCTCTCTATCCCCCTGTACATACACCCACAGCACCCTCTCATCCCCCTGTATACACCCCACAGCACTCTCTATCCCCCTGTACATACACCCACAGCACCCTCTCTTCCCCCTTTACGTACACCCACAGCACCTTCTTATCCCCCTTACGTCACCCACAGCACCTCTCTATCACTTAAGTACAACCCACAGCACCCTCTCTATCCCCCTTTAAGTACACCCAACTGCACTCTCTCTATCCCCCTTTCCGTACACACACAGCCACCCTCTCATCCCCCTGTACATACACCCAGAGCAACCCTCTCTATCCCCCTGTACATACACCCACAGCACCCTCTCTATCCCCTGTACGTACACCCACAGCACCCTCTCTATCCCCTTTACGTACACCCACAGCACCCTCTCTATCCCCCTTACGTACACCCACAGCACTCTCTCTATCCCCCTTTCCGTACACCCACAGCACCCTCTCTATCCCCCTGTACGTACACCCACAGCACCCTCTCTATCCCCTGTACGTACACCCACAGCACCCTCTATCCCCCTGTATATACACCCACAGCACCCTCTTTCCCCTGAACGTACACCCACAGCACCCTCTTATCCCCCTGTACGTACACCCACACACCCTCTTATCCCCCTGTACGTACACCCACAGCACCCTCTTATCCCCTTTAGCCCCACGCACCCTCTCATCCCCCTTAGTACCAACTGCACTCTCTTACCCTGTACTACACCCGCATGGTGTGTGGTGAGTGTGTGTGTGTGTGGTGGTGTGAGTGTGTGTGTGTGGTGTGTGTGTGTGGAGGTGTGTGTGTGAGGGTGTGTGTGAGAGTGTGTGTGTGTGAGAGTGTGTGTGTGAGGGTGTGTGTGTGAGAGTGGTGTGGTGAGAGTGTGTGGGTGAGAGTGTGTGTGTGAGAGTGTGTGTGTGGTGAGAGTGAGTGTGAGAGAGTGTGTGTGTGAGAGTGTGTGTGTGTGTGAGAGTGTGTGTGTGAGAGTGTGTGTGTGTGAGAGTGTGTGTGTGAGAGTGTGTGTGTGAGAGTGTGTGTGTGCGGTGTGTGTGTGTGTGAGTGTGTGTGTGAGAGTGTTTGTGAGGTGTGTGGTGTGTGTGTGTGGAGAGTGAGAGTGTGTGTGTGTGAGGGGTCCATCTTGTCTGTAGGGCCCATCCTTTGTTCACAACTGCTGACAGTAGCCAGCGATAACAATTGCCGACAGCTCCTACCATGCCCCTTGCACCGGAACAGCTGTGGACTGGGACCAATCAGTGACATCCTGATTCCTGATGTAATTGGTGTGGAGTCCAGACACTGACACTCTCTGCTTGAAATTGCCACGATCAACAAAAGTAAGACAGTGCAGCGCCGCTAGAACAGGTTTTGGGAGGTAGGGGGGGGGACATACTGTAAGCGTAATTATTGTGATTTGTGAGAGTGCATTTTCAGGGGGCTGCCTACCTATTTTTGTGCTGGGTTCACCTACCTACTTGGGGCCTGCCTACCTATTTTGGGTCTGGCTCTAATGTGTGCTGGGGCCTACCTACTTGGGGGCTGGGATCTACCTACTTGGGGGCTGGCTACATACCTACTTGTTGCTTGGGTCTACCTACTACTAGTGTACTAGGGCCTACCTACTTACTTGGGGGCTGGGACCTACCTATCTAATTTTGTGCTGCACTACCTCCCTACTTCAGCCTCTTGCTGAATAAAAGAGAAGACGGCACCAGATAATTCCGTGTTTCAAGGTATTGAAAGGTTTGACCAAAAATTAGCTAAATGACTTGTTGATATGATGGGGAACAGTATATAACAGATATGATGGGGACACACAGTATTTAACAGATTGCCTTCCCAAACATATATTTTGCTGCAGATATTTTTTAAATATTTCTTCTTTGACTAAAGATATGTTGGATATTGTTAAAAGGAATTTCATATGGCTAGGCTAGCTTTAGCTGGTTTGTTAGGTTAGGTCAGCGCCGCTCCTACCATGACGCAACTTGAAAAAGTTGCTCATGGCGGCATTGTACTGTCTGTGTTTTTTGAGCCGGCATTTTCCCCCGGCCGTAAGACTCGGGTAAGGCAAGCGGGACTCGACACGGACTCAGCAGCGCCGGTGTGTGTGTTTTCTACACAGCTTTGGTGTACTCCTTGCCATGCTGGGTGTCCCTCATCTGTCTCATCCACGGTCGGTTACAGTAAGGGAAATTTTTTTTAAAAATTAAGTTGCCAGCTAAATTGTTTTAGGAGTGCTGAAACTCCTTCTGGCAGCAGGGTGGACTGGCCTGCTGGGTACAAGGGGGTGGTGGTAGGAAGATAGAAAGATAGACACACAGAGATAGTTAGATGATAGAAAGGTAGGTCGGTTGATAGACAGAGATACATAGGTAGGTAGATAGATGATAGATAGCACAGATACATAGATAGCACAGATACATAAATATCAGAGATAGATCGATAGATAGATAGTAGCGATAAGAGAGAGATAGATAGCCGAGAGAGATGGATAGCCGAGAGAGATGGATAGGAGAGGATATAGATAGATATATCACAGATAGATAGATAGATAGATAGATAGATAGATAGATAGATAGATAGAGTAGCAGAGATGATAGATGCAGAAATAGATAGATAGATCGATAGATAGCAGAGATAGATAAAATCAGAGATAGATAGATAGTGATAGATAGATAGATAGATAGATAGATAGATAGATAGATAGCACAGATAGATAGCACAGATAGATAGCACAGATGATAATATCAGATAGATAGATAGATAGATAGATAGATAGATAGATAGATAGATAGATAGATAGATAGATAGATAGATAGATAGATAGATAGATAGATAAATATCAGAGATAGATAGATAGACAGATAGATAGACAGATAGATAGATAGCAGAGATAGGTAGATAGGAAGATGATAGATAGATAGATTAGATATAGTATGCTAGATAGATAGATGGAAAGATAGATAGATAGACAGACAGATAGATAGATACCAGAGATAGATAGATACCAGAGATAGATAGATACCAGAGATAGATAGATACCAGAGAGAGATAGATAGAGAGATAGATAGATAGCAGAGATAGAAGCTAGAGTAGAGATAGAAGATAGATGGATAGCAGAGAGTAGATATAGCAGATAGATATAGCAGCAGGATAGATAGATAGCAGCAAGATAGAAGATAGAGCAGGATAGATAGATAGCAGCAGAGATAGATAGATACAAGCAGAGATAGTAGATAGCAGCAGAGATAGATAGATAGGATAGCAGAGATAGATAGATAGATAGATAGCAGAGATAGATAGGATAGATAGATAGATTAGATAGATAGATAGATAGATAGCAGAGATAGATAGATAGATAATAGTGATAGATAGATAATAGCGATAGATAGATAGATAGCAGAGAGATAAATATCAGAGATAGAGAGATAGGTAGATAGAAAGATGATAGATAGATTAGATAGTAGTATCTAGATAGATAGATAGATGGAAAGATAGATAGATAGACAGACAGATAGATAGATACCAGAGATAGATAGATAGCAGAGATAGATAGATAGATATCAGAGATAGATAGATAGCAGAGATAGATAGAAGCAGAGATAGATAGATAGCAGAGATAGATAGCAGAGATAGATAGCAGAGATAGATAGCAGAGATAGATAGCAGAGATAGATAGCAGAGATAGATAGCAGAGATAGATAGCAGAGATAGAATATAGATAGATAGGTAGATTGCAGAGATAGATAGTAGTAGATAGATTAGATAGATAGATTGCAGAGATAGATAGATAGATTGCAGAGATAGATAGATAGATTGCAGAGATAGATAGCTAGCAGCAGAGATGATAGATAGCAGCAGAGATAGATAGATTGCATAGATAGATAGATTGCAGAGATAGATAGATAGATTGCAGAGATAGATAGATAGATTGCAGAGATAGATAGATAGATTGCAGAGATAGATAGATAGCAGCAGAGATAGATAGATAGAGCAGAGATAGATAGATAGCAGCAGAGATAGAAGATAGCAGCAGAGATAGATAGATAGCAGCAGAGATAGATAGATAGCAGCAGAGATAGATAGATAGCAGAGATAGATAGATAATAGCGATAGATAGATAGATAGATAGATAGATAGATAGATAGATAGCAGAGAGATAAATATCAGAGATAGAGAGATAGGTAGAAGAAAGATGATAGATAGATTAGATAGAAGTAGCTAGATAGATAGATGGAGAGGTAGATAGCAGAGAGAGGAGGATAGCAGAGAGAGTGATGGATAGCAGAGAGAGTGATGGATAGCAGAGAGAGATAGATAGCAGAGAGAGAGTGATAGATAGCAGAGAGAGAGTGATAGATAGCAGAGAGAGAGTGATAGATAGCAGAGAGAGAGTGATAGATAGGAGAGAGAGAGAGTGAGAGAGTGATAGATAGCGAGAGAGAGTGATAGATAGAGAGAGAGAGTGATAGATAGCAGAGAGAGATGATAGATAGCAGAAGAGACTATAGATAGCAGGAGAGAGAGTGATAGATAGGAGTGAGAGAGAGAGAGTGATAGATAGCAGAGAGAGAGTGATAGATAAGCAGAGAGAGTGATAGATAGCAGAGATAGAGTGATAGATAGCAGAGATAGAGTGATAGATAGATAGATAGATAGCAGAGATGAGGATAGCAGATAGATGGATAGCAGAGATAGAGGGATAGTAGAGATAGATGGATAGCAGAGATAGATGGATAGCAGAGATAGATGGATAGCAGAGATAGATGGATAGCAGAGATAGATGGATAGCAGAGATAGATGGATAGCAGAGATAGATGGATAGCAGAGATAGAGGATAGCAGAGAAGATAGATAGCAGAGATGAGGATAGCAGAGATAGATAGATAGATAAATATCAGAGTAGATAGATAGACAGAAGAGGTAGATACATAATATAGATAGATAATAGCAGAATAGATAAATAATTTATATAATTATATATAATCTATATATAAAATATATAGTCTAGAAAAGTTAGGGCCCTGCTGAAAGAGTCTACCTTGACGTGGTAGCGGGCTTACAATCTTTTGGCCAGCATCTTTTATTCTACAGAGTATGGTAGGGCTTTCTAATGTAATGTACCAGTTCCACAACATGTTTTTAGGTGTTTTCTAAAAATAGAGAAGCGTATAAATAACCATTTTCAAAAACAAATTATGAAATTTGCCACGCCCACGCGATAAGCCACACCCACACGCCAAGCCACGCCCACACACTAAGCCACGCCCACTTTCCCGCGGGAGCGCTGCGCGGCCGCTCAGTCTAGGGGCGGCATTCGAGTTTGTTTCAGGTGCCAAAAACCCTAGGGACACCCCTGGATGATAGATTGACAGACAGAAAGATTGATATAGACAGATTAGATAGATAGTTAGATAGTAGATAGATAGTAGATAGATAGATAGATAGACAGACATAGATAGATAGATAGATAGATAGATACAGACAGAGATTGGATAGATAGATAGATAGATAGATAGATAGATAGATAGATAGATAGATAGATAGATAGATAGATAAATAGATAGATAGAAAGATAGAAAGATTGATACAGACAGATTAGATAGATAGATAGACATTATAGATGGACAGAACGAAAGATAGATAAAAAGAATGACAACAGAGATGGATAGATAGATAGATAGATAGATAGACAGAAAGAAAGATCGAGAGAAAGACTGATACAGAGATAGATACATGTATGGATGGATAGATATAGATGGACGATACAGATAGAGAGATACAGAGATAGATGGATGAAAATGCGTCGCCCAGAAATGATCAAAGGCGGCATTCAAAAGTTTGGCTCAGGCAGCAAAAACCCTAGAAGTGCCCGTTAAAAGAGCTTAGTTCAGTTCTATCTAGACCACTGTTTCTTATCTTTTCAGATTCACTTTGGTCTGGGGATGTGCTGCTGGATTGGAAAATAGCCAATGTAATACCATATTTAAAAAAGGAAGTCCTTCACAGCCTGGTAACTATAGACCTGTAAGCCTAACATCAGTGGTAGGGAAGGTGATGGAAACTTTGTTACGGGATCATATCGTTGACTTTGTCTCCAGAGCTCATCTTATTAGTAGTAGTCAGCATGGATTTATGAGAACTAGATCAGCCAGACAATTTAATTGGATTTTATGAAGAAGTGAGTAAGAATTTGGATTCAGGCACAGCAGTGGATGTGGTATACTTGGATTTTGCGAAAGCTTTTGATCTGTGCCACATAGGCGAATAATGTATAAACTGAGGATGTTGGCCTTGAAGAAAACATTTGTGCATGGATAGAGAATGGTTATTGGATCGCAAGCAGAGAGTGGTGGTAATGGGCTACATCTATGTGGGCTAAAGTTATAAGCGAGTGCCTCAGGGTTCTGTACTGGGGACGCTTCTGTTAATCTGTTATAAATGAAGAAGCGGGCATTGAGGCAGGGTCTCTGTGTTTGCTGATGGCACTAAACTATGCAGAGCTTTGGAAAATTCAAATGATGTGCAAGTGTTGAAAGCAGACCTAGATAGATTATCAAAATGGGCAGCAGAATGGCAGATGAGATTCAATGTTGATAAATGTAAGGTGATGCATTTGGGATTTAAAATCCCTGTGCCCCCTACACCATAAATAACTCTGTGTTAAGTGCATCTGTAATGGAAAAAGATTTGGGGGTTCTGGTAGATAACAGAATTAGCTGTAGCAAACAATGCCAGGTAGCAAACGGCTAGAGCTAGCAAGATATTGTCTTGTATAAAGAGGGGAATGGATTCAAGAGAGAAAGATATTATTCTCCCCCTTACAAGGCACTGGTAAGGCCTCATTTGGAATATGCAGTGCAGTTTTGGAATCCCATATACAATAGGGACATCTTGGAAATGGAAGCAGCAGAGAAGGGCAACTAAATTAATGGAGGGGCTTGAATATTCAGGCAGATTAGACAAGTTAGGGCTGTTTACATTGGAGAAGCGACGTTTACGTGGGAATATCATAATCTTATACAAATATAATACATAAGTGTGATATTTTATAATGGGAGCTGCAGTGGTATATATGCTTATAAAAATCACTCAGCTATGTCACTAAGTGACTAATTTCTTATATTTTTTATATCCCACTACTCCGCCCATTCCAGTGTTTATGCCTGGACAATGACTCAGCATTTTTTGCCATGTTTAACTTAACTAACAGAACCTACTGGAGCTGCGTTCGCACTTCATAATCAATGTCTTTCTCCTCATCCACAAAGATTTGTAACCGCATAGATGCTGGGCTGGGATGTCCCTTTCTACTGGGTTTAAGTTACAGGAGGTAGCTTGGGGGATTAGTTAAATATAGGTGGGAGCCGTGTTGGGTGTTGTGCCTCGTGGGTGGGTGTGAGAGCTGTGTGTGTCGACGATCGTGTGTGTGATGTGGGTGTGTGTGAGAGTGTGGTGTGTAGAGCTGTCACGTGTCCGCTTGGTGGAGGTACGGAGTGCGTGGGGGGGAGAGTGGGCTGTGGTGGGTCGCGAGTTGTGTGTGCTTGTCTGTGAGAGTGTTTGCTGTTGAGAGGTGTAGTGCTGTGCGATTGTATGTCGGTGTGTGAGGATGTGTTCTTGCTCCGTGCAGGGCACCAGTTGTGTGAGAGTCTGTGGTGTGTGGTAGTGTGAGAGTGAGAGTGTTCTTGCGAGTGTGTAGGCTGAGTGTGTGCCTGTGTGAGAAATCGGACCGCATGATGTGTGGTGGGCACACTGTGTGTGGAGTGTGTGGTCGGGTTAGGGCGGGTCCATCCTGAGTCTAGTGCGGTGGTGCGGCGCGAGCCATAACCGCGCCATATGATGGTGCTATCTGGAGGCATGTTATTACCTAAAGTGGTTATACTGCGCGTACAGATAGTGAGACGACAGTCGGGGGGGGGGGGAGAGAGCTAAGGCACATTGGGGGGGGGCGATGGATACCACGGACAGCCTATATCGAATCTTACAGCACTTGCATATTAGTCCTACTCTGTACCGTGGTACCCGTCGACATTTGGGGCACATGTCGATCGGGAGGTCGTTACGGGACGCCACATAATTCAAGTGATCCATAAAGCTAACGAAATGAGACCCTAAAATTTGGTATAATAATTGGCATGTTGGGATCCCAACATACCTGACACTCTCCCTGCTTGAAATTGGCTGCTACTATCAAGCAAAAGTGAAGTACAGTGCAGCGCCGCTAGACAGTTTTTGGGAGGTAGGCGGTGTGCACATACTCGTAAGCCTAATTTATAGGTATTTAGTTAATAGTGCATTTCAGGGGGGGGGGCTGCCACCTTATTTGTGTGGCTTGGGGGTTTCCCTACCTCACTTGGGGCCTGCCTACCCCCTATTTCTTTGGGTCTGGCTACCTACTTGTCCCACGTTGGCTCTGGGGCCCGGGGGGGGGGCGGGCCTCCTGGGGTTGTTGCTGGGGTGTCCGGGGCGGGGGCATGATCGGGGGGGGGATGTGCGTGCATGTGTGGCCTACCTACTTGGGCGCGGAATCTACCTACTTGGCGGGGCTTGCTACTACCTTACTTGATCTGCTTGCGTTCTTGAACACGACACGCCCAAAAAAAAAAAGAAAAAAACAAAAAAACATTAACACCCGTGGGCGAAGCCTGGGCGCGGAGGTACGAGGAGCGGACCTGCGGGCGCACTCCGGCAGGTGAGTGGGGGCGGGGCGGTGGGCGCAGCGCCTGATCACGATCAGGCGTATCGGGGACTGCAGGCGTGCGGCACCTACCTCCCGACGGCAGGCCGACGTCAGCCCCTCTTGCTGAATAAAAGAGAAGACGGCACAAGATATTCCGTGTTTCAAGGTATGAAAGGTTTTGACCAAAAATAAAGCTAAATGACTTGTTGTATGATGGGGAACAAGTATATACAGATATGATGGGGACACACAGTATTTAACAGATGCTCTTCCAAACATATATTTTGCCTGCAGATATTTTTTAAATATTCTCTCTTGACTAAAGATATGTTGGATATTGTTTTTAAAAGGAATTTCCATATGCTAGGCTAGCTTTAAGCTGTTGTTTGTTAGGTTAGGTCAGCGCCCGCTCCTACCATGACGCAACTGAAAAAGTTGCTCATGGCGCAGCTGTACTGTCTGGTTTTTTTGAGCCGGCATTTTCCCCGGCCGTAAGACACTCCGGGTAAGGCAAGCGGGTAACTCGACACGGACTCAGCAGCGCCGGGTGTGTGTTTTCTACACAGCTTTGGTGTACTCCTTGCCATGCTGGTGGTCCCTCATCTGCTCTCATCCACCGTCGGATTACGTAAGGGAAATTTTTTTTTAAAAATTAGTTGCCAGCTAAATTGTTTTAGGAGTGCTGAAAACCCTTCCTGGCAAAGCAGGGTCGTACTGGCCTGCTGGGTACAAGGGGGGGGTAGTTAGGAAGATAGAAGATGAACACACAGAGATAGTTAGATGATAGAAAGGTAGGTCGGTGTGATAGAAGAGATACTAGGTAGGTAGAATAGATGATAGATAGCACAAGATACATAGATAGCACAGATACATAAATATCATGAGATCGATCGATAGATCGAATAGTAAGCGATAGCAGAGAGAGATAGATAGCCGAGAGAGATGATAGCAGAGAGATGGATGCCGAGAGAGATATATAAGATAGATCAAATATCACAGATAGATAGATAGATAGATAGATATAGATAGATAGATAAGATAGAGTAGCACAGAGATAGATAGTATGCAGAAATAGATAGATAGATCGATAGATAGCAGAGATAGATATCTCAGAGATAGATAGATAGCAGATACGATAGATAATAGATAGATAGATGAATAGACCTACGATAGATAGCACAGATAGAAGCACACGATAGATAGCACAGATGATAACTATCAGATAGATAGATAAAATAGATAGATAGATAGATAAAGATAGATAGATAGATAGATAGATAGATAGATGATAGATAGAGCAGATAGAATAAATATCAATGAGTAGATAACGAGATCACGCTGTTGACAATTAGATAGCAAGATATGGGTAGATAGGAAGATGATAGATAGATGATTAGATAGTAGTATCTAGATAGATAATAGATGGAAATAATAGATAGACAGACAGATAGATCGATACAGAGATAGAAGATACAAGATAGATAGATACCAGAGATAGATAGATACCAGAGAGAGATAGATAGCAGAGATAGATAGATAGCAGAGATAGATAGCAGAGATAGAAGATAGATAGATAGATGGATAGCAGAGATAGATTAAAGATTGCAAGAGAATTGATAATAGCAGCAGAGATAGATAGATAGCAGCAGAGATGAAGCATCAGAGATAGATAGATAGCAGCAGAGATAGATATATAAGCAGAATAGTAGAATAGCATGCAGAGATAGATGATAGATAGCAGACGATTAGATAGATGATAGATCAGGATAATAGATAGATAGATAGATAGATGATAGATGATAGATAGCAGAGATAGATAGATAGATATAGTGTAGATAGATAATCGATAGATAGATAGATAGCAGAGAGATCACTATCAGAGATAGAGAGATACGGTAGATATAGAAAGATGATATATAGATTAGATAGTAGTATCTAATAGATAGATAGATGGAAAGATAGATAAATAGACAGACAGATAGATAATACCAGAGATAGATAGATAGCAGAGATATATAAGATAGATATCAGAGAATAGATAGATAGCAGAGATAAGTAGATGCATAGATAGATAATATAGCAGAGATAGATAGCAGAGAAGTCGCAGATAGATAGAAGAATAGCAAGATAGATAGCAATATAGATGCAAGATAGATAGCAGATATGATATAGATAGATAGGTAATTGCAGAGATAGATAGATTATGATAGATAGATAGATAGATAGATTGCAGAGATAGATAGATAGATTGCAGAGATAGATAGATAGATTGCAGAGATAGATAGCTAGCAGCAGAGATAGATATAGCACCAGAGATAGATGATTGCATAGAATGATAGATTGCAGAGATATAGATAGATTCAGAGATAGATAGATAGATTGCGGATAGATAGATAGAATTGCAGAGATAGATGATAGCACAGAGATAATAGATAGCAGCAGAGATAGAATTGAATAGCAGCTAGAGATGATATAGATAGCAGCCAGAGGATAGATGATTTATAGCATCAGAGATAGATGATAGCAGCAGAGATAGATATATGCAGAGATAGATAGATATAGCGATAGATAGATAGATAGATAGATAGATAGATAGATGATGCAGAGAGAAAATATCAGAGATAGAGAGATAGGTAGAATAGAAAGATATAGATGATTAGATAGAAGTACTAGATGATAGTGGGAGGTTAGATAGCGAGAGAGTGAGGATAGCAAGAGAGTTGATGGATAGCAGAGAGTGATGGATATCAAGAGAGTGATAGATACAGAAGAGAGTGATAGATAGGCAGAGAGAGAGTGATAGATATCAGAGAGAGAGTGATAGATACAGAGAGAGAGTATAGATAGCAGAGAGAGAGTGATAGATAGCAGAGAGAGAGTGATAGATAGCAGAGAGAGAGTGATAGATAGATATGTCAGAAGAGAGAGAGTGATAGATAAAAAAAGCAGAGAGAACGACTAGATGTCAGAGAGAACGATAGAATAGGGAGATGAATGATAGATAGCAGGAGAGAGCGTGATAGATAGCAGAGAGAGAGTGATAGATAGCAGAGAGAGTGGATAGATAAGCAAGATAGAGTGATAGAAGCAAGATAGAGTGATAGATAGATAGATAGATAGCAGAGATAGATGGATAGCAAGATAGATGGATAGCAGAGATGAGGGAATAGTAGAATATGATGATGCAGATAGATGGATAGCAGGAGATAGATGGATAGAGCAGATAGAAGATATGATGGATAGCAGAGATGATGGATAGCAGAGATAGATGGATAGCAAATATGGATAGCAGAGATAGATGGATAGCAGAGATAGATAGATAGCAGAGTAGTGATAGCAGAGATGATAGATAGATAAATATCAGATATAGATAGATACAGAAGAGGGTAGATACATAATATAGATAGATAGATAGCAGAGTAGATAAAATATTTATATATTATATATATCTATATATAAAATTATATAGTCTAGATAATAGTTGGGCCCTGCGAAAGAGTCTACCTTGACGTGGTAGCGGGCTTACAAATCTTTTGGCCAGCATCTTTTATTCTACAGAGTATGGTAGGGTCTGGGAGGCTTTCTAATTGTAATGTACCAGTTCCACCACCATGTTTTTAGTGTTTTCTAAAAAATAGGGAAGCTTATAAATAACCATTTTCAAAACAAATTATGAAATTTGCCACGCCCCGCGAATAAGCCACACCCACACGCCAGCCACGCCCACACACTAAGCCACGCCCACTTTCCCGCGGCGGACGCTGCGCGAGCCGCTCAGTCTAGGGCGGCATTCAGAGTTGTTCAGGTGCCAAAAACCCGAGGACACCCCGGGATAGATAGATTGACAGACAGAAAGATTGATATAGACAGATTTAGATAGATATGTTATTAGAAGATAGCAGATAGATTAGATAATATAGATAGATAGATAGACAGACATAGATATATTATAGATAGATAGATAACCAGACAGAGTTGGATAGATCTCTAGATACTATCGATAGATCAGAATCGATAGCTACGATAGATAGATCTACGTAGACTAGTTAGGTGCGTCGCACGCTTGCTACGACGATTCAGTGCCTTCGTAGCTCTTGTCTGCACCCCGACGATGTCCCCGATTGTGCCGGGTAGTGATGATAATAGATGACAAAAGAAAGATCGAGAGAAGATGATCGAGTAGTACGTATGGTGGATAGACATAGGGACGATACGATAAGAGATACAGAGATAGATGGTCGAAACTGCGTCGCCAAATGATAGGCGGCATCAAAGTTGGCTCAGCAGCAAAACCCTAGAGTCCTTAAAGAGCTTATTCAGTCATCAGACACTGTTTCTTATCTTTTCAATATTCACTTTGGTCTGGGGATGTGCTGTGGATTGAAAATAGCCAATGTATACCCATATTTAAAAAGGAAGTCTTCACAGCCTGGTAACTATACCAGCCTACAGCCTAACATCAGTGGTAGGGAAGGTGATGGAAACTTTGTTACGGATCATATCGTTGACTTTGTCTCCAGGGCTCATCTTATTAGTAGTGTCACATGGATTTATAGAAACAGATCATGCAGACAATTTTAATTGATTTTATGAAGAAGTAGTAGAATTTGGATTCAGGCACGCAGTGGATGTGGTTACTTGATTTTGCGAAAGCTTTTGATACTGTGCCACATAGCGAATAATGTTTAAACTGAGGACGGTTGGCCTTGACGAAAACATGTTCATGGATATAGAATTGGTTATTGTGGATCGCAGCAGAGAGTGGTGGTAAACTGAGCTACATCTAGTGGGCTAAAGTATAAGCGGAGTGCCTCAGGGTTCTGTACTGGGGACGCTTCTGTTTAATCTGTTTATAATGAAGACGGGCATTGAGGAGCGGGTCTCGTGTTTTCTTGATGGCATAAACTATGCAGAGCTTTGGAAAACTCTCAAACAAATGATGGTGCAGATGGTTGAAAGCAGACCTAGATAGATTATCAAAATGGCAGCAGAATGGCAGATGAGATTCAAATGTTGATAAATGTAAGGTGATGCTTTGGGATTTAATAATCCCTGTGCCACCCTACACATAAATAACTCTGTTAAGTTGCATCTGTAATGGAAAAAGATTTGGGTTCTGGTAGATAACAGACTTAGCTGTACAAACAATGCCGGTAGCAACGGCTAGAGCTAGCAAGATATTGTCTTGTTATAAGAGGGGAATGGATTCAAGAGGAAAGATATTATTCTCCCCCTTTACAGGCACTGGTAGGCCTCATTTGGAATATGCAGTGCAGTTTTGGAATCCATATAACAATAGGGACATCTTGTAAATGGAAGCAGCAGAGAAGGGCACCTAAATTAATGGAGGGGCTTGAATATTCCAGGAGATTAGACAAGTTAGGGGCTGTTTTTACTTGAGAAGCGACGTTTACGTGGGAATCATAATCTTATACTAAATATATACATAAGTGTGATATTTTATAATGGGAGCTGCAGTGGTATATATGCTTATAAAAATCACTCAGCTATGTCACTAATTGACTAAATTTCTTATATTTTTTATATTCCCACTACTACTACTCCGCCCATCCAGTGTTATGCCTGGACAATGACTCCGCATTTTTTGCCATGTTTAACTTAACTACACGAACCTACTGGATCTGCTTCCTGTCACTTCATAATCAATGTCTTTCTCCTCATCCACAAAGATTTTTTTTACAATTAAAAAAAAAAAAAAAAAAAACCGTAAAAAAAAAAATAAAAAAAAAAAAAAAAAATTTTAATAAAAAAACGAAATAACATAAAAAAAAACAAACCGCATAGATGCTGGGCTGGTATGTCCTCCTTTCTACTGTGTTTAAGTTAGCAGTGGTAGCTTGGGGATTTAAATTGGTATTACATTGGCTATTTTCCAATCCAGCAGCACATCCCCAGACCAAAGTGAATCTGAAAAGATAAGAAACAGTGGTCTAGATAGAACTGAACTAAGCTCTTTTAACGGGCACTTCTAGGGTTTTTGCTGCCTGAGCCAAACTTTTGAATGCCGCCTTTGATCATTTCTGGGCGACGCATTTTCTATCCATCTATCTCTGTATCTCTCTATCTGTATCTGTCCATCTATATCTATCCATCCATACATGTATCTATCTCTGTATCAGTCTTTCTCTCGATCTTTCTTTCTGTCTATCTATCTATCTATCTATCTATCCATTCTCTGTTTGTATCAATCTTTTTATCTATCTTTCGTTCTGTCCATCTATATATGTCTACTATCTATCTATCTATCTATCTATCTATCCAATCTCTGTCTGTATCTATCTATCTATCTATCTATCTATGTCTGTCTATCTATCTATCTATCTATCTATCTATCTATCTATCTAACTATCTATCTAATCTGTCTATA
>CM033470.1:133550876-133681622 GCA_019447015.1 Hymenochirus boettgeri
CACACACACACACACAGCAGCCACTGACTGACACACACAGCCACTGACACACACACACACAGCACTGACACACACACACACACAGCCACTGACACACACACAACACCAGCCATGCACACACACCAGCCCACTGACACACACACACACAGCCACTGACACACACACACAGCCACTGACACACACACACACACACACACACACAGCCACTGACACAACACACACCACACAGCCACACACACACACAACACACAGCCACTGACACACACACACACACGACACACACACACACACACACACACACACAGCCACTGACACACACACACACACCCACACACACACACACACACAGCCAGCCACTGACACACACCACACACCACAGCCACTGACTGACACACACACAAGCCACTGACACACACACACACACACACACACACAGACAGCCACTGACACACACACACAGACAGCCACTGACACACACACACACAAGCCACTGACACACACACCACAGCCAGCCACTGACACACACACACAGCCACTGACTGACACACACAGCACTGACACACACACACACACACACACACACACACAGACAGCCACTGACACACACACACAGACAGCCACTGACACACACACACACACAGCAACTGCCAGAGACAAGCACTATCTCTCCTCCCCCTACCTCTCGCTGCCACCCGGTCCCGGAGTCCTGGACATTAAGAATTGCAGCTGTGCTGGCCTGCTGCTGTTTGCCTCGTAGTTTGGTACCTCCCCCAAGCATTGGGCGCGTAAGTGACGCGACGTAAGCGACGTCACTTGCGCAGAGCGGAAGTTGCGCACCACTGGCCAATGGGAAGGGCGGCAGCATGCAATTTAAAAAATAACCACTGCTGATTGGTTCCGAACTTCCGGTTGAGGATTTCTGCAGGCTCTACAGGCAGCTGCTGGGTGCGCCGAGACTCACAGGCACTCACAAAGTCGCGGCTTCGGCTTGTACGGTATTTATGGCGCTGGCAGGGGTGGGAGGTTCGGGGAAATGCCGCCTATTAGTTTTTTTTTGGTGGGGGGGTGCCCAGGTGCCGCCATGAGCAACTGTTTCAGGTTGCTTCATGGTAGGAGCGGCGCTGTATCTATCTCTCTGTATCTATCTATCTCTCTATCTCTCTCTCTCTATCTATCTCTACAGCTATCTATCTATCTATCTATCTATCTATCTATCTATCTATCTATCTATTATCTATCTACCTATCTATCTATTATCTATCTATCTATCTCTATATCTATCTATCTATCTATCTATCTATCTATCTATCTATCTATCTGCTGCCTGTCATAAAAGATAAGAAGTCCAGAGTTTCGGGAGTGGAGTGTTTTACTGTTACTTTTATATCTTCTGCACATCAATCAAGAAGGTCTGTATCACTGACCTCTACCATGGACCCTCCTCCGGTTAACAGCAGGGAAAACAGGGAACTCTGCACGGGGAAAGCAGCCTACAGGACCTGCATTGAGGGGCAGCACCACCAACCAATCAGATTCTCCAACACTCTCAGCCTACCTGGAGGCATGCAGTACGGCCCTGGTGCTGCCCCTTACCACTGTTAATCAAGCCAGCAATAACCAGCAGTTGTGGGGTACACAATCTGCCTTTGTCTCCTCCTTTCATCTGCTAGTTAAAAAAAAAAGAAACTTTGCCCAGACCTCCAGATTTCTGTGCATACATTCTTATCCTTTGTGTGCTAGTTTGAAGGTAGTGTGTGTGCGCGCTAAGCCTTTTTTTAGACTGCAGCTCTGCTCCTCAGAGTAGGAGGGGTATGTGCAGCATCTCTCTTATTGGCCAGAATCAAGGAAGGTTGCCGAAGACGGAAGGGAGCAGAGATCAGCACAGCAGCACTTCTTGTGACAGTCGCGCACGCACATTATCATGGCCGAGTGGCCGCCAGTAAAGCGTAGAACATTTTTCTTTTGTTCTTAGGGCCCAGGGATGCCGCCTGAGTCACATGACTCAGTGTGCCTAATGATAGATGCGGCCCTGTCTTTTAAAATCCGAGTGTGTATTCCATCCTGTCCTGGGACTTTATTGATATTAACATTGTCTAATTGTTTCCGTACCATATCCTCCTTCAGCCAATGTGAATACTCCTCATTTCTCCCCTGCATATTACAATCCCTTCTGTAAGGACTAGGATTCTATATAGTGAAAACCGATGTAAAAAAACGGTTTAGCAAATTAGCCTTTTTGGCATCCTCTACAACCATCTCAGCCCCATTATTTAATGGTCCCACATTCTCAGTCCTCATCTTTTTACCATTCATATACTTAAAAAACATTTTGGGTTGGACTTGCTTTGTTCGGCTATCCGTATTTCATTTTCTATTTTAGCCAATTTAATTGTTTTCTTGCACTCTTTATTACAGCTTTTGTACTCCCTGTAAGCCTGTTCTGTTCCCTCTGATTTCAAAATCTTTCTTCAGTTTCCCCCTCTGTTCTGAGATACACAAATTAGAAGAATACGTGATTGCATTCCTCTACTCCTATTTGTAATGTCAATCAAATCCCTATGAGGAGACCCTCTTCCCTGCTCAAGTCCCTCCCTCCTCCCTTCTCTGTTACACAGAGATAAGAACTTTAGCAAGGAGTGAGAGGTAGCTTCGACTGCTCTTGACCCTCCTTCTTGATAGCTTTCACTATTTAATGATGGGTCACAAAGAGAGAGATCTTGTTGCAGCAGTTTATCCCTAGGACAGCTTGCTTTCTTTTGGCCACTGTGCGTGGGTGTGTTTTTTAGGATGTTGAAATTTTAGCTCCTGCTGTACATGGTAAGCTTGTCGGGCAGCCGGTGTTTAGATATAGAGGAGGTAACAGGGGAGAAGGGGAAGGGGGGAGAGCTGCAGAGAGATCTGACACCACGGAGTCACTGACAGAGGTAGGAGAAAGGCAGCACAGAGTCCATGAATTTAACTTTACAATGGGGCAATATGTGCAGTTTTGTTTTTTTACTATAGATGCCCTTTAAATTTTTTCATAAAGTCACCTATTTCTTTTTTACTCTGTTCAATATTTTTTTCCCCATGTCTTGGACCAGTAGTTGTAGCTTTGATAAGATTTTTTTGCCAAGTTTTTGATTCATGACATCTAGATTTCATGATTTTCAGCTAATTTTGACCAATGATTTGAACTATCTTACCTTAACTAGCCAGCTAAGTAGATCAGTAGAGAACACCTTTCATGAGATAAAGATGCTACTATTTATATAGACAGTAAATAATAATAGATTATAATTTATAT
Source organism: Hymenochirus boettgeri (assembly GCA_019447015.1). Lineage (NCBI taxonomy): Eukaryota > Metazoa > Chordata > Amphibia > Anura > Pipidae > Hymenochirus > Hymenochirus boettgeri. The sequence goes on from CM033470.1 coordinate 133,554,163, forward strand.
AGTTTCTCCAAACCTGCTTTGGAATGGAAATCTGGAAGTTGTAAAGAAATGCTTGCAGAATGCAGATCAGGCTAATGTTGCCTAATGATGGGAGAAATATCTTCCTTATACAAGCAGATATTTAATCCTTATTTTAAGTAAAATTTAACAACACAGTCTGTCCTGGCAGAGAAACCATGGAACAAAGTAAATGCTGGTTAGTGCAGAAAGAATTTTTGAGATTTTTATAAATTTTAGATAAAAGCCCTAATTCCTAAACATGTGGATTAAAACACAAACTGCATTGCAGCATTAAACATATGTATTGCAGCATTAAACATATTTGACAGACTGGTCAATTAAAAAAGTAAAATACATTTCCATAACCTAAATGGAAAGGATAGACGAGCATTGCTTCGCTCATTTTTATATTTAGAGAGCAGAGTTATCACCTAAAACTAAATTTGGCCTCCAGCAATCTCCTAAATCATTTAAGAGATGACAAGCTGTGGGTGTGTTTGGAGGGAGAACGATGTTCCTCTAATTCTTCACTGTGAGGTCCATTAAACAGCCATAAGCCATGACAAGATCTTGAATTTCATTAAAGAGATTACCCTGTTACAGTTCATAATCCTGTGTAATATACCTTACTGAGAACATCCTGTCAATCATAAATCCTACCCTCTAATGGGGCAATTATGGCTTTTTGCAGTTGTGCCCAATGTCAGCTTGACACAGTCAGCCATATTAGATGGGGACAGGGGAACAGGCTGTATTGTACTGTCAGAAAATAAACTTTTTTTCCTCACAAAAAAAAATATATAATTCAAAGAGACACCCACATTATTTAATTAACATGGGAAATTACAAAAGACCACTGATGCAAATTTAATTAATGATTCAAAAATAAAAAAATAGTGATGCAAATGGAATGGGAAACTAACAGCTCTAGAAATATCCATTCACCACGGATGTCTCTTTTCAATACATGTTTATTAATTTTAAGTAAGAACAATAACTGAAACAATTAGTATAGCATATTATTTCAGTTTGAATAAAGACATACATACATCCATCTAAACCAACCTATGCAGCAATACCCACATTACGTGTCCAACAGTCCAGAGGAAGGGGGGGGACAGTATGCCTGTGTCAACTCCAACTATATGTACTAATACTAGTAACAAGCAACATTTTTAAAAACATTTTTTTAATTTTCCAATCAACCTGCCATCACCACGTCCAATTGTTTTACTGTTCACACAGATAAAAACCCTTTCCAAACTTGAAGACTAAACACCTTTTCTTCAAGTCTTAAGGGATATCCATGTGTCCTGTAACATGCTCTATTGGTGAACAATGCCCCAGACACAGGAAACTCCTATCATACTTACCAAGAGTTTCTTTTCCTGGCCATGCTGGCAGCAGTGACTAACTGGTTAAGCCTTCCATATAGCCAGGAAATGAGAAGGAAACACACCCACTAATAATTTCATAAGGCCTCCTCCCACCTTGAATCCCCAGTCTCAGTTTTAAAGCTTATTAGACAAAGTATTAGAGGGTGGGACTGCTGCCAGGATGGCCAGGAAAAGAAACTCTCGGTAAGTATGATAGGAGTTTCCTGTTTCCTGGCCATCCACTGTCAGCAGTGGCTAACTGGTTAATACCAAAGCAAGATAGTAGAAGGAGGGTAAAAAATTTCCAACAAATAAAGGTAAATGCAGGAAAAAAGATATTTAATTAACTATTAACAACTTTGGTCACAGACTGTAACACATTGTGCCCAAAGGTAGCCTGAGAGGAACTTCTCAAATCTAATTTATAATGCTTAACAAAAGTACATGGAGTAGCCGCTTTACAAGCAGCCTCGACTGTGGTGCCGGCCTCTGCTGCCCATGATGCTGCTATACCCCTGGTGGGAGCTCTGATCTTTTGGGGAAGTGTCTCACCCTGACTCTTGTAGGCTTCCTGAATGGCTCTAGTTATCCATCTTCTGATAGTAGATGTATTCACCATCATTCCTTTTTTGGGACCCATAGGCAGGACAAACAAAGCTTGTGATTTTCTAAAACCAGCCGTCCTGGTCAGATACATTTTTAAAGATCTGCAGACATCCAAGTTTATTAAATTGGTATCACTTTGAAGACTTTCTTCCATTAATTTCTTTACAGTGAGAACGGTGAATCTGTGGAACTTTCTTCCAGCAGATGTGGTAATGGCAAGTTCATTGAATAACTTTAAAAAAGGCCTGGATAAGTTTCTAAAACTAAAAAATATTGAGAATTACTGGTATTGGAGTCAGGAAGGAATTTTTCCCACCTTTTTAGCTGGTTTTTTTTGCCTTCCTCTGGATCAACTGTTAGGTAGGGTTAAAAAAAAAAGTGAATAGGTTGGACTTGATGGACGTATGTCTTTATTCAACCTTAATTACTATGTTACTATGTTACTATGTATATTGATTGGTGTAGTGGAACTGCCATCACAGAAAAAGGCGATGTGTTCCTGAATTTGCTGCAGGATAATTTTCTCTCACAGGTGGTTGAGGTTCCTACTAGAAAAGGATCTGGTAATATCTAACATTGGAGAGCGCATTTTAGATATAAAGGTAACTGGAGGCTTAGGGAATAGTGACCATGAAATAGTGGCGTTTGGACTTTGTTATCGAAAGGAAAAGTGCGCTGGGTTAACAAAGACATTTAATTTTCGAGAAGGCAAATTTTCCCAGGTTAAAAGCAGCTCTTCAGAATGTCAACTGGGATAATGTATTATCAGGTAAAGGTACTGAACAGAAGTGGACTGTGTTCAAGGGGATTTTAAGCCAGTTCACATCTAAATTTATACCCTTGGGAAATAAATGTAAAAAAATAATAAATCCGCACCCATGTGGCTGAATTCTGATGTAAAGAGGCAAATGGAAAGGAAGAAAAAGGCATTTAAAACCTTTAAGGCCAAGGGAACGGAAAGGGCCTTTAGGGATTATAAAAACTGTAACAAGGAGTGTAAGAAAGCAATCAAACTAGCTAAAATTAATAATGAAGTTAGGATAGCTGAACAAAGCATCACTAAGCCTAAAAAGTTTTTTAAGTATATTAATAGTAAGAAGATGAGGACTGAGAATGTGGCACCATTAATTAATGGGGATAAGATAGTTAAGGAGGATGGAGATAAAGCAAATGTCTTGAATAATTTTTTTCCCTCTGTATACACTAGAAGATCCAAGTACAGATATCATAGAGTATAGTAGCAGTAATGGTATAAAAGATTCAAGTTCACTTTGGTTAACCGAGGATATGGTACAGAAAGAACTAAATAAGGTTAATATTAATAAATCTCCTGGACCGGATAAAATACATCCTCGGGTACTTAAGGAGCTAAATTCAGTTTTATCTAGGCCATTGTTTCTTATTTTTGCTGATTCCCTCATGTCCGGTGGTGTGCCTCTGGATTGGAAAAAGGCTGATGTTATTCCAATATTCAAAAAGGGTAGTCGTTTACAGTCGGGTAATTACAGACCTGTAAGTTTAAGGCTACAGGTCTATGACATAGCACGTCACTCAAGACGTGACATCACTCAAGTGCGCCAGCGGTCCGAAGATTTAAAGGGAACCAAACTCTCTTCCCTTTTGCCTGATTATAGCATTGCTTTGCCAAGTGCTGGGCTCCTAGTTATCTTGCTCCAGACCCTTTGCTTTTGGTTTAGTTCCCGAGTCCTGCCCTGTCTTCTCCTGCATCCTGGATTTGGTTTTCCTGCCTGTTCCCATCATTGTACTTTTGTGCCTGTATCTTTGGTGGACTTGCTCTTGGATAAACTTGCTTTCCACTCTGCCTGTTCCTGCCCTGTCTCCTGTTACTTTGTGGACGTCATTCCTCGCAGATCCCGACGTTCTACTATCATCTGAACAGGTAAAACTTTGCATTTATTTCACCAGATGGTTTGCGCCCTTGGAATTTTTGCGTTTCGGAAGTACTTTTGAGGGTTCCTGATAGTAGCCTCGTACATTCGGTAACCCCTCAAAAGTAGTTAAGTATTTTTAAGGGTTGCCCCCTAAATTCTGAGATCCAAAAGTTTCAAACAGATCCGACAAAACATTGTCATTCGAAACGGACCCAAGTTTCTTCCCTAATCCATAGTTAAAAGTGCTATTGCATCCATTTTTCCTTTATTGCTACTATACTCTAAGCTATCTATACTTTGATGTTCTATAGTGTATACAGAGGAAAAAAATTTGATATGTTTGCTTTATCCTCATCCTCTGTAACTATTTTATCCCCATTATTTAATCACCCAAACATTTTCAGATTCTTTTTACAATCAACACATTTCATTTGTAAATTGTTTAGGGTTTGTCTTACTTTGTTCAGCCATCCTAACTTTTTTTTATAGTTTCTTAAGGCCCATTCTGTTTCCTCCGAATTTTTAATTTTTAAAAGCCACGATGTAGCTCCATTGACCATTACTCTCTGTATGTGATCAAACAACTAATTGTCTATCCATTTACAAAATGTATTTCTACATTTAAACATAGATTGCCTGTGTGGCACAGTATCAAAAGCTTTAGTGAAATCTAAATATACTACATCCACTACTATGCCAAAGTAGTTCCCCTTAATCCCAGTAAACTTTTTTGCAACCTATATTAAATCACAATATATTATGAATACGATTGCCTAAGCTTCCTATTACCTTCATCCCCCTAATGAGCTCAAGGTTATTAGATATTACCAGATCCAACAAAGCATCCTTTCAAGTAGGAATTTCTGTGAAAGAAAATGCTCATGTAGCAAATTTAGGAACTTGATACCTTTTGAGGTGTTGGCATTTACCAATTTGCTGAAGCTGTATAATGAAAATACCAGTTGTTTTCTACCAGTATCATGAAATTCCCAGTTTGCTGGGAGATTCCATTTTTTCTGCACCAGTGTAAATAGTTTGCCAGTGTGCTGAACCAGTATCATGAAATTCCCAGTTCGCTCTACCCGTATCATGGGATTCCTAGTTTTCTGTACCAGTGTAATTGGTTTGCCGGTTTTCTGAATCAGTGTCATGAATTTTCCAGTTTGCTATACCAGTGTAATTGGTTTGCCAGTCTGCTGAATCAGTATAATGAAAATCCCAGCTTCTTGTACCAGTATCAAGAAATTCTCAGTTTGCTTTACCAATATTGTGAAAGTTCCAGTTTGCTGTAGTATCATGAAATTTCAAGTTTGCTGTACCAGTATAACAAAATTGCCAGTTTGCTGTACCAGTGTTTGCTAGTTTGTTTAACCAGTATCACTTCACCTGTCCAGTGTCAATTTATACTAGAGTCAATCTGTCTCTCACTATTTGTCTGTCTATCTCTGTTTATTTGTCTGTCTGAGTCTGCCTATCTCTGACTATGTCTCTAAATCCTCTATATCTGTAACTAAAAATGCAGCACCAATACTTCTAATAACTTAAATTCCACATGTGATGAGGACCTTATCAGGGTTATTAAATAAAAGTTTTTATCATTTAAAATGGTGCTAATTTTGCCCCAACCAATCAGATGTTAGCTTTCAAATGTTAAATAAGATTTGATTGGTTGGGGCAAAATTAGCACCATTTTAAACGATAAGAACTTTTATTGAATCTCCCTGATATATGTTATATATTTTACATTTAAAATGAAAATACCTGACAATTGAAGCAATTGTAAGTGCTATTCCTCTTTATCTTGTGCTCTTTTTGCAAAACATCTGGTCAAATCTACATTTAGCACCAGACCAACAGATTTGAAAGGGACTGATATCCCAAGAGACTCCCAAGAAGCAGGAAAATGCACAATCAGCAGAAGTTACTGCAGTTAGATAACATATTATTGGTTGCTGCACATGAATAGCATAGGTAAAAACTTTTATTGCATTAGCCTCTACAGTATATGCTTTTTTTCAGTGAGTGTAAAGTATGAAAATCAGATCTGGTTTATTAACATGAACAAATATAATTTTGTCATCTTAAGACACAGAAAGTACTTGCAAAATAGCCTGATACCTCTTAGTTTTGGTTGTGCATGGAATAGCAAACATGGGGATGCCCCTCACATCTTTATATTATGATACTCTTTTTGAATGTGATACTGTCTTACTAACCAGACTAGATATTTCTTTATCTTGTTTTTCTTTCAGCCATCCTCTAGCCTTTAAGCAAGTGGGTGTTAACCACTCAGCTAACCAGTCTGCCAGAAAGCCTATTCACCAGCCATTCCCCTAGTCTGTCAGTCAACTAGTCAGTCAGCATCTCCACCAGCTAGAATGACAGCCATGCTACCAGTCTATGAGTCACCTTGCCTGCCTGTCTACCAGCAAGTCAGTCCACCAGCCTTCTAATGCACCAATTTCACCCACATCTATGATTTCTAAATATTTGTGGCTATGTTAAAACATTCGGGGTCCGTGCCTCGGATCTTTGGCAAAGTTCCCCGAAGTTTTAACACAACCTACCTATTCAAAGTGCCCTGAATTTATTTCCTAGTAGAACACCATGGCTGCTCAATGACATAAAGCAGCCGCATATGGCAACACGATGACATCATGCCGCGCATCCCGTTTCAGGCTACGCTGCGCTACTTCCTGCAACTATAAAAGGCCACTCCCCCTTTCTGTTGGCGGGAACAGCAGCTGGGCCGGGCTCAAAATATTCACAGTCTGCTAAGTAGGGATTTTTGTGAGGAGCTCAGTGCTTGAGTACTATGAGTAATTTTGCTTTACAAGTACCAATATTATGCCAGTTTGCTGTACAGAACAAACTGGCATAATATGGGTACTTGTACAGCAAACTGGCATAATATGGGAACCTGTACTTACCAATACCATGCCAATTTGTTGTACAAGTACTAATATCATGGCAGTTTGTTGTAAAAGTACAAAAAAAGTACAGTGTACAATTACTCATATCATAACAGTTTTCTGTACCAGAGTCTTGAAATTCCCAATTATTTATTTATTAAAGATGGCCTAAACTCACTAGTATTGTTTCGGTTCGTTTTCGGATTCCCGGCCCCTAATCCTCATATAATGCATAACCAACTTTAAAGGGCCCCAAAATGAAAACTTACATACAGGTAAATCATCCCCCAAAACCCTAAATGGTAATAGTTTGAAATGTGAAATATATAAGTCTAACCTGAAATCCTGCACAATGTCCTGTTACCCCTGTTTCTGCTTCCTGGTTATTCCAGTTACAACTGTCAGTCATGAATTTGACAGTTGACATCACAGCCAATGACTGATGTTAATCCCCTATCCGTCTCTTCTGAGCATGCCCAGGCTCAGTACAGGTTTCTAAATTGCTCAGTTTCCACAAGGCATCCAGAAGCATAGCAAGCATACAGTAATGAATTCATAGGACAAACTATGATATATCAACATAATTTAAAGAGGCCATTCTTTCTAAAAGATGTTCTTATGAGGGTGGAGTTGCCCTTTAAACAGGAGGCTGGCATAACCTTCCACTGCAAACCCATCCTCTGCTAGCAAGCATGCAGATTTCAAGTGTCTATAATTGGCCATGGTACTTTCTATCAATTCAAGTGTAACCTCTGGTGGAACGCGATCAACTGCAAATGTATGTTTAGGGTTAGCATTTTCCTTTAGGGTCCAAGTATAAACCTCTGCTGGGGTAAGTAATGGCATATTTGCGATTTACTCCTACTTTGTATCTCTGCCTGTCTCTGTCTTTCTGTATCTTTCGGTCTATATATCTTGAATTACCCAATGGAGGCGTGACCTAATTGGGGCGGAGAAAGGGGCGTAGTCTAAAATAATTTGCGCTGGGCTTTGCGCAGCACATATTTTACCCAAGAGTGCCCCGGATCTTTTGGGACCCTAGGAATGCCCCTGGACTTGTAAATATTTGACATGACATTTGATTTCATGCTAACAAGCTTACATACAGGTTGATTTATATTTGGTTCTGCCCTGTGTTTTAGTTTGAAACGTGATTTGACTGTTCTTTTTATAGGGACAACATTTATTTAATAAAATATATATGTATATATATATTTATATAAGAATATTTATGATGTGCTTACGTGTTTAATATTATAATTTACTATAATTTACTCATGAGATTTACATTTTTTATTTAAAATTCATGTTAATAAATGAAATAAATAGTAAATAAATGCATTATCTTCCATACCGCAGTATCATTTCTTTTGTCTGACATTGACATGTCTAATTAATTGACATTTAATGCCCCAGTATCGGGTGATGATTTGCATATTAATGGATATTAGAAAACCTTTTGTTAGTGTACAAATTCAAGTCTTGATTAACCCCTTGAATAATATACATAACTCTAAACATTATCATTTATAAACACATACAGTATTACAAATGCAGAACAGATTTGGACCAAAGAATTACATATTAATGAGCATGCCAAGGCCAGATTGTACCCAATAGTACTGAGGATCTCTAAAGCTAGGTACACACAGATCCGATGGTATTGGGGCTTTATTGGTACTGTGTGTACCATGGTTTTCCAAACCCCAAAAAATTTCTCTTGGCCGCGGCAGACTCCCTATAGTATGGTATAGTATTTGAGGTTGAATAAAGACATATGTCCATCCAGTCCAACCCATCTAGCAATATCCTCATTTCTTGCCTAACTGTTGATGGAAGGCAAAAAACCACCAACAGGGTTATTTAATAAAAGTTCTTATTGTTTAAAATGGTGCTAATTTTGCCCCAACCAATCAGATCTTATTTAAAGGGCATGTCCAGCCCCAAAACCTACTTTTGGTTACAAGGTAGATGCCCCTTGCCCACCCCCATCCGCCGAAATATTTTTGGAAAATAATGCTCCCATGATTACTAACGGACCATTCTCTCCTGCGCGGAAGCTGCAAGCAGGGGCTAGACTCGCAGCCGTGTCTGTGATTGGCAAATACGTGGCCAATCACAGATGCGGCTGACGTCATTCAGGACGGCGCGGGAGAGAAGGTTATGATGGGAGCATTATTTTGCAAAAATATTTTGGCGGTTGGGGGTGGGAAGGGGGCACCTACCTTGTAACCAAATGTTTTCACGCTAGGTGCAACGGCCGAAGAGGATGGATCATGATGGAGGGAGGGAGGGCAGTAAAGGGCTCCACAGCGCATGTCACATTCCTTGTCGAGGTTGAGGAATCAGCAAGGACCGGATGGCTCACAGACACCTCCTTCACTTCACTTTCCTGGACTTTGGACAAGCATTGCTGGAGAAATATTTGGAGCAGAGATGTAAGGTAACGATTTTTGTAAACTACTTAGTAAGGCCAGTAATGGGTTAAATTATAGTTTTAGTGGTGGACATGCCCATTAACATTTGAAAGCTAACATCTGATTGGTTAGGGCAAAATTAGCACCATTTTAAACGATAAGAACTTTTATTGAATCTCCCTGCAAATTTATGAAGGGGAAAAAAATTCCTTCCTGACTCCAAGTGGCAATAGAAAATTTCCCTGGATCAACTCTACTTTATGTATCAGTACCAGTAACTTGCAACATTCCGTTTGCAGAAACTCATCCAGCTTTTTTTTGAAACTGACCAATTAACCTGCCATAACAAGGTCCACTGGAAGACAGTTCCATAGCTTTACCGTTCTCACAGTGAAAAACCCTTTCTGAACTTGAAGCCTAAACCTTTTTTCTTCAAGCCTTAAGGGATGTCCACGTGTCCTTTGACATGTTCTATTGGTGAACAATACCCCAGATAGTTTATTGTATGGCCAGTTAATGTATTTATACACAGTAATCATATTGTATCAATTGTAACTTTTCCAGTCTCTCTTCATATTCAAGCTCCCCCAATCCCCTTATTAATTTAGTTGCCCTTCTCTGAACCCTTTCCATTTCAAAGATGTCCTTTTTGTACACAGGATTCCAAAATTGCACTGCATATTCCAAATGAGGCCTTACCAATGCTTTGTAGAGAGGGAGAATTACATTTTCCTCCCTTGAATCCATACTTCTCTTTATACAAGACAATACCATGCAGGCTCTGGCTGTTGTCACCTGGCACTGCTTGCTACCTTTAAGTTTGTTATCCACCAAAACAGGTGATTCACTTAACACAGAGCCATTTATAGTATAGGCAGCACAAGCATTTTTAAGTCCAAAATGCATCACCTTACGCTTGTGAAGGTTCTCATTCATCCAGGTCATGGTATATCTGTTGTATTCAATTAGATCAACTGGACTTGAAATGTAGTTCTTGAAGACGTTTCGCTAGTCATCCGACTGGCTTTCTCAATTCAGAATGACTTGTACAAGAATCTGTGGCAATTATGTACCCTGGAAAATCCCAATTAGCATATCACAGCCAGGTGTGTTAAGGCTAAAGAAATGAAACATCTCAGAGGAGCCCTTAAAACTTGTGGATATCCAGACTGGGCCTTTGTCAAAAGAAGTAGAAGGAAAGAAAAGAACACAAATACCAACAGTGAAGGGGAAAAGCAAGACAGGAGGAAGAACATGGTCATCCCATATGTAGCAGGGGTCTCCGAGAAATTAAGAAGAATTTTCAAAAAACACCCTATCCCTGTCTGCTTTAAACCGAACAACACACTGAGGCAGCAATTGGTACATCCGAAAGACCCAATACCTAAACACAAGAAAAGCGACATCATATATGCAGTGCAGTGCAGTGAAGAATGCTCTGATTTGTATGTGGGGGAGACCAAACAGCAACTGCATCAACGTATGGCCCAGCACAGAAGAGCCAATTCCTCGGGTCAGGACTCAGCCGTGTATCTGCATCTTAAGGATAAAGGACATACCTTTGAAGATTGTAATGTTAACATACTGGCGAAGGAACGTGACTGGTTCAAGAGAGGTGTTAAGGAGGCCATTTATGTGAAAATAAAGAAACCAAGCCTAAATAGAGGTGGGGGGGTTCGACACCAACTGTCTGCCATGTACAATGCTGTTTTAACACCTTACTCTGGGCGTTCCTATAACACCTCTTAGCCACTATCTAATCACACCCTTAACACCTGGCTGTGATATGCTAATTGGGATTTTCCAGGGTACATAATTGCCACAGATTCTTGTACAAGTCATTCTGAATTAAGAAAGCCAGTCGGATGACTAGCGAAACGTCTTCAAGAACTACATTTCAAGTCCAGTTGATCTAATTGAATACAACAGATGCATCACCTTACATTTATCAACATTGAATCTCATCTGCACTTAGCAGCCCAATGTGACAATCTATCTAGATCCCACTGCAACGATTGCACATCCTCCAAGTTTTTAATGGTCGGCAAAGTTTTGTGTCATCAGCAAACACAGAAACCTTGCTGACAATACCCACTTCCAAATCATTAATAAATAGATTAAATAGAAGCAGCCCCAACACAGAACCCTGTGGCACCCCATTAACAACTACTCTCTGAATCCTATTCATTACTCGCCTATAGGGGACTGTATCAAAAGCCTTTGCAAAATCCAAGTAAATTACATCTACTGCTATGCCAGAGTCTAATTTTCTACTTACTTCCTCATAAAAGCCAAGCAAGTTAGTTTGACAAGATCTATTCCTCCTAAATCCATGGTGGTTACTACTTACAATGTCTGTCCTTGAAACATACTCTAGAACATGTTCCCTTAACAAACTGTCCAGTATCTTCCCCACCACTGAAGTTAAACTGTGAATGACTACCCTTTATCACCAGTTATCACTTCTTTTAAATTTGGCTTCAATTCTTTTTTAACATAAACACATACTCCTCCCCTTTTCCTTTTTTCTCTTTTCTGCCTAAACAAGGCGTATCCTTCTAAATTTACAGCCCAGTCATGAGAACTGTTCAACCACGTTTCTGCTATACCTATTACATCATAATTTTCATTATGATCCTGTAATTTATTCATACACTTTAATACACATGCCTCCCTATCCCCTATGCTAGCCCCACCCCCATTTCCACCCACCACTGGCCTATCTACACCCTGCTTTCCTCCTGGGCTATTTATCCCCGTGAGACTACTAATACCCTCCCCCCCAAACCTAGTTTAAAATCTCTTCCAACCCTCTAGCCATCTTCTCCCCTATAACAGCTGCACCACCATCAGTGTGGTGCAACCTATCCCTATTAAAGGGCCTGTAGCCAACAGCAACATCTACCCAGTTCTCTATAAACCCAAACCCTTCTTCCTCACACCACCCTCTTATTAATTAATAATGTCTTGAATATTTTTTTTTCCTCTGTATACACTATAGAAGATCCAAGTACAGATATCATAGAGTATAGTAGCAATAAAGGTATACAAGATTCAAGTTCACTTTGGTTAACCGAGGATATGGTACAGAAAGAACTAAATAAGGTTAATATTAGTAAATCTCCTGGACCGGATAAAATACATCCTCGGGTACTTAAGGAGCTAAGTTCAGTTTTATCTAGGCCATTGTTTCTTATTTTTGCTGATTCCCTCATGTCCGGTGGTGTGCCTCTGGATTGGAAAAAGGCTGATGTTATTCCAATATTCAAAAAGGGTAGTCGTTCACAGCCGGGTAATTACAGGCCTGTAAGTTTAACTTCAGTGGTGGGGAAGATCCTGGAAAGTTTAATAAGGGAACATGTTCTAGAGTATGTTTCAAGGACTGACATTATAAGTAGTAACCAGCATGGATTTAGGAGGAATAGATCTTGTCAAACTAACTTGCTTGGCTTTTATGAGGAAGTAAGTAGAAATTTAGACTCTGGTATAGCAGTAGATGTAGTTTACTTGGATTTTGCAAAGGCTTTTGATACAGTCCCCCATAGGCGACTAATGAATAAGCTAAGGTCTGTTGGTCTGGGGAGTCACATTTGTACATGGATAGAAAATTGGTTAAAGAATAGGATGCAGAGAGTAGTTGTTAATGGGGCTTCATCATTATGGACTAAAGTGCTAAGTGGGGTGCCACAGGGTTCTGTGTTGGGGCCGCTTCTATTTAATCTATTTATTAATGATTTGGAAGTGGGTATTGTCAGCAAGGTTTCTGTGTTTGCTGACAACACAAAACTTTGTCAACCATTAAAAACTTCAGAGGATGTGCAATCATTGCAAGGGGATCTAGATAGATTATCACATTGGGCTGCTAAGTGGCAGATGAAATTCAATGTTGATAAATGTAAGGTAATGCATTTTGGACTTAAAAATACTTGTGCTACTTATACTATAAATGGCTCTGTGTTAAGTGAATCCCTGTTGGAAAGGGATCTTGGAGTTTTGGTGGATAACAAACTTAAAGGTAGCAAGCAGTGCCAGGCGGCAACAGCCAGAGCCAGCATGGTATTGTCTTGTATAAAGCGAGGTATGCATTCAAGGGAGGAAAATGTAATTCTCCCTCTTTACAAAGCATTGGTAAGGCCTCATTTGGAATATGCAGTGCAATTTTGGAATCCTGTGTACAAAAAGGACATCTTTGAAATGGAAAGGGTTCAGAGAAGGGCAACTAAATTAATAAGGGGATTGGGGGAGCTTGAATATGAAGAGAGACTGGAAAAGTTACAATTATGTACGCTGGAGAAAAGGCGCTTGCGTGGGGATATGATTACTGTGTATAAATACATTAACGGGCCATACAATAAACTATCTGGGGCATTGTTCACCAATAGAACATGTCAAAGGACACGAGGACATCCCTTAAGACTTGAAGAAAAAAGGTTTAGGCTTCAAGTTCGGAAACGGTTTTTCACTGTGAGAACGGTAAGGCTATGGAACTGTCTTCCAGTGGACGTTGTAATGGCAGGTTCATTGGTCAGTTTCAAAAAAAAGCTGGATGAGTTTCTGCAAACAAGGAATGTTGCAAGTTACTGGTATTGATACATAAAGTAGAGTTGATCCAGGGAAATTTCCGATTGCCACTTGGAGTCAGGAAGGAATTTTTCCCCCTTCATAAATTTGGTGGTTTTTTTTGCCTTCCTCTGGATCAACAGTTAGGCAGGAAATGAGGATATTGCTAGATGGGTTGGACTGGATGGACGTATGTCTTTATTCAACCTCAAATACTATACTATACTATACAGCTAGGATGAAAAAATGCAGATCATTTCAGTCGCACTAATTTATTTTAGTAAGAATCTCCTCCAATCCCTGGTCTGATAACCCTAGGCTGGGGGGGTGGGATCATTGGGTTTGTAGGACTGCTCGGTGGGACTGCCACTGGTCACTGACCCTTTACTTCTTTCTCAGTATAGTCTGATGGGGCAATCATAACTTCAATTGACGGCTGCGCAAGTGCCTCTTCCGATTGTAAAACGTTTAGCGGGACATTAAGGGCTGACAGGAGTGCTGCGTACCTGAAGCGCTCCTCAGTAAATTGCCCTGATAGATTCTATTAAACAGTGCGCACTGCATTATTAGAACCATGAATATCTGTAATAGCTATACAAAATGGATTTTAATACTTCAGACCAAATGAAATAATCTACTTTATGGGATTGAATTAACATAGCTTGAGGCTTTGTTCACACGAGATCAGTTTCTGTCTGTTTCCGGATAGAAACAACGCATTGCGGTCTTTTTTTTTTTTAAAGGATCGTATTGACCTGGTCTGTTAAAAAAAAGGTACCGCTGCATGCATTTCTGTCCAGAAACGGACGCAATTTGATTAAAAATATAGCAAAAACGTAGCTGTAAATGCGGCAAAATCGACAAAAAAATAGACAGTCAATTGTGGTCTGTTGTTTTCCATTTCTAGTGTGAACGTAGTCTTAACAGTGCGATACAAGGCAGCTTTCCTTCTCTGTACATTAGGGCAGTGTTTCTCAACCTCTTTATCTGTGGGGACCCCTTGAAACAATTTTCACGTCTTGGGGAACCCCTACATTAAGTAATGATTATATATTATTATTTTTCTTACTCAGTTATCAAATAATTAAAATACACAATTTATACAAAAATAAATGATAGATCTACAAATAATGTCTTCGAATTCACTGCAGGGTGGGGGGGGGGCAGGTGGACACCCTTACATAAAAACATTACTTATTTTTATTTATCTCTCGGACATCAATACACCAAAAACATAATTCATACAGAACATTGATAGATGTATAAAAAAATTGTATTCATCAAATTGGCGGATCCACAAACTTTCTGTCAATCTCTTGAGGGATCCCTCTCAGGGATCCTTAGGGGTCCCTGGACCCCTGGCAGAGAAACACTGCATTAGGAGGTGACAGTGTTACCAGTTGGAAGATGAGGTACTTTTCTTTCTTTTTCGATCCCTTGGCAGGGTCAGGCTTTACCAGTTGTTATATTTTACCCTCCTAAGTTTCTTGGCTGGCTGCCCAGATTTAAGAGATACATTTAGGGCTATGTATGGAGAGCCAGAAACATCTTTTTCAATCTAAAAGACTTACGGCGCTACTTAAAAACTGTGTTGCACAACCGCCACAGAGTATGTACCGAGCTGATAACGGCTCTTTAAGACAGAAACTTTAATGGAAACGGAATGGAAAAACCCCTATTCGCTATGCAGACAGCCGCTATCGGCTCAGTGGATTGCCTAGAGGAGGCAATAGAGAGCGATACTGGCTCTCTGTGCATAGCCCTAATTGTCTTTCTGGTAATACTGCAGTAAGGAATACATGTTTTAGTAAAAACAGAGAACTTCAGACATGCCACCCCCATAGAACCTGGCACCCTAGGCCTATGTGGCCTTATGGGAAATCCAGCGGCTGTGTAAGTAGAACATTAGTCCACTAAGTCACTAGAGTTAACACAAAGTAAGCATGTATATTTAGAGACTGAAACAGGGCGATACACCGAGCGCTGCTATCGGCAACCCGGTGCAAACAGCCCAGCGATGTTATATGCCAATAGCGGCGCTTGGAACATACCTGGCCCTGTTCTATTCTGGCAGTTTCAATGCCAGCTATTAGTTGCCGTTGAAAGTATCGCAATAAAATGCCGATTTCGGCATATAACATCGCTTACGGCGGCTGTGCTGTTAACTTCCACGTTAGCCACGCAGCCACCGCAAGGAAGGAGTTTAAGTCACTCTAGTGTGACTTTTTTTAAGAAACAGTATGGAAGCAAATCAAGTTTCTTTAAAAAAAAATCTTTTTTTTTGTATTGTTCTTGGTAGGTTGACTTGAAAATAAACTGCAGGGTAATAGCAGCTTTTAAAGAATTATCAGGGGGCTCCATATTGTTGTTGGGACATCTGTATAGAAAATATGTGAAATAAAGAGAAAAATCATAGCCCATTAAAGGAATTATACACTGAAAAAAATGACTTTGCCTCATTTCAATCTATAAATGAATTCATGTATGCATTACTTACTCTGGTGTGTGTGTGTTGCTGCATTACTTCAATACAGTACTTATTTTGCTCAAGCTCAGTCCCTCAGTTCCCCAGCCCCCTGCCAGCCTATCTGACTCTCTGTGGGGGCAAGCTTGCTAAGTAATCCCTATGAAGCAGCATTGGGAGAGAGAATTTCCCACCATGCAGTTCACGTACCGTCACCATTCCAGCAACAGCAAAACTATACATAACAGAAAGGATTAAGATACTAAGGCACTTGATTGACAGATGAAATGTAATGATTCAGACTGGATATCTAAAGAAATAAGGGACAGATGAATAAAAAAAGATACAGTGATAGAATTATAGTCAATTAAAAAAAACAAATTTCCAAGTGTACATATCCTTTGAAAAGTAAACCTGGTTGTCAGGAGGAGAGCGCATGCTAGGTAAGTAATGACTTTTGTATTACACTAGTTCTACTTAAAAATAATGCCACAACAAATGATCGTCAACCGATACAATACATTTTGCAAAGCAGCAAGGGTAATCCTGCACACACCTATGAAAGTTCAAAAGTAGATTTTTGCTGAGTGCAATGGTAGACCATGGTTAGAGGTCAGATATCAAGAGTAGAAAAGCACCATGCACATCAGTCTTAAATAGCGATGTATTTTAATACTTCATACACAGGGTACACAAACAGTGTAATGTTTCGGTACACAATCTGTACCTTCTTCAGACAACAAGTTGAACCTGAAATTTCAGCTCACTAATGTCAACAGCAGGGAATAGCAAGCCAAGCAGGGGGTAGAAATTCAACTGATTTTTCAAAATAGGAGAGAATATCTAGAATAACTAGGTATGTATAATATAAACTAATAGTTTTTATTATATTGATATTTTCCTCTTTAAGCACTCATAATGTAGCCTAAATTAGTGATAGTATGAATAGAAATAGACCTTTCTTTACCAGGCCTTCATACTGGATATCTGAATGCAGCCATCTTTATGACAGGTCCCCTCCCTCTGGACCTATCTAGCATCAAATGCTGTTGTAATGTTCCATAATCTCTGTCTTTGGAGATATTTAATGATAAATTACAATATTAAATAGTTTTTATATAAAGGTTACTTTTTTTTTATTTTTAGCATAAAAATGGAAGAGCTTTCAATCAGGGCAACTTACCACACTCATTACCACAGTGGTTAAGCTGTGAAAGTGGATTTTATTGCATCTCCTTGCATGTTTATAAGCAAGAAAGGTCAATACTATACCTTTTTCTTACCTTACTTACCTTTCAATCTCACCTTACTACCATGTTTAATTTAATGGGGAAATAAATATGTACTGTAATTTCAGAATTAAGGAAGAAGTATTGCTTGCTGTCATGTATTTGCTTAAATGTAATGAGACGAAAATGCATACATATTTCTAATTTACATTTTTGTACACATGACAAGTCTGATAAATATTTTATTTCTGCACATAAACCATAACAAACGGTAAATGGAATCAAAAGATGATCTCATTTTATTTTATTGCAAGATTTAAGGAGCCTGTAAATTGGTAAATCTACAGTGTTTTGTTTTTTTTTTTAAATTCTGCACAACAGAAAGAACCATTTATTTACACAGAAGCTTTTTGCTGTATGTTTAACCAAAATGCTCTGGGCAGGCTGACTAAAGGGGGTAGGTTGACATTTTTTTAAAAATGTAATTGCTGTGTGTTGCACTTCTGACAATTATAAATCTTCTCTCCCCTGTCTCATAATCAGAACAGAGATGTGTCCTGGGTAATCCTATAAACACAGTCAAATGATAATATCATTTTTAATTATGGAGAAATAAGGATGGGGGTGATGATGCAAATGAGATTGTGGTGGGAGGTGATGAGACAGCCCCAATAGGCTGCCTCTCTTGTGGCCTCCATCTTCCAGAGGAGAGCTGCGAGGGAGTCATTTTTAGTAGCTGTGGAAATTATTTGCACCATGAGAGTCTAAGCAATGGCAGGGTCATTGTCCCCCTGTGACACACCCTGTCATTTTAGATTAAGATATGCAAAACCAAGCTGGCTGCTAATTTCCTTTCAGCTCTGCCGTAGTCCTTCTATCGGCTGTAATAAGAGGAAGCCTTAATTGGAGTCAACTGCTTGATTATGATAATTGCTGCTGTCTGAGGTGGGGGAAGAAGGAGAAAGAGGGAGAATCTAGGACCAGGCTGATCAATATAGTACTTCTTTGTATAAGCCTGCCAACAGTGGGCAGATGGACTAGGCCAAAAATAACCTTCCTTGACCTTGTATTGACCTGGTTACATTTTTGTGACCACTTGTTGACCTCTGAATTCCAGCTGGGAAGCTTTAAACCTTCACTTTACTTAGCAACATGTCCTTTAACACACAATCAAGGAAAAAGCAATCAAACATCTGACACCTTGTCAAATGAGAAACAGATTCCTTTTTTTTATTTTAACTGTAATTTTTATTGAAGCCAAAGAAATTAACACATTTCTGTTTGTGCAAATGCAGTTTAGGAAAAGAACAACAAAAAAAGTACCTGTATATATATTCAATATCCACTAAACCAACCAAACAAATGAACAAAAAGAAAATACAAACACACTGATAATACCAATAGGTCAACACTACAATAAACATCATAAGTCCAGGGCCTTTCATTGGGACAGTAATTGTTGTATTTGTAATGACTATATACTGTACAAATCTATCTCAGTCAACCCACTGCCCAAAATGCTTATCAACTAGGATTTTTTTAAAATGTGATATAAGATATGAATTGAAGATGTAAGTGAATAATGATGTTTCAATAAAATAGAATCCTTTCCTAAGTGAATATTTTTGAGAACAAATGTAGGCATACTAAATAGTGGATACTGGCAGTGCCCATAGGCACAAAAAGCCTGGCATCCTAAACCCCACCCCTCAGTACAAGTAACCCTTACAAATCACAGCCTTTTCCCTCACTTTTGGTGTAATCCCGTGCTATATTATGGGGAAATTTGGTTACCAGTGAAGTAAGGGGGTTTTGTGCAGCCCTGCAATTCAATATGCCCAGTAAGGGTAACATTCCCAGTAAGGGTAACATTCCCAGTGAGGGTAACATGCTCAGTAAGGGTAACATTCCCAGTGAGGGTAACATTCCCAGTGATCTTGCAATTAGCACGAGCTAGCTTCTGGCATATTTCTTACCTTTTCATCACTGATTTTCTCCCCTGTGCTATTACGGCTACAATCAAAAGACTATTTGATTACCGCCGGTTTGGTGTTCATGAAAGCAAATATCAAACATAGCGGTTTAAGTAAAGGATGTTGAATCCAAAATTACCAACTTTTTCTAATTATTTATATAGAGCAATGGTGCCCAACCTGGCCCATGCTTGTGGGCGCCCCATGCTCTGCGCTGGCCATGGGCGTAGCATCACCCCAACACATCTATGCCCTGCCCTTGCCAGGCTGCAGGTTGGTCATCAATGATATAGAAGTTTTAAAGCTGTGGGGTAATCACAGTCCTACATTAAAATATCATTAGTGCTTCTTTTTAAATGAAATAATTTTTTTAGTGTCACGTTTTTAGGGCAAATATGGTTTAGGTGGTAAAACAAGGTTGCAGATCATTACTTCTGACTTAGACTTAAACCAAGGGTTTATAAATAGCCCTCATCATTTCTACATTAGAATAATACAAAAACACCTATGTATGTGCAGCAGCCCCTTTCTGCTTTAGCTGGCTTTTTAGCAAACTTTAGACCATATTAACATAGGAACAATATTATATTATCCCTTTATTCGAGTGATGGTTATATTACTATTGCTTCATTAAAATATCAATTGATATCTGTTATTGATACGACTACAGTTGAAAAAAGGAACATACCGCATAGTGCCCAAGTTACATAGTAACATAGTAACATAGTAATTAAGGTTGAATAAAGACATTCGATGGACGTATGTCTTTATTCAACCTCAAATACTATACTATACTATACTATACTATACTAATTAATGCTCCTAAGCTCCCGCTGTCTCCCTGGCTTAGCACGTGGCTGCGGTAGTATTTCTGAAAACACTACCCTGGAGGTCTTTGCTTGGCCCCTAGCTCTCGGAAATCATATTTAAGGACCTCACCTCCTCCTCTAACTTTGTCATTGGCACCAATGTGAACCAAGATCGCTGGGTCACCCCTGGCCCCACTCAATAATCAGTCTACACATGCGGAACCCTAGCACCAGGCAGGCAACACACAGTTCGGCATGTAGGGTCTTGGCGGCAGATTACCCTATCTACCTTCCTAATAATAGAGTCCACTACCACA
The DNA here is from genome assembly GCA_019447015.1 of Hymenochirus boettgeri. NCBI lineage: Eukaryota > Metazoa > Chordata > Amphibia > Anura > Pipidae > Hymenochirus > Hymenochirus boettgeri. The sequence continues at coordinate 133,574,718 of CM033470.1, forward strand.
TGCCTAGCATTCCTGATCCTTAGTTCCTCCTCCCTTGTATCAGAGATGGCAGTCCCCTGGGTGCTCAAAAGACTAGCCCCCTCCATACACGCTAATTCCGAGGTGTCCTCCTCCACTTCATTACCTAAGGTGGCAAATCTGTTGGGATGGGCAATCTGGGAAGAAGCCACCCTACACTTCAGTCCCCCACTTCCCCTAGTAACCCTAACAAATCTACCTGCCGCCTTAACCTTCCCTGTCCCACTTCCACCCACCTCTATACTGTGCCTGTTGACCCCCCAGATTTGCCAATCCCTGCAATGCTGCAAGCTGCCCCCTTAGACTCTCCACCTCAGCTTCCAAATGGGCAACCCACTCACACCTGACTGAGACATAAGTTCCCTGGAACGTCTGCTCCAGGTTCCTATATATGTGCCCGTTGTCTCCTCCAAGGTATTTAAGTTTTGCTTTTTGTGGGGGTTTTGTTGTATTTTTCTGCTGCATGGTGTATGATATAACATGTTGGTTCAATATTTTATGTATATGATCAACTGTGACATAGCTGAATGATTATATAATAAAAATAAAGTAAGAATATAATACACCATTTTATTTATTAACCAGAAACTATTATAACTATACCATGCTGAGCTGAGTAACATTTAAAATGAAAGATTGAGTAAAATAAGAAGCAATAAAAAGTTTAGAAAGAAACAGAAAAAAACATATATATATATATATATATATATATATATATATATATACTAGCAAAAGTGTGCCCGTTGGTGCACACTGCACAGTGGAAATTATGTTTGTATGTTTTGCCAGGTAATCCTGCCACAATGTGCAGTTTAACCTAAACAGCACCATTTTTATTTTTTATTTTTATTGAAAGCTCAGGGTCATGCTCTCAGTGAGACCAACAAAAAGTGCACAAACATGCAAGTGATTCGGGATCTGTCTGCCTCTCCCTTATGCATATAGCTGTTAAGCTGTAGGGCCAGAAAAGGGCTACTTACATCCCTTCAGCCAGTAGGTATCAGGAACCATACCAAGTTTGCTCTCCCTTTCCACTCCCAGCAAATATCAAGAGGGAGGCTCAAATGGTATAAGTCTGAATGTCGTAAAAAGGACCCAGGCAATCCCACCACATAACAGGTTCCAGATCTACAATCACTATGGAGTTAGGACAGTACAGGATAGTGATTAGCTATAAAGATTAGTGAGATATGTTTTTAAAGTAGCTTAAAACTCCTCACAGAGTATAAAATGAAGTAGAGCCTTCTTATAACAGAAGGTACCTCACAGACTCAGGTTATTATAATAGCATTGCCCTAATAATGTAACATATAAACACATATTTCTCACTTCCAAAGAAATGGGTGGGGACATGCAAAGTATCTCATTTATTGCCTGTAGCTAAGGGCATGTGTCTAGATGTACTAGATGTACTGTGTCTAGATGTACTTCATCCTAATGGTATAGAGCAGGGGTGTTGAACTTGTGACCGTTATATGTTTGAAAACTACAAATCCCAGCATTCTCTGCTTGTAGTAAGTTTTTTCTTAATGTCCTTTAAGTAAGACATGTGTCCGGATGTAATACAGCCTAACGGTATAGAGCAGGGGTGTTGAACTTGGGACCTTTCACATGTTTGAAAACTACAACACCCAGCATTCTCTGTTAGCAGTACATTTCTTCTTTATTTCCATTGGCTAATGAATATATTAAGATGCAATACAATGTAATGATATACAGCATGGGAGTTGAATTTTTCACATGTTTAAAAACTACAACTCCCAGCATTCCCTGGCTGCACAGAATGCTGTAAAATTTTATTTTCATACATCCTAGATTAAAGCCATTTTTCGTGCTTTAGTGATTCCTACCCAAGGGCTCGAATATGCAGGTCTGAGAATAGACCCAGACAATCTTGCCACAATGTGCAATTCAAACTAAACAGCACCATTGGGGGACTTGTGACTCTAAACGAGATTAACTTGCTATGTTATATACTTATTAGCAATTACCACAGCAAGTTCCAGATTTACAGTTGCTATGGGGTTAGGACTTTGAAGCACAGGATACTGATTAGCTTTATAGCTTAAGATGAGGTGGGGTTAAAGGAGCTAAAAGCTATAGTATAAATGTACTAATGAAAATGTACTAAAATGAAATAGAGCCTTCTTAAAACAGAACGTACCTCTCAGAATCACGTTATTATAATAGCATTGCCCTATTAATCTAACATATAAAGAAATATTTCTCATTTCCAGGTTAGCTAGAGTTATGGTCTGGAACATGCAAAGTATTATCCTTTATATACTCATATTGATGTTATTTCATACAGATGTAATTGAAAAACATGCTTCAGAGCACTTTTTAATAAGTGATAACTGCTTTTTATTTCAGTATTAAATCCTTGGTATACTTGCCTGGCTTTACCACTAAGCAAAAGGATAAGGACTTGCAAGCGAGCACCTTCATCCTAACCATTAATAGTGTCAGCCAATTCAAATTGTTCTAGCTAAATGGATCAGGTTTAAAAATAGGTTTGGCAATTGGGCCTGGTAGAGCTACTGAGTCTAATTGGGGTGTTTCATCTACAGGTACAAGGACAGGAGGATTTAAATCAATAATATCAATAGCAGTAGTTTAAAAAAAAATCCTTACCTTATGGTTCTCCTGCAGTGTTTGTCCAAACTCCAGGAAACTGAGGAATAGTAGCTGTCTTCCTGTCCATATATATATATATATATATATATATATATATTGTAGGGCATCCTCCCCTCCCAAACCAAACTGCTATATAGGAAGTGTAAAAATAGAATCCGAACTGTACTTACAGATCCTCGCTCCCACGGCGTTCTCTTTTGCTGGCAGCCGCGGCTGTGATTGGCTGCCTCTCAGCCAATCACAGTCGCGGCTGCCGGTCCAGCCCCCTGCTTGTACTTCTGGCAAGCAGGGAGCCGGATCAAAAAGATGCAGGAGCGAGGGGCTGTAAGTAAAGATTGAATTCTATTTTTACACATCTAACATAATGGTTGGGGGTTGGAGAGGATGCTCTGCGATATATCAAAAATATCAAGGGCGGAGATGCCCTTTAATACAGAGAAGAAATATAAACAGAAATGTAAACATGGAGAATAAATGGTATTACCAGCTCTGCTGTTACCAATTTGTACCAGATCACTGCTTTATGAAATGATTATGGGTAGCATGACACACAGTTGGTTACTCTGGTGGTCTGGCACAAATCAGACAGTGCACTCACTTTCTTTAAACAATATTAACCAGTTTTAATTACATTTAACAGAAAGTATTGCAATGATTTAATAACAAAACATAAACAGTTTCCTCACATAACGTGCAGTAATGGAGTAGTGCCTGCCTATGGTGCACCACTTTAAATATTGATCATGCCTGTATATTGTGTGTCCTTGTAAGTTGGTGTACACTTATCTGTTGCCTCAGAGTTTGTATCCAGTAAGGTATCTTGTCTATCCAATAATCTGTCCTCCCAACAGGTGGTAACAGGATCTTATACATAGGATCTTACACGCAGGGTCTTATACACAGGATCTTGTGTTGCATTCAATATCACTCCAAAGCACACACCACAATCTACTTTCACTTTCTCTCCTCCTAGCCATAGAGAGCAGGGATGTCTTGTATTTAATTACTCACTGACACTACCTGCAGGCTGGAAGTGGTATATAAGGAGTCTTGGTGTATATGTCCATTACAATACACATCACATCCTATGTAGCAGACAGAATTTTTGGGGGGATTACACTTCCTTTCAGTATTCATATGGAGCAGACTCATGGGTGTGGTTTAACCTCCCATTTTGATCATACCATGTTGAAATAGGAATCCCAGCTTTGTAAGTAAGTTTATGTATTTTGTATATTTTCTCTTGTACCTAATATAAGTTATATACATTTATTGATGGTCATTTAAATGGTAATAGTGAGAGTACACACATACATATACACACATACATATACACCTTTCCTATATGTAATATCCTATACTCCCACCTCACTGACAGCTCCTAAAAATTCAATGCAATCTCCTATGAAGAGATAAATATATTTATATAATATAAGGGATAAGGGATATATGCTAAGGGCATATATATATGTGTGTGTGTGTGTGTGTGTGCGTGCACGCGTACGCGCGCGTGCTTAGGGGCATAGTGGGATTTAAGAGTTAAGACTTATAATCTATTACAAATTACAAATTCTAGGGAAGCTATGAGTGACCTTGTCTGTTTCTATGACGTGGTACATAAAACTTAATTTTAACATTAAATGGAAATAATAAATTAGAAATATTTGAAATCAAAGAGCAGCAGGATGTGTTATTTCCATCTCACAGCACAGAATATGGAATATATAAATGTAGCCCTAAAATGAACATTTAACATTCAACTTTATTAGAAAAGCCATTCAACATACAATTTTTCATTTATTGCAGAAAACCAAAGTACTTGTATTTATTTTAATTTAAATCGATACTGCAAGTTTGAAAGCTATTTATACCTATGTCACAAAAGACTAATATCTAACTGTAAAAACAAAAGAAATTTTTTAAAACTACAGCAAAAACATCAAATATCCCTTGCACATGTATGTGACGGTAGTAGGGCAAACACATGTTAACTTGGAGATTGTGGGGTGATATATTATTATATGATATAATATTATATGATATTAAATGAAAATGAAAGTCCAATAATAAATTAAGTTCAGGTGATTTTCCATATAACAAGGTCCTTATCTGCTATATTGGTATAGTATAGTAATAGTAATTAAGATTGAATAAAGACATATACGTCCATCCAGTCCAACCTACTTAGCAATACCCACATTTCCTGCCTAACTTTTGATCCAGAGGATAGGGGAAAAAACTATGTGAAGTTGAAGAAAATTCTTCCTGACAAGTGGCAATCAGAAATATACTTGGATCAACTCCAACTTTATGTATCAATACCAGTAACATGGTTTCAACAAATACTTTAAACCTTTTCCAATCATAGATTCTTTCTCTCTTCCTGTTTTCCATGATCCTTTGTTCGGGTCCTTGTTACATGGGAAATCACATAAACTTAATTTTTAATTTGAATTTTTATTCTCCTATAAGAAGAAAAATGTGTTATAGAATATATTTACCCTTAAAGACTCATGGTTATAGAAATATTATTTGCAGGAACCCTAAACAGGCAAACAATAGTACTGTACACACATGGAATTGAACTAGCAATTTACTTTCTATATAGCTTTGGTCCAACATCAAATAAAGTAGGGTAGACACTTTAGAAATCTGTAGCAGATCCCAGTCCCAACCCAATCCTTATTAGACTCTGTATGGACTCTTTAAGATTCTGATGATGAATCTGCAATACAATGTAATGTTGGAGATAATAAAGGAATTAGCACAATTCTGTGCTTATGGTCAGTTTTAAAGTATAACAGATTACTTTATGGAAAGTCTAAATTGCTGTTGCCAAAAAGGACTCTTCGTAGTTTTAATGATGCACAGATGAAAATAAATTGAGTTACTCATTTTCTTTTTAATATGCAAAAGGTCACCCCCCCAACCTCTATATTATTGTCAGTCATCAGTGAGAATTATTTTTATGAAATTGTGATTTACACTCAAAAGGCAAGCTATTTATTCAAATCCCATATTATTTGCATAAAATAGCCTGTGAAGTCAAAGCTCATTCTCATGCTCCATTTCTGGATTACTAAATACTGTTAGATTGTATTTCAACAATGTACCTTCATTATCTAGACATCTTTGTAATTCTCAGTGCCTTCATTTCCTCTCTTTTTATTACAGATTTTTGAATCGCAAAACACTAGGGGAATTTATCTATCTCTCATAAATGCACAATAATTTTTCTCATTAGAAACTCGTTGAGAATATGTATTTCACCATTCCTTTACATTAAGGAAGGGATGTCAAACTTGCAGCCCTCCAGATGTTTGCTCATAAATGCACAATCATTGTTCTCATTAGAGACTCATTGAGAATTTGTATTTTACCATTGCTTTATATTAAAGCAGGGATGTCAAACTTGTAGCCTTCCAGATGTTTGAAAACTTTAACTTCAGAGAATTATGGGAGATGTAGTTTGCAAACATCTGAATGGCTGCAAGTTTGACATCCTTGCATTAAAGGGACTGTATTCTGAGCAGCTTAAGGCTTTCTTTCTTAAATATAAACTTACGTAATATCTAAATAACAATAAACCCAGACATTTTTATTATATCATATTTTTCTTTTTGGACTCTTTTATTATTATTATTATTACTCTTTTAATATGACCACTTTCTTGGATTCTCTTGGATACAATATATATATATATATATAAATATACACTCACACAACATACAGAAGACATCTATTGAATCAGTTATATCAAATAAAAAATTGCAGCTTTTATTATAAAACAATTAAAATAAGTCTAAAATGAATATGAACTTTTCAGTGGGACACTGTTTCTTTTAAGTGTAATGATGATATTTCATGCATTGGCACAGTAAGCAGATGAGCAGATTAGCCGCTATCACTCCAAGCATGGAATTTTTTCAAAATGTAGAAATGTTTGGTCTTTGTGGATTATAAGCATTTATACTATCTTTACCGAATGCCAAAATGGAGTATATTTCTACTTAAAGTAATAACGCTCATTTTCAGGAAACAATACTCTCTAGTTGTACTTTAAAAATGTGAGCATGAACACATTTTTTTTTTTTTGGAACATGAACATTTGCTGATAACTGTTGTAAAGCATTTAATAAACAGAGGATAAAACCCCCTAATGGTCTCATTCAGGTACTTGTTAATCCTCTATACAAACTGCTATAGTCTGGTGTTTAACAAACTTTAAGCTTGTTTCCTACTCAGTCCTTCTTCACCTGGTTGTGGTTCTCAGTGTATTCTAATTGATATTATCCACACTTTTCTGTGCTGCCACATTCTCTTGTTTTCTCCTCTTTTTATCTTACTTTCTCATTTCTTGTTTCTCCTTCTTCTCTCTTTTTCTTTCTTTTTTTTTTTTTTTTTGCTCCCCCTGCGGCTTTTCCCAACTGCCAGTGGATGACATTTCCTTTCATGTTCGGGCTGAGCGGAGGCTTTGAATGCTGGTTTGATTCCTTTAAGATAATAGCTGGTTCGCTGTCAGATGCAGACTGATCAGTTAAAACCTTAATCACGGGCTGTCTGCTTGCATGGCACTTATTTTTAAGAGATTAATCCCCTAAGCTCTACACCAGCATTCATTCAGAAGGGAGAAAAAAAGGGCAGCATTCTCTTTCTCATTGTTTCCTCTACTCTTGCCTTTGTTAAAACCACTTTCCACTTTTGCCTGAACTGGGAATAACATTTACAGTATTATTTATTTTTTTTTATCTGCATTTGTTGAACAATATGAGACGTACACAAATCAAACAAATGAATCTTTACACACTATATATACAGATTTTCCAACCTTGTTTTTATTTTTATGTAACAACAACATAGTGAACATTAACCTTGATTGGCAAATTCCCACTGTTTTCAATAAGAAAGTTATGTTGTGAGTTTTCTAGTTCTTAAGTTTAAATCACATCTAGAGTTTCACAATGAATGAGCAAAACAATGATTCAAACCCATCAACATTCCTATACTTGTTAATATTATGATATTATTATTAATATTATGTTTGTTTCAAAACTATCATTCCTGCAATAATTCCATCTATCAATTACGAAATCCATCACTAAGCAGGAGATTGACATTTTTAAAATGATAATCTACAACATAAAATTATCATACAATAAGCATGCTTCATCTGATGATCAGTTTGCATGAATGTCCACAATTAGTGGACCCAGGATATTTGTCATTCACACAGGCAAAATTAGATACTGAGCTAGTCCAGTCACAAGGATTAGATGACATCTGTGTACATGATAATATACACAATTCAATTTATTATATATCACTGGTGTCTCTGCTGTATAATGCTATATAAATCTAAGCAGAATGTTACTCAAGCATTATGTTCTCTGTCTTATAATATATTCATTGAAACAATTGCCTATCAATGGTGTTTTATTTTATTCACCTACTTTATTTACCCATTTACTGATAGCTAAGGATCTTTTCACTTGAGGTTTGATAAGATATATATTTTGCTTACAATAATAACTTGACAAGCTATTTAATTTGTTAAATTATTAAGATCAAAAGCTCAACCACTTCATATACAGCTTGTTCTAAAATCTATCCCCAGACTTCTAGCAGCGGCAACAAATGCAAGAACCTTTAGTTTTTTAATAAAAGTAGGCACTATTGGTTGTGTAGTATTTTAAGCTTTATATTAAACTTTGGACCCAATTTGTATTGTGTTTTATTTTTTTGTTTCAGAAATAAAACTTATCTCTGCAAACCTCTACCATTTCTCTTATCATGTGACTAATAGCCAATTATTTCTTTGTTTGTGTTCTCTATACATTTAAAGAATATGCATAATATACTGATGGCAGAAGTTGTTCAAAGAGAAGTCTTTATTTTAATGATTTTGCTGAATATAAGACAGCAATCCAGTCACCAATACAGTATATTCTTCTTTAGTTGCCTTTGGTCTACTTACTAGCACCTTGTAAATGCCAATGAGTTTGGGGAGATTATGTCAACCTGTCCTATTACCAACAGCCAAATAGGCTGGCATTCATGCAGCTTAATCTATGCCATATCTATAGGAACTGGAGGGTACCTATATTATGTTGATTTTAGTTCTGTACATTACTTAAGATTTCTTTGTTGATAACATGTTTTTAAGGAAAACAGGCTTTAAGAGCCCTGAGTTCCAGCGAGTAGGTGCTTGTTAGGTATAACTGGGAGGATGTTGCAGATTAATATTTTCATAGCTTGAAGAATTATGTCATATAGAAGGTTTCATGGATAAAGTTGCCTGTTACTTTGAACATTTGTTTTAGCTTTCTCATTGTAAATACATTCAATGAAATGAAAAATTTTAAATAGCCTATATTAAACCCAAACTAGTAATTGCCATACCTATGGTATACAAGGCTTTTTCTTTGCTGTGGTCAGTAGTGTGCTCCAATTTCAGGTTATGCAGTGGTCTTTCATTTTCCCAGGAAGCACACGTGAAATGTTGGTAACATTAATTTCTACTGATTAACTGTTGGGTTGGTTGGGTCAAATGTTCTCTACTGAGCAACTGAAACAACCCAGGATGGGCACTATTAAGGTCCTTCAAACAGTAAGTCAGTGAGCAAAATGAGAAAATCATTTTTCTTAAAAGCCTATGTATTTTGCCGAACATCCCCTTTATAATAAAATTGTACTCAAAATATAAAACTATAATTCTAGCTGGGATTGTTTGCCCCACACTTATTCTAATTTGAAATCTGGTCAGAAGAAGTCCACTTCTAAAGTGCAGGTCATCTTGCTTTAGTCCCTGGGTCCTGATGAAGTCATAAGATGCATAGGATATTAATGAGGGCTTTAAAGAGACCTTTGTACTTTATATCATAAAAAGAGATGCAAAACCATAACTAAGGGTGTGTACAGTATATCTCTAATGATGACGATACACTAATGCACAAATAGACTTACCAGGAGATATTCCTGCAATATAGACAATAGACAACTGCCAGGGCCATTCATTTTGAAAATTGGCATTCAATTGCAAACTGAATGGTCCAGGATGGTGACAGTGCGTCCACTGGCCTGACTTATATTCGGATCATTTTCATTAATCTATCTACTATTGGGTCAGTTTATGCCCAGCAATAGAGCAACAAAATTGGTAAAGACTACTGAACTTTGGGTTTTGTAGGAATTTATATGATATTATTGTATTTCCATTTATAATGAGATAAATATAACGCATACCAAAAAACTAAACCTTTCTTTTCTTGTATAATCCTTAAAAGCTGCTTCAAGTCACAAATTTTTCCTGGATCTTTCATATTGATGCCCTGTAGAATGAAAGAAACATAAAAGCTTTGTTTTAATGATGAGGGTTTTCACTCTGCACCCTTTGTATGAAGCATTTTGAAGCCTTACAAATTTCTTCACAATAGAGGGAAGACAAAACACACAGCAGAGTTTTCTAACGAGGGCAATATCAGCATCATAAATAAGCCTCTTGGTGCAGGCAAATGAAGAGCAAGCAGGGAGGAAAGTTAAAGAGAGGGGATATAATTAAAATGATGAACTGATGATTCTAATTTAGCCGTAGGCTCTCCCTCGGTTGGGCAGCTTGATTGCTCTTTCACTGATGGTAGCTATTAATTACTCTCATTTTATAAAGATGGCATGACACTCACTAGAGAGAGGAGGGTAAGAGCTTGCTGCTGGAGACTTGAAAGTAGAAGTGTTTGCAGTTAAAATATGAGAATGGTGATGGGAGGAACAAGATATCTTTTCTTATAAGAGGTGGATTAATATAAAGATTGTCCGTCAGTGTTCTCCTCTGTGTACATGTTGTTATATACAGCCTGCAGCAGAATAATATTTTACTTTTAGAATTTTTAAATAAATTAATCGAGGGAAATATGGTGTGGATTTTCATAAGCCCTGAGGGAATTTTGCCCTACAATTTTACACTGCTGTTCGTTTACACAGACTTTCTACACAATTAGTATATTTTAAGTAAATAGTAGAGGTGTTGGTTAATTTCAAATCCCAATAGTTTAGTAACAACTGTTTGGAATTCTGTAGGTAGTCTACGGTTAACCATACACAATTTGATTTTTATCAACAATCCAGAAAATTAAGTTATTCAGCAATATGGATAGCTGCTGACATCTTTTGACATTCAGATCATCAGGCTGCACAACGGCACAAATTTATAAAGGAATGTTATTTCTAAATTGTGATAAAATGTATTAAGCACAGTTGCAAATTAATGCAAGAATTGGTTCTTTAAAACTGCCTATTTGGGCTATGTAACAAGAGATGATTTATCTCTCTATTGCCCCCTCAAGGCAATGCACCAAGCTGAGTGCTTTGCGAATTTACAGGGTTATTCAATAAAAGTTCTTATCGTTTAAAATGGTGCTAATTTTGTCCCAACCAATCAGATATAAGCTTTAAAATGTTAAATAAGATCTGATTGGTTGGTGCAAAATTAGCACCATTTTAAACGATAAGAACTTTTATTGAATCTCCCTGATAGTTTACCTATTCCGAATATTTAACTCCAGCTATCTTAAAGAGCCGTTATTGGATCGGTACATTGGTTGTGGCGGTTGTGTGACCCAGTTTTTTGCACACCGCAACAACCCTTGTTAGTTGTGTCTTAAAGTCTTGTTAACCCTTGGTACATCAGTGTGAATTTGAGACACAAATAGCTTATAACGTCTCTCGGTACATAGCCACATCTGTTTTTTAAAACAGCATTTCTGGGCTGACTTTTCTGTTGGCTACAGGCTCTTTAGTAGTGACGGATTGCACCTCAATGGTGGTGGTGCAACTGTTTTGGGGGAGAAGATGGCTATGGGGTTGGAGGAGATTTTAAACTAGGTATGGGGGGGGAGGGAACGTTTAACTACACAGGGGTAGATAGAGAAGTTAGGGATCTGGGGGCTAGTAACACAACGGAGGGAGGAGAAGGAGGAGGGGGGAGCATAGAGGATAAGGAGGCATGTACGACCATGTATGGAAGTAAATCAATTGATAATCTAAAATGTATGTTTACAAATGCAAGGAGTCTGGCTGGAAAAACCGGCGAACTTGAAATAATAGCGTTAAAGGAAAGGTATGATGTAATTGGTATAGCAGAATCATGGCTTAATGATTCACACGACTGGACAGTAAATATTGAAGGTTACTCCTTATTTAGACATGACCGAGTTAATAAGAAAGGAGGAGGAGTATGTATGTATGTTAAACAGGAATTGAAGCCAAATTTAAAAGATGGATTAGATGGGGGAGCAAACGATGCGGCAGAAACATTATGGGTGGAACTGTGTACAGGAAGCAAGAAGGTAGGTAAATTAATTTTTGGAGTGTGTTATAAGCCGCCAAATGCCGGGGAAGAGGTGGAAATGAATCTCCATATGCAGTTGGCGAAGGCTGCTGGTATGGGGCATGTTCTGGTTATGGGGGATTTTAACTACCCTGAAATAGATTGGAGTAATGGAACTGCCAGCACCTCAAAAGGTATAAAGTTCTTAAATTTCCTATATGAGCATTTTCTTTCACAGATGGTAGAAGTTCCTACTAGAAAGAATGCGTTGTTGGATCTGGTGATATCTAATAACCCAGAGCTCATTTTGGAGATGAAGGTAATGGGAAGCTTAGGGAATAGTGACCATGATATAGTGTCATTTAATATAGGTTGCAGAAAACTAAAGTGCACTGGCTTAACAAAAACTTTTAACTTTAGGAAAGCTAATTTTATGCTTTTAAAGGAATCGCTCCTGCTCATAGACTGGGGGGAACTGTTTCTAGGTAAAGATACTGAGCAGATGTGGACCACTTTTAAAGGGATATTAAAATATAACATTTCCAAATCGGTACCTTTAGGAAACAAGTGTAAAAAAATTAGCTCCACTCCTGCATGGCTTAATGCTCAGGTAAAAAGGGAAATGGAAAAAAAGAAAAGGGCTTTTAAAATTTTGAAAGCAGAAGGCACAGAACAGGCTTACAGGGACTTCAAAAGTTGTAATAAAGAGTGCAAGAAAGCAATTAAACTAGCTAAAATAGAAAATGAAACACGGATTGCCGAACAAAGCAAGTCCAACCCCAAGATGTTTTTTAAGTATATAAATGGTAAAAAAATGAGGACTGAGAATGTGGGACCATTAAATAATGGAGCTGAGGTGGTTGTAGAGGATGCCGAAAAGGCTAATCTGCTAAACCGTTTTTTTACATCGGTTTTTACTGTTGAGAATCCTTACAGTAGGGATTGTAACAATGTGCAGGGAGGAAATGAAGAGTTTTCACATTGGATAACAGAGGATGTGGTACGGAATCAATTAGACAAAGTTAATATTAATAAAGCGCCAGGACCAGATGGATTGCATCCTAGGATTTTAAAAGAGCTTAGTTCAGTTCTAGCAAGACCACTGTGTCTCATCTTTTCAGATTCGCTTTTGTCTGGGAATGTGCCGCTGGATTGGAAAAAAGCCAATGTAATACCAATATTCAAAAAAGGTAGTCGTTCACAGCCTGGTAACTATAGACCTGTAAGCCTAACATCAGTGGTAGGGAAGGTGATGGAAACTTTGTTAAGGGATCATATCCTTGACTTTGTCTCCAGAGATTATCTTATTAGTAGTAGTCAGCATGGATTTATGAGAAATAGATCATGCCAGACAAATTTAATTGGTTTTTATGAAGAAGTGAGTAAGAAGTTAGATTCAGGCACAGCTGTGGATGTGGTATATTTGGATTTTGCAAAAGCCTTTGATACTGTGCCACATAGGCGACTAATGTATAAACTGAGGACTGTTGGCCTTGAAGAAAACATTTGTTCATGGATAGAGAACTGGTTATTGGACCGCAAACAGAGAGTGGTGGTTAATGGAGCTACATCTATGTGGGCTAAAGTTCTAAGCGGAGTGCCTCAGGGTTCTGTACTGGGGCCGCTTCTGTTTAATCTGTTTATAAATGACTTAGAAGGGGGCATTGAGAGCAAGGTCTCTGTGTTTGCTGATGACACTAAACTATGCAGAGCTTTGGAAACTTCCAATGATGTGCAAGTGCTGCAAGCAGACCTAGATAGATTATCAAAATGGGCAGCAGAATGGCAGATGAGATTCAATGTTGATAAATGTAAGGTGATGCATTTGGGATTTAATAATCCCTGTGCCACCTACACCATAAATAACTCTGTGTTAAGTGCATCTGTTACCTTACTTACTTTCAATCTCACCTTACTACCATGTTTAATTTAATGGGGAATAAATATGTACTGTAATTTCAGAATTAAGGAAGAAGTATTCCTTGCTGTCATTTATGCTTAAATGTAATGAAGCGAAATGCATACATATTTCTAATTTCATTTTTGTACACATGACAGTCTGTAAATATTTTATTCTGCACATAAACCATAACAACGGTAAATGGAATCAAAAGATGATCTCATTTTATTTTATTGCAAGTTAAGGAGCCTGTAAATTGGTAATCTACAGTGTTTTGTTTTTTTTTTTAAATTCTGCACAACAAAAGACCCATTTATTTACACAAGCTTTTGCTGTATGTTTTAACCAAAATGCTCGTGGCAGGCTGACTAAAGGTTAGTTGACATTTTTTTAAAATGTATTGCTGTGTGTTGCACTTCTGACAATTATAAATCTTCTCTCCCCTGTCTCATAATCAAACAGAGATTGTCCTGGGTAATCCTATAAACCACGTCAAATGATAAATCATTTTTAATTATGGAAAATAAGGATGGGGGTGATGATGCAAATGAGATTGTGGTGGGAGGTGATGAGACAGCCCCAATAGGCTGCCTCTCTTGTGGCTCCCATCTTCCAGAGGAGAGCTGCGAGGGAGTCATTTTTAGTAGCTGTGGAATATTTGCACCATGGAGTCTAAGCATGGCAGGTCATTGTCCCCTGTGTGACAACACTGTCATTTTATTTAGATATGCAAAACCAGCTGCTGCTAATTTCCTTTCAGCTCGGCCGTAGTCCTTCTATCGGCTGTAATAAGAGGAAGCCTTAATTGGAGTCAACTGCTTGATTATGATAATTGCTGCTGTCTGATGGGGGGAAGAAGGAAGGAGGATCTAGGACCAGGCTGATCATATAGTACTTCTTTGTTAAGCCTGCCAACATGTGCAGATGGACAGCCAAAATACCTTCCTTGACCTTGTTGACCTGGTTACATTTTTGTGACCACTTGTTGCACCTCTGAATTCCAGCTGGGAAGCTTTAAACCTTCACTTTACTTAGCACATGTCCTTTAACAACATCAAGGAAAAAGCAATCAAACATCGTGCACTTGTCAAATGAGAAACAGATTCCTTTTTTTTATTTTAACTGTAATTTTTATTGAAGCCAAAGAATTAACACATTTCTGTTTGTGCAATGCAGTTTAGGAAAGAACAACAAAAAAGTACCTGTATATATATTCAATATCCACTAACCAACCAAACAAATGAACAAAAGAAAATACAAACACACTGATAATACCAATAGGTCAACACTACAATAAACATCATAAGTCCAGGGCCTTTCATTGGGACAGTAATTGTTGTATTTGTAATGTATATACTGTACAAATCTATCTCAGTCACCCACTGCCCAAAATGCTTATCAACTAGGATTTTTTAAAATGTGATATAAGATTGAATTGAGATGTAATTGAATAATATGTTTCAATAAAATAGAATCCTTTCCTAGTGAATATTTTTGAGAACAAATGAGGCATACTAAATAGTGGATACTGCCAGTGCCCATAGCACAAAAGCCTGGCACCTAAACCCCACCCTCAGTACAAGTAACCCTTACAAATCACAGCCTTTTCCCTCACTTTTGGTGTAATCCCGTGCTATATTATGGAGAATTTGGTTACCAGTGAAGTAAGGGGTTTTGTGCACCCCTGCAATTCAATATGCCCAGTAAGGTAACATTCCCAAAGGTAACCTTCCCAGTGAGGTAAACATGCTCAGTAAGGGTAACATTCCCAGTGAGGGTCCATTCCCAGTGATCTTGCAATTAGCACGAGCTAGCTTCTGGCATTTCTTACCTTTTCATCACTGATTTTCTCCCCTGTGCTATTACGGCTACAATCAAAACTATTTATTACCGCCGGTTTGGTGTTCATGAAAGCAAATATCAAACATAGCGGTTTAAGTAAAGGATGTTGAATCCAATTTTACAACTCTTTCAAATATTATTATTGAAGCAATGGGCCCAACCCCCAGTTCTTCGCCCCATGCTCTGCGCTGGCCAGGGCGTAGCATCACCCCAACACATCTAGGCCCGCCCTTGCCAGGCTGCAGGTGGGTCACAATGATATAGAAGTTTAAAGCTGTGGGGTAACACAGCCTACATTAAATATCATTAGTGCTTCTTTAAATGAAATAATTTTTTAGTGTCACTTTTTTAGGGCAAATATGGTTTAGGTGGTAAAAAAGGTTGCAGATCATACTCTGACTAGACTTAAACCAAGGGTTATATAGCCCTCATCATTTCACATTAGAATAAACAAAAACACCTATGTATGTGCAGCAGCCCCTTTCTGCTTAGCTGGCTTTTTAGCAAACTTTAGACCATATTAACATAGGACATTATATTATCCCTTTATTCAGGGATGGTTATATTACTATTGCTTCATTAAAATATCAATTGATATCTGTTATTGATACGACTACAGTTGAAAAAGGAACATACCGCATAGTGCCCAAGTTACATTAACATGTAACATAGTAATTAGGTTGAAATAAGACATTCGTCCATCAAGTCCAACCTATTCACTTTTTTTTTTTTTTTTTTTTTTTTTTAAACCCTACCTAACAGTTGATCCAGAGGAAGGCAAAAAACCCCACTAAAAAGGGGGAAAAATTCCTTCCTGACTCCAACGGCAATCGGAAAGTATCCCTGGATCAACCAGATCTATATGCATTAATACCAGTAATTCTCATATTTTTTAGTTTTAGAAACTTATCCAGGCCTTTTTTAAAGTTATTCAATGAACTTGCCATTACCACCTCTGCTGGAAGACAGTTCCACAGTTTCACCGTTCTCACTGTAAAGAAACCTCTCCTAACTTGAAGATGAACTTCTTTTCTTCCAACCTTAAAGGATGTCCACGAGTCCTCTGATATGACCTATTAGTGAACAATGCACCAGAGAGTTCACTGTATGGGCCATTAATATATTTGTATAAGGTTATCATGTCCCCACGCAACCGCCGCTTCTCCAATGTAAACACCCCTAACTTGTCTAATCTGCCTGCATATTCAAGCCCCTCCATTCCCCTTATTAATTTAGTTGCCCTTCTCTGAACTGCCTCAATTCCAAGATGTCCCTTTTGTATATGGGATTCCAAAACTGCACCGCATATTCCAAATGTGGCCTTACCAGTGCCTTGTAAGAGGAGAATAATTTTTTCTCTCTTGATTCCATTCCCCTCTTATACAAGACAATATCTTGCTACTCTAGCTGTTGCTACCTGGCATTGTTTGCTACACTAAGTCTGTTATCTACCAGAACCCCCAAATCTTTTTCCATTTGTACCCTGGAAAATCCCAATTAGCATATCACAGCCAGGTGTTAAGGGCGTGATTGGATAGTGGCTAAGAGGTGTTATAGGAACGCCCAGAGTAAGGTGTTAAAACAGAATTGTACATGGCAGACAGTTGGTGTCGAACCCCCCCACCTCTATTTAGGCTTGGTTTCTTTATTTTCACATAAATGGCCTCCTTAACACCTCTCTTGAACCAGTCACGTTCCTTCGCCAGTATGTTAACATTACAATCTTCAAAGGTATGTCCTTTATCCTTAAGATGCAGGTACACGGCTGAGTCCTGACCCGAGGAATTGGCTCTTCTGTGCTGGGCCATACGTTTGATGTCGTTCGTTGCTGTTTGGTCTCCCCCACATACAAATCAGAGCTTCATTTCACTGCACTGCACTGCATATATGATGTCGCTTTTCTTGTGTTTCGGTATTGGGTTCTTCGGATTGTACCAATTGCTGCCTTAGTGTGTGTTCTTTAAAGCAGCAGGGAACGATGTTTTTTTGAAAATTCTTCTAATTCTCGGAGACCCTGCTTACATATGGGATGACCATGTTCTTCATCCTGTTTTGCTTTTCCCTCACTGTTGGTATTTGTGGTTCTTTCTTTCCTTCTACTTCTTTTGACAAAGGCCCAGTCTGGACTGTGTTCAAGGGGATTTTGAGCCGAGTTCACATCTAAATTTATACCTTAGGAAAAAATGTAAAAAAATAAATCTGCGCCCATGTGGCTGAATTCTGATGTAAAGGGCAAATGGAAGGAAGAAAAAGGCATTTAAAACCTTTTAGGCCGAAAGGAACGGAAAGGGCCTTTAGGGATTTATAAACTGTAACAAGGAGTGTAAGAAAGCAATCAAACTAGCAAAATTAATAATGAAGTTAGGATAGCTGAACAAAGCATCATAAGCCTAAAAAAATATTTTAAGTCTATTAATAGTAAGAAGATGAGGACTGAGAATGTGGCACCATTAATAATGGGGATAAGTTAGTTACGGAGGATGGCGATTAAAGCAAATGTCTTGAATATTTTTTTCCCTCTATATACAATATAGAAGATCCAAGTACAGATATCATAGAGTTAAGTAGCATAATGGTAAAAAGATTCAAGTGCACTTGGTTAACCGAGGTGATTGGTTACAGAAAGAACTAAAGAAGAAGTTATATAATAAATCTCCTGGACCGGATTAAAATACATACTCGGGTACTAAAGGGCATGTCCACCCCCAAAACTATAATCCCCCCACTACTGGCCCCACCATGTAGTGTAGTTAATCCTTACCTCACATCCAACTCCATCTGGTTCTCCTGTAGTCCCCCCAAAGTTCCAAAAACTGCCCACCAGGAGGCTAGCAGGTCCCTATAGGACACTGCTGCTACGGCCTCGGAGATTCCTGCCATGCGTGCTGCAGCCCTTCTCCCCCCTCCTCCCCCCTCCCTCTCCCTCCCTCTCCCTCCCTCTCCCTCCCGTTCTACTATCCCCCCCTAGCGAAAAACCCCCTTAATATTCTGCTCCCCCATGTCCCCCAGCCCCAACCGCATGTTTTTTTTTTTAAAAAGCTCCCCAACTCTTACTTACCTCTCGCTTTCCTCCGCTGCACTGAATGACCGGCACGCCGCGTCCGTGATTGGCTGCCGCTCAGCCAATCACAGACGCGACTGCGGTCCCGCCTTGCTGCATTCTCGCAAGCAGAGGGCGGCAGTGCGGCGGAGGATCGAGGGGAGGTAAGTAAGAGTTTGGGGGGCTTTCTGAAAAAGAAAATATGCGGTTGGGGCTGGGGGTCAGGGGGAGCAGAATTTTAAAATTTATTTTCGGGGTGGACAAGCCTTAAGGAGCTAAGTTTCAGTTTTATCTAGGCATTGTTTCTTATTTTTGCTGATTCCCTCATGTCCGTGGTTGTGCCTCTGGATTGGAAAAAGGCTGATGTTATTCCAATATTCACAAAAGGGTAGTCGTCTCACAGCTGGGTAATTACAGGCCTGTGAGTTTAACTTCAGTGGTGGGGAAGATCCTGGAAAGTTTTAAAAGGGAGCATGTTCTAGCAGTGTTAGTTTTAGGATGACATTATAAGTAGAAACCAGCTGGATTTAGGGAATAGATCTGTCAACTACTTGCTTGGCTTTTATGGGAAGTAGTCTAGTAGAATTTGATAGGATACTTAGCGATAAGCTTGGAGGTAGAAGTAGAAGTATATGACTGGAATAGATTGAGCAGAACGATCAGTCCCCTAGGACTAATGTATAAGCTAAGGTCTGTTGGTCTGGGGAGCACATTGTACATGGATAGAAAATTGGTTAATGAATAGGATGCAGAGAGTAGTTGTTAATGGGGCTTCATCATTAGGACTAAAGTGCTAAGTGGGGTGCCACAGGGTTCTGTGCTGGGGCCGCTTATTTAATCTATTTATTAATGATTTGTAAGGGGGTATTGTCAGCAAGGTTTCTGTGTTTGGACGACACAAAACTTGCTTTCGACCATTAAAAACGTCAGAGGATGTGCAATCGTGCAAGGGGATCTAGATAGATTGTCACATTGGGGTGCTAAGTGGCAGATGAAATTCAATGTTGATAAATGTAAGGTGATGCATTTTGGACTTAAAAATCCTTTGCTACTTATACTATAAATGGCTCTGTGTTAAGTGAATCCCTGTTGGAAAGGATCTTGGGTTTTGGTGGATAACAAACTTAAACGTAGCAAGCAGTGCCAGGCGGCAACAGCCAGAGCCGCATGGTATTGTCTTGTATAAAGAGAGGTATGGATTCAAGGGAGGAAAATGTATTCTCCCTCTTTACAAAGCATGTTAAGGCCTCATTGGAATATGCAGTGCAATTTTAGAATCCTGTGTACAAAAGGAAATCTTTGAAATGGAAAGGGTTCAGAGAAGGGCAACTAAATTAATAAGGGATTGGGGGAGCTTGAATATGAAGAGAGACTGGAAAAAAATTACAATTAGTACGCTGGAGAAAAGGCGCTTGCGTGGGGATATGATACTGTGTATAAATACATAACGGGCCATACAATAAACATCTGGGGCATTGTTACAATAGAACATGTCAAAGGACACGGGACACCTAAGACTTGAAGAAAAAGGTTTAGGCTTCAAGCTCGGAAAGGTTTTTCATTGTGAGAACGGTAAGAGCTATGGAACTGTCTTCCAGTGGACGTTGTTATGGCAGGTTCATTGGTCATTTAAAAAAAAAAGCTGGATGAGTTTCTGCAAACAAGGATGTTACAAGTTAACTGGTATGATTCATAGAGTGATCCAGGGAAATTTCCGATTGCCACTTGGAGTCAGGAAGGAATTTTTTCCCCCTTCATAAATTTGGTGGGTTTTTTTTGCCTTCCTCTGGATCAACAGTTAGGCAGGAAATGAGGATATTGCTAGATGGGTTGAACTGGATGGACGTATGTCTTTATTCAACCTCAAATACTATACTGTACTATTTTAATTCTCCATGAATTACCCAATATGCCTACCTCCCAAAATTATTTGTTTGATGACATGGAACACGAAGCAGATCGCTATGTGAATTTCCTCCTCGCAGCTGCCTGGCAGTCCCCCAGCCTCAGTTTTATCCTTTTGCATGTATGGTGCTTGCAAATGAATAGGCAAGAATTGGAGGAACTCCCCCCCCGTGACTGTGAAGCCTTGTTTCACAATAAAAAAAAATGTGGCTGTGTGCCCCTGTGACATAGCTAAATGAAATGACTTCCCAATGATGAAAGTGGCTGAATTGCTTTAGAATTGAGTATAGCTGGAAATCAACATAAACCTTACATACCTGGATAAACATTTCTGACTGTAAATACTAAAATGTTAGTAGATTGAATGGAATATTACAGTCAATGTGGGGCAGGCCTGTGTTTCTTAAAATACTCCTAAACCGAAACATTTATTTATTTTTCACTCATAGACAATGACTTAAGTGCTACACAACAACTGGATCCATGTGCTCAAAGCTACAGCAAAATGTCTTCATTATCAGTGTAATAAACTGCAACCAAATAGATTAAATCAACATTTCATTAAAAGATCAATTAACAAAACACAAAGAGAAAGAAAATAATTTAAAGCAGGTTCTTTCATTCCATTTTAGATATTATGCTTGCAAATTATACAAAAGTGCTCCATGTCAGGTAGAGAAGTCTAAATGATGTTCAAATAAAATTTGATTTTAGAGATGATACCTATAGCAAAACAGGAGAATGGGTATCAGTTTACATAAGTACTTCACCAGATGAAGAAATAATGTAGTGGCATTAATAGAGGATAAACTTTCCCAGGAATGTCAAACTGGCCCCTCAGACACAGGTGGGTTCTTTCACTGGCAGGATGGAGAGAAAGCGATAAAAAAGAAAGAGACAGAGAGGTAACATGACTCCAAGAAAGAGAAGTTAGAGAGTGACAGCAGCAACAAACCAAAGGAAAATATGCATTGTGTAAACAGTATGTGGAGACTGATCCCAATCTCATTCACTCTATGATGTACATCTCAAAACAAAGCTTTACTTTATTAGCTCTGGCATTTAGCAGAGGAAAGAAAAATTATCCAGATCCATCTCTTACTAGAAATTTAACAGGAGTAATTTACAGAGCAAATTGTTGGTGGCATCATTGAATTTCCAACCCCAATTTCCAAAAATGACAGATCCACTAATTTCAGTTAATATTGGGTCATTTTGGATATTATTAACAACTATATATAGAAGGACAGCTGCACTCATACAATTTAGATACAGACATCCACAGGTGTCTCCAGGTCACACAGTTCCTTTCCACTGTGTCAAGCCAGAGAGATATTTGATAATGATAAAAGCAATATACCCCAATTGTAGTACAGTACAGTGATATGGGGGGACAGATTAAGAAGAAGACAAATGAATATTTGGGAATGGATGCACAAGATGCTACGGATGTAGTATGTGCAACTTCATTATTGAATCCAAATATGTCCACATGATGGTCAAAAAATCTACATACGTGGAAAATACAATTGTAATATAGATTTCTGTGTATATATAATTAAGTGCCCATGTTCACTATATTATGTAGGAAAGACTATCACTCCCTTTAAAAAAAGATTTGCAACACAAAATCTCATATAAAAATAGCCAAACAGAGACTGCATTACATTGTGCAAAAGAAGGCCACCCGATAAGCTCCCTTAAAGTTATGATAATAGATCAGGTTAAGATACAAAAGAGAGGGAGCAAATCAGCTATTATGTAGGGAGGCAGAATGGATACATAAATTTAACACAATAGCTCCTAAAGGATTAAATACCCAGTTTTCCTTCAAATGCTTTTTGTAAATATCTACAATGAATTATAATAGAGGCCTTATTTCGATTGTCACATAAATTCATTATAACAGATGTTTTTAACAACATATGCACTTTTTTGCACTTATGCACTTTGTTTAATTTATAAAATACTTGTAATAGATATATGGCATAATCAGTATGAATAATTATTCTGTTTAGATATATAATATGCACTTTATAAAGCTTAAAGAGGAGATTCACCCAGAGACGCCAGCTCTCTGGGCAAGTCTCCCATTCTGGATTTACCAGAGGCTGTGCGACTCTGGGTGAATCTCACCCACACATAAGTATTTAATGCCAGCTTTTAGCGCAGCCGAAAGGTCGGTCAGGAGGAAAGATTGTATGGTGTGTACCCACCTTTATTTGCACTTTATAGTTGTCCAGATGAAGACGTCCTTCAAGTCATCGAAACGTTGAGAATAAAATTTACAGTATATATTTCAAGCACAATGTGCCTTGGAATTACATAGTAATACATAGTAATTAAGGTTGAATAAAGACATTCGTCCATCAAGTCCAACCTATTCCCTTTTTTTTTTTTTTTTTTTTAACCCTACCTAACAGTTGATCCAGAGGAAGGCAAAAAACCCCAGCTAAAAAAGGGGGGGGAAAATTCCTTCCTGACTCCAAACGGCAATCGGAAAGTATCCCTGGATCAACCAGATCTATATGCATTAATACCTGTAATTCTCAATATTTTTTAGTTTTAGAAACTTATCCAGGCCTTTTTTAAAGTTATTCAATGAACTTGCCATTACCACCTCTGCTGGAAGACAGTTCCACAGTTTCACCGTTCTCACTGTAAAGAAACCTCTCCTAACTTGAAGATGAAACTTCTTTTCTTCCAACCTTAAAGGATGTCCACGAGTCCTCTGATATGACCTATTAGTGAACAATGCACCAGAGAGTTCACTGTATGGGCCATTAATATATTTGTATAAGGTTATCATGTCCCCACGCAACCGCCGCTTCTCCAATGTAAACAGCCCTAACTTGTCTAATCTGCCTGCATATTCAAGCCCCTCCATTCCCCTTATTAATTTAGTTACCCTTCTCTGAACTGCCTCAATTTCCAAGATGTCCCTTTTGTATATGGGATTCCAAAACTGCACCGCATATTCCAAATGTGGCCTTACCAGTGCCTTGTAAAGAGGGAGAATAATATTTTTCTCTCTTGATTCCATTCCCCTCTTTATACAAGACAATATCTCCAATACTCTTGTGCTCAGCTTAGCTGTTGCTACCTGGCATTGTTTGCTACAGCTAAGTCTGTTATCTACCAGAACCCCCAAATCTTTTTCCATTTCAGTAGCACTTAACACAGAGTTATTTATGGTGTAGGTGGCACAGGGATTATTAAATCCCAAATGCATCACCTATTTATCAAAATTGAATCTCATCTGCCATTCTGCTGCCCATTTTGATAATCTATCTAGGTCTGCTTGCAGCACTTGCACATCATTGGAAGTTTACAAAGCTCTGCATAATTTAGTGTCATCAGCAAAAAACAGAGACCTTGCTCTCAATGCCCCCTTCTAAGTCATTTATAAACAGATTAAACAGAAGCGGCCCCAGTACAGAACCCTGAGGAACTCCGCTTAGAACTTTAGCCCACATAGATGTAGCTCCATTAACCACCACTCTCTGTTTGCGGTCCAATAACCAGTCTCTATCCATGAACAAATGTTTTCTTCAAGGCCAACAGTCCTCAGTTTATACATTAGTCGCCTATGTGGCACAGTATCAAAGGCTTTTGCAAAATCCAATATACACACATCCACAGCTGTGCTGAATCTAACTTCTTACTCACTTCTTCATAAAAACCAATTAAATTTGTTGGCATGATCTATTTCTCATAAATCCATGCCAACTACTACTAATAAGATGATCTCTGGAGACATAGTCAAGGATATGATCCCTTAACAAAGTTTCCATCACCTTCCCTACCACTGATGTTAGGCTTACAGGTCTATAGTTACCAGGTGTGAACGACTACCTTTTTTGAATATTGGGATTACATTGGCTTTTTTCCAATCCAGCGGCACATCCCCAGACAAAAGCGAATCTGACTGAAATTGACTGAATTTATCTATTATTTACAACTGTAATTAATATTTTTGATTCTATATATATATGTTCACAAGTTTTAAACATTAAAATTAGTGTTTTTGTGAAATTGTTTTGCTTATACAGTATTTTGACACAACCAAATGTCCGGCCTTAGACTGCTATCATCCAAATTTCCTAAAAATATGTTTCCCCAAAGAGTGACAATTTTACAGATTGTTTGGTCTGTATTATTGTATTTAAGGTTTAGGACATATATCTAAATGGTAATTTAGTGGAGGTAATAAGGAAGAGACCCTAAACTATCTTGGACGATTAAAGCATACATATATTTAAGGGAAATATAATGATTGCTTTACACAGTTTCCCCATGGTATCCGGTTGCTGTTTTTTTTTTTTTTTAAAATTGTGCTTCACTTTAATATATCTGTGGTGACATATGATTGATAAACAATCTTCTTTGGTCAAAAATCTACAAGATCCTTTAAACATACTTGATGCTATCCAAGCAGTGATGAGTACCCGGATAGCAGCTCTATGTATGCAGTGAGTCTGGTAAGGTCCTGGAAATGGGGGAGGCCTGCAGATCCTTGGTATCAATGTGTGTCTTCCACGTTACTGGCTGGACTGCCTTCAGACTTTTCTGGGCCCCATACTGGGTAAATTACTGGGCTCAAACACACTCAACTCAGACACGTTACACATAGACTAGAACACATATTAAACACAACATATTACACTTAAGCATACACAATTACACTTATATTACACTTAATAGTTTGAACTTATACATTGGTACAGACTATGATAAATAGATGTCACACAGATACTGGTAAAATCATTGGAACAGGGTCTGATAAATGGTTGGCACCCAGACTCTGATGAATAGTTGGCACACAAATACTGGTAAAATCATTGGAAAACTGATAAATGGTTTGGCACACAAGACACTAATCAAATCATTGGCACAGACTCTGAAAATGGTTGGCACCCAGACATTGGTAAAATGGTTAGCACACAGACACTGATAATCATAAAATAATTGGCACAGACTCTGATAAATGTTTGGTACCCAGACTCTGGTAAAATGGTGTGGCATCCACACTCTAATAATGGTTGGCACAATACCCCGATTCATATAATCTTGGCCAGACTCTGATAATGATGGCACCCAGACTCTGATAAAGGGTTGGTACACAGACACTGATTTTTTATCTAGGCCATTGTTTCTTATTTTTGCAGAGTCCCTCAAGTCTGGATGTGTGCCTCTGGATTGGAAAAAGGCTGATGTCTTCCAATATTCAAAAAGGGTAGTTATTCAGAGCCGGGTAAACAGGCTGTAAGTTTAACTTCAGTGGTGGGGAAGACACTGGAAAGTTTAATAAGGGAACATGTTCAGAGTATGTTCTAGAGTATGACTGACATTATAAGTAGTAACCAACATGGATTTAGGAGGAATAGATCTTGTCAAACTAACTTGGCTTTATGAGGAAGTGAGTAGAAATTTAGACTGTGGCATAGCAGTAGATGTAGTTACTTGGAATTTGCTAAAGGCTTTTGATACTGTCCCCATAGGTGACATCATTATGGACTAAAGTGCTATGTGGGGTGCCACAGGGTTCTGTGTTGGGGCCACTTCTATTTAATCTATTATTAATGATTTGGAAGTGGGTATTTTCAGAAAAATTTCTGTGTTGTTGACGACACAAAACTTTGTCGACCATTAAAAACTTCAGAGGATGTGCAATCGTTGCAGGGGGACTAGATAGATTGTCACATTGGGCTGCTAAGTGGCAGATGAGATTCAATGTTGAGAAATGTTAGGTGATGCATTTTGGACTTAAAAATCCTTGTGCTGCTTATACTATAAATGGCTCGTGTTAAGTGAATCCCTGTTGGAAAGGGATCTTGGAGTTTTGGTGGATAACAAACTTAAAGGAAGCAAGCAGTGCCAGGCGGCAACAGCCAGAGCCAGCATGGTATTGTCTTGTATAAAGAGAGGTATGTTATTCTCCCTCTTTACAAAAGAGATGGTAAGGCCTCATTTGGAATTGCAGTGCAATTTTGGAATCCTGTGTACAAAAAGGACATCTTTGAAATGGAAAGGGTTCAGAGAGGAAGGCAACTAATTAATAAGGGGATTGGGGGAGCTTGAATATGAGAGAGACTGGAAAAGTTACAATTATGTACGCTGGAGAAAAGGCGCTTGCGTGGGAATATGATTACTGTTATAAATACATTAACGGGCCATACAATAAACTATCTGGGGCATTGTTCACCAATAGAGCATGTCAGAGGACATGTTGTTATGGTGGGTTCATTGGTCTGTTTAAAAAAAAAGCTGGATGAGTTTCTGCAAACAGAATGTTGAAAGTTACTGGTATTGATACATAAAGTAGAATTATCCGATTGCCACTTGGAGTCAGGAAGGAATTTTTCCCCCTCATAAAGTTGGTGGGGGTTTTTTTGCCTTCCTCTGGATCAACAGTTAGGCAGGAAATGAGGAAATTGCTAGACGGGTTGGACTGGACGAACATATGTCTTATTCAACCTCAAAACTATACTATACTATACTATACTACTGATAATCAGAAAATCATTGGCACAGACTCTGATAAAGGGTTGGCACACAGACTGATAATTAGAGATGGCCAAATCTCAGAAGTTTCATTCAATTTTAGATTTAACTCAGGAAAAAACAGAAGATCAGAAAATGGAACTTCTTCTAAGGTTCGGAACATATTTTGAGGGTTATCAAACATTCAAAGGTTATTTCGGTAACCCTCAAAATATGACCGGAACTCAAAAGTAGTGTCCGATCAGTAACCAATGAAAATACGTTCCGAAGTCCAAATCTGAACGATCTGTCCAGTTTGGACAGAACGATTGGATTTCAGAAACCGAGGGGTTCCATTTCGGATCGGGTCTGAGTTGGGCCTGGATCCCATTTCTACTGATAATCATAAAATTATTTGCACAGACTCTGATAAAGGGTTGGCACACAGACACTGATAATCATAAATTAATTGGCACATACACTGATAAAATCAATCGACCAAATCAAGTAATGTAGGCAGAGCAGACTGTTAATATTGATACATACAATTTGTAAGTGGGCACAGCACAATGTCGGCTGGCCTGGACTATTCATATGACTAAGGGCAGTGGGCCTGAAACCAGGTGTTTGGAATGTTTAATTCACATAATTAAAGTTTGTTTTTCCACCTAATATTGGATTGTTGTGTGCAGTAATTCCAGAGTGCATCTGAGTCCTCAACTTCTATACGATAACCTTTACAATCTTTTTTCACTGTATGAGACCTTTACTGTCTGTTCTCACTGTATGGGACCGGTACTGTCTGTTATCACTGATTGCACTAGATTGCTCAACCAAACCTATACTTTGCTGCAGATGTTATTTTTTCATATATTTTCTTTAATAAAGGTGTAGATATTGTTAAAAGGCATTTCATAGGGTTAGATTAGCTTTAGATAGTTTAGATAGGTTAGGCTAGGTTAGACTAGGTAGGTAAGTTAGGCTACTGTTTAAAGAGTCTGCCTTGACGTGGTGGAAGGTTCTTTTGGGCAAAATTCTTTTCTTCTGTTAATATAGTGTGGATAATGTCTATTTAAAGAAACTGCAAAATAATGATGCCAAAAGTTTTTAAAAAATTACCCCCAAGCCATGCCCCACCCAAAGGCCACCCCCCACTACAGCCATGCCCACTCACAAACAACACACAATGCATATAGGCGGCAATCGATGTTGGCCCAGGTGGCAAAAACCCTAGAAACAACCGTGTGGAGCGACAGGTCTGGGGCGTTACCACTAATGTTTTTCCCTCCAATGGAGAGATTACTTGCTTCTTAATTTGATGCTGACTTATTTTAAGATGTATTTTTTTTTTTTTTATTGGACAGAAAAGGGTTGGGGCAAGAGACCCAGACACATAAGTAAGTCTCATATTATCCATTAATTTGCATAGATGTACGATATTTGATATATCTCTTAACTGGCTACTTTCTTGCTCCACGCTTCTCCATTATCTGGGGCTGGCACTATGAAGTGCTGACCACATTGGTAGGCTAATCCTTGACGTGCGCCGCAGTGGACGGCCTTATGAATGAAATTGTTGTGACACGGTCATGTGGAGTAACTTAATCTACATCCAATATTCAGAAGTCGAGACCAACTTTCTTTTAGTAGCCTCAGGTCTCCCCAGGTCCCAGAAGACACCAGGCTCTAGACAGCAGTACCTCCTTTAAACCCCTGATGGTGGCCCTGGTTACCAGTGGACAGAGAGCCCAGAGAAATATGCCTCATGTGTTCCTTAGTGTCTCAATAATATTTAGCTGAAAATACACATTTGGAACAATTTCTTAGACTGGCCATAATTTGTAGAGCTTAAACATTTTAATTTTAAATTTTGTGAGTAAATATTCTTTTTAGAGCAAAGAATATGCAATACCTCTCTCTCTATAATATATATTAAAAAATTGGAATTTATTTTTGTCTGACTTGAAGAAAAATAAAATTCATTCCAGGAAAGTGCTGCAGCTAAGAAAATGAAAATCAGAAAATTTGATGTTTTAATGACTTAAACACAACCAGGATTGTGCCTAAAACTTTCCACATTTGAAAAAGAAAATTCAATATTAAATATCCGTCTCTCTGAGCTGCTTCTAGATTGTGTTTACTTTCATTTGTTCATGCATACGCTTTTGTATGTTTATGTGTTTTTAACGTCACCAAGGAATTAAGTAAGATAGTTAGAGTATAAAGCATTAGAGCTCCCCATCACTCATATTTAAATAAGGAACAGAGACTTCTGGGTAATTTCATGTTTCCCTTTAGCAACTGCCCAACTTCTAATGGGCATATTTATAAAAAACGAAAATAACGCAAAAAAAATTACTACATCGCGGCCGCGAAAAATAGCGCTATCGCCTTATTTATAAACAACCCCACTCAGGTGCGCGATGCCAGGCAGGCTCAGTGCGGCCGCCAGTGAGCCCGATGGCCTCAGCGGAGCCAATGTTGCCAGACGCTTCTTTTCTATCTTCAGCCATCTACTGCGATGGCATCTGAGTTCCGCAGTGGAGTGCACCTCTTTATATAGGTTTGCAGAAAACCCTAATCCGTTTGATTGGTCAATTTTTAATGCTTGGTTTACATGCTTTACATTAACCAATCAGATTTCATGAAAGTTTATGAAATCTGGTTGCCTCCACCCCTCCCAGCAGGCCCTCCCCGCCAGCGGCGGGGCAGGGGGCTTGAGGGGCTGCTGGAGAGGGGGTGCGTGTGCCCCTTCCCAGCAGCCCCTCCTAGCCTCCGTTCGAGATCGCCACGAGCGGGGAAAGGGGCTGGGAGGTGTGAAGGGGTGTGAAGCGGCGGCGGGTGGTCTTCTGCCGCCACGGGGGGAGGGGGTCGAGGGCGGGGTGGCGTGGCTTCAGGGGCGGGTGCGACCACCCGCCACGGGTTGCCTGCCCATCTCTGCCGCAGGGCGGCTAGTATCGGACGCTTTCGCCACCTTGAAGGTGGCGAAGCAAAACAGCCGATACTAGCAGTGCGAAACAGTTACCACCGCTTTATAAATAGAAGCGGCGGTGGGGTAGGGTGGGTATGGACGTGAAGAGTTAACGCTCGTTAACTTTTCGCGGCCGTTTCCGAAATTAATAAATCGTGTTAAACGTGATTTATGCAGAAAGGTCAGGGAAAACGGCGCGCGAAAAGTTAACAAGGCAAAAACGAGGCTTTATAAATATGCCCCTAAGAGTCTTTTATAGCATTCCACAAGCTAAATGCAAAATCGGAGAGCCAGCTACAGACCCATTTTTGATGGTGATCAATAGCAAATGTTTGGTTCAAGTATTTGTCCTGTTCGATTGGGCGAAACTAAGTTCAGTGGACTATAATGACATGGATGAGGTAAATAGACTAAAAGTTCTACTGGTGGATTAATGGCTATTAAGGGAAGAATTTTGAATTAGTACTAATTGCACTAATAGTTTGTTCACTTCTAAAACTTATAAAATTAGGTTCCAGAATGTATTTAGGAGAAATCTTGGCAAACTAACTTGCTTGGCTTTTATGAGGAAGTAAGTAGAAATTTAGACTCTGGCATAGCAGTATATGTAGTTTACTTGGATTTGCAAAGGCTTTTGATACAGTCCCCCATAGGCGACTAATGTATAAGCTAAGGTCTGTAGGTCTGGGGAGTCACATTTGTACATGGATAGAAAGTTGGTTAATGAATAAGATGCAGAGAGGGTGTTGTTAATGGGGCTTCATCATTATGGACTTAAGTGCTAAGCGGGGTGACACAGGATTCTGCATTGGGGTCGCTTCTATTTAAAGGGCATGTGCACCCGAAATTAACTTTTGATATGTGGTAGGGCATGCTCCCCCAGCCCCAACCGCATTAATATAATTGTTAGAAAGTCCCCCGATTCTTACTTACTGCCCTTCTCCTCCGCTGCAGTGTTCAGGCCCTCTGCTTGCATGGAATTGAAAGCAGGGGGGGGGGACCGGCAGCCGCGTCCGTGATTGGCTGAGAGGCAGGGAGGGGCTGCACTGAGCATGCCTCAACCTTGATGAGGTTGAGGAAGTCTCAGGCACGCATGAGTCACACACTGCTCCTACACAGCAGTTTCTGGACTTTGGAGGGGCACAGCAGGGGAACTATTTTGAGCAGGAATGTAAGGTAAGGATTGTTTTAACTATTGATGTGGCCAGTAAGGGGTTAAATTTTAGTTTGGTGGGTGGACATGCCCTTTAAACTATATTAATGATTTGGAAATGGGTATTGTCAGCAAGGTTTCTGTGGTTGCTGATGACACAAAATTTGTCAACCATTAAAAACTACAGAGGATGTCCAATCGTTGCAGGGGGATCTAGATAGATTGTCACATTGGGCTGCTAAGTGGCAGATGA
Organism: Hymenochirus boettgeri; assembly: GCA_019447015.1. NCBI lineage: Eukaryota > Metazoa > Chordata > Amphibia > Anura > Pipidae > Hymenochirus > Hymenochirus boettgeri. The sequence continues at coordinate 133,606,242 of CM033470.1, forward strand.
GATTCTGTGTTGATAAATGTAAGGTAATGCTTGGACTTAAAAATCCATGTGCTGCTTATACTATAAATGGCTCTCTGTTAAGTGAATCCCTGTTGGAATGGGATCTTGGAGTTTTGTGGACAACCAACTAAAGGTAGCAAGCAGTGCCAGGCAGCACAACATCCAGAGCCAGCAAGGTATTGTCTTGTATAAAGAGACATATGGATTTCAAGGAGGAGGAAAATATTATTCTCCCTCTTTACAAAGCATTGGTAAGGCCTCATTTGGAATATGCAGTGCAATTTTGGAATCCTGTGTACAAAAGGACATCTTTGAAATGGAAAGGGTTCAGAGAGGGCAACTAAATTAATAAGGGGATTGGGGGAGCTTGAATATAATGAGAGACTGGAAAAGTTACAATTATGTACGCTGGAGAAAAGAGCTTGTGTGGGGATATGATTACTGTTTATAAATACATTAACGGCCTACAATAAACTATCTGGGGCATTGTTCACCAATAGAGCAGGTCAGAGGACACAAGGACATCCCTTAAGACTTAAAGAAAAAGGTTTAGGCTTCTAGGGTTTTTCACTGTGAGAACGGTAAAGCTATGGAACTATCTTCCAGTGGATGTGTTATGGCAGGTTCATTGGTCAGTTTCAAAAAAAGCTGGATGAGTTTCTGCAAACAAGGAATGTTGCAGTTACTGGTATTGATACATAAAGTAGAGTTGATCCAGGGAATTTTTCCCCCTAAATTTGGTGGGGGGGGTTTGCCTTCCTCTTCATCAACAGTTGGACTGGATGGAATATGTCTTTAGTCAACCTCAAAATATATATAACTATACTATACTATTTAATAAAATTAGAGAGGAAATGGTGCTAAATCAAGCTTGCTGGATAGCAAAAAAGCCACAAATATTTTTTAAGTATTTATGCATAGAAAAGTGCATTTTCCTAATGAAAATGTTAATGCAGAATGAATGGTATTGTATTTCTGTGGCTTCTCTGTTCCGACTTCCAATAGAAGTACCATGTCTTCATTATTACCTCAGAAGTCTGAACTGATATAAGACAAACTACCCTTCTAGCTTTGACCCGGCAAATGGCTGACTTTTCAACTTGCCCTGTCTTCTGGCATTAAGCTGACTTCAGGCTGTAAGTCGTTTAAAGTTAACACTTAGACAATATGCTCTGTTGATTCTTCGATATTCGGATGAGATGGTGAGAGGGTTGCAACATGGTCTACCTTTTGCAGTACCAAACTCACTTTCAGGGGTTCTAGAGTTCAGCAGCATGTTTTGCAAACAAGAGGACTGTATTATTTGGCTGCATCATTTGAGCATTAATTTAAAAATGATTTTGGTTCTCCATTCAGTAACAGGTGGCTACAAAAAAGACCATTAAATGCACAAATGAGGCATTAGGGTGCAGCAAAAAAAAAAAGTGATCTGTTGACTGTTAAATTAACTTGAAATTGTATCCACTACCAGAAATTAGCCTGCAACGTTGAATGTTATAGAATTAAAGCAGGTGTGCAATTTGCCCCAAATCATATACTTTAGGATTTACCCTTCCCCGATCTGCCCTATTTCCTCTCAGTACAGCCCTAAAATCGTCCGTATTTCTCCCAATTTGCATAAGCCCCACTAATGCCCAACTGCCCCAAATGGGGGAAATGGTTTTGTTGGTTGACAAATGGCAATCAGACTTTTTCCCTTGATAAATATGGAGCAATGTCTATAGCAACCAGCTGTAATTATCAATACTTTGTTCACAGGTTTTAAATGTAAACTAAAGAAAATGAACATACATTCCCAAATATCTCATTAATATTCCTTAAGTGCTGGTTTTGCATTTGTGTTTTACCATTTACTATTGGATTTACACCTTTCTCTGATATGATATGTGTTAAAAGAAATAACGGCTGTATGGAATTTTTGATTTCAGTTTTCTTTTGGGCTTTATGAGCTTTGTCACAGCATAAGCTTGTTGTGAAGAGAATAATTTTAAGCTGTAGTAACTCTTCTAAAAATGCCACATATAGTAAAACCTTAAACAAGAAGTATCTGTGTATTCAATTAGATCAAATGGACTTGAAATGTAGTTCTTGAAGAGGTTTCGCTAGTCATCCGACTGGCTTTCTCAATTCAGAATGACTTGTACAAGAATCTGTGGCAATATGTACCTGGAAAAATCCCAATTAGCATATCACAGCCAGGTGTTAAGGGTGTGATTGGATAGTGGATAAGGTGTTTTAAAGGAACGCCCAGAGTAAGGTGTTAAAACAGCATTGTACATGGCAGACAGCCTTGTACATGGCAGACAGTTGTCGAACCCCCCCACTGGATGAATGATAACCTTCACAAGCATACTTAAAACAGAAGCTTTTGTGATCAGAATTTATAGTTCCATCATACATATCTTGCCTTAAGAAGAAGGGGATAGTAAACCAAGTATGTTTGCATCACTAGTTACAGGTTTGTATATGCAGGACTTCTTGAACAGTGTGTAGGGCCCACAGGTGTGCCTTGGGAGCACCAAGGGTGGGCATTTAAAGGGAAGTTTAGTGGAAATATCAATATTTGTTAAATTGTAGTTTGTGGTAATGCATACTTAGTTATTCTACAAATCTCTTCCATTTTGAAAAATTAGTTGATTTCATATATTTGCTGTTTCCTGCTGTCATTTCAGGTTCTAACGGTCCTTCTTCTTCCCAGGATGCACCACATCCTTGGAATGTTCTAACAGTTATTTCTCTCTGATTGGCTGTTGGATGGGTCAAAGTTGCTCAGATCTCTAGAGCAAATGAATCAACCAAGTTGCTGGGTCAAGTGCAAGACCATAACGGTCTACTGGGGTCCTGCAAACAGGAAGTCAGTATTTCGGTTGCATTATTATACACAGACAAAATGCGAATTGGCAGATTAAGGTCATTGGGATGAAAAAATACTGCCCTTTTTTCTGAAAAGTACATGTATTTGCACTGAACTTCCCCTTTAAATTTTGTAGCAAATATATTTTTCTGAGACTAATTTCATTTTTGTCATATTTTCTCAAAATAAAGGTACTATATAACTATAATATCGGAATTCAATCAGAGTAGTGAACTTAAACTTACATAGTAAAATACTATGGGAAGTTCAATAAATGCATATATCCACCGGTCCAACCTTTTTGCCCTACCATAATGTCTGCCTAACAAAGACGTGTGGAAGATTTTTTATAATTAGAAGAAGAAATTCGATTCAATCAATTTAACTTTAAGCATACCGTATATACTTGAATATAAAGCCAACCGGAGTAAGAGAGTAAGCCGACTGGTACCTATTTTTTACCTGAAAAACAAGTAAAACTGATTGACTCGAGTATAAAACAAGGGTAGAAATTATCACCCTACTGCTAATCAAGTTTATTGCTAGCCATATTCAGGTATGTAATATGTATTTGAAATTTGTGTTAAAGCTGGAGAATAGAAAAGAGGCCTGTTATTACATAATATAAACTGAGGGTGCTTCCCCTTCCTCAATGAAAACTACTTAGCGGCATGAAAGCTAGAATTCAGGACAATTGTTGGATGTTTGGGACAGCAGGGCAAACCCTCCCAAATAGGACTGGGGCAGTTGAAATGTGAATCTGTTTTTTATCTTTACATACATTTCTAAAAGCTACTTTTACATTTAAAAATACACTAATGTCAAAATAATGGATGACTCAAATATTAAAAAAAAACAAAAAAAAAAACAGTATATAATGTAGTTACAGGTAAAAGCTAATTTAGCAAATTGCATATCACACAAATGTGGTTTTGAGCCTGACCAATTTTTAGAAAATAAATATGGTGGCCTTTCATCCTTTGACAAGAAGTTCCTGATATTTGTTTCAGGAATACTTTTGCTTCTGAGCTTTAGAGCTCTTGGGATTTTCCTTTCAATCAAATATGGGCAAACCCTGTGACCTTTTACACACACAGCCAGGCCAAATCCTAAGATCTTATTTTATTAGGTTTCCCACTTATGCTTCCAAAAGAGTAGGAGGACAATCCCAGAATTTCACAAACACCAGACTTACTCGCCGACTGTATTTTCCGGAGATTTCTCTAAACAGCTGATCTTTGGAAAAAATGGGAAAAATAAAAAGCCTCCCTTTGTTTTTTTTAACAGCAGAATTTTTTGTGCTTTGCCAAGTGAGAAAGAAGTTCTTGCATGAAGGAGGGGGCGAAGAGTCTTTAATCTGAGGGCTTTGCGAAATAGAAAAAATTCTTAGTCATAATAAAGAGTTTTACATCTTGGGGGCAGACGGGAGGGAGTAAGGAGACTGAATTGGACAGATTGTCAGAGCCCAAACAATGAGGTTAGGAAACATAACTGTAACACATTAGTAAATTGACAATGAAATTGCACTTACTTCACTAGCTCTTTATTAAATAAACACAAGCTGAATCAGACCAGTCTACCCAGTTATTTGCAGAAAGCTCAGATTACTAACTCAACACTGCTGAATATCACACTTTCGAAGCTCCCTCCAGCCTGAATCCAAACACATTCCAATGTTGCACTCCCCACCCTGGACTCAAATTATACACGTTTCAGCAATGGATTAAAAAATACCTGTAAGCATGTCAATGTTCTATCATCTTATACTGCATTGAATAACACGGGACCAGAACTGATAAAATGTACCCAAAGAGATAAATAAACAAATATGTAAAAATGCCCTACGGACAGGAGTGCCTTATAAAATATGCATTGTGTAAAAAGTATGTGGAGACTGATCCCAATCTCATTCACTCTATGATGTACATCTCAAAACAAAGCTTTACTTTATTAGCTCTGGCATTTAGCAGAGGAAAGAAAAATTATCCAGATCCATCTCTACTAAAATTTAACAGGAGTAATTTACAGAGCAAATTGTTGGTGGCATCATTGAATTTCCAACCCCAATTTCCAAAAATGACAGATCCACTAATTTCAGTTAATATTGGGTCATTTTGGATATTATTAACAACTATATATAGAAGGACAGCTGCAATCATACAATTTAGATACAGACATCCACAGTGTCCTCAGGTCACACAGTTCCTTTCCACTGTGTCAAGCCAGAGAGATATTTGATAATGATAAAAGCAATATACCCCAATTGTAGTACAGTACAGTGATATGGGGGGACAGATTAAGAAGAAGACAAATGAATATTTGGGAATGGATGCACAAGATGCTACGAGATGTAGTATGTGCAACTTCATTATTGAATCCAAATAGTCCACATGATGGTCAAAAAATCTACATACGTGGAAAATACAATTGTAATATAGATTCTGTGTGTATATATATTTAGTGCCCATGTCACTATATTATGTAGGAAAGACTATCACTCCCTTTAAAAAAGATTTGCAACACCAAAATCTCATATAAAAATAGCCAAACAGAGACTGCATTACATTGTGCAAAGAAGGCCACCCGATAAGCTCCCTAAAGTTATGATAATAGATCAGGTTAAGATACAAAAGAGAGGGAGCAAACAGCTATTATGTAGGGAGGCAGATGGATACATAAATTAACACAATAGCTCCAAAGGATTAAATACCCAGTTTTCCTTCAAATGCTTTTGTAAATATTTACAATGAATTATAATAGAGGCCTTATTCGATTGTCACCATAAATTCATTATAACAGATGTTTTTAACAACATATGCACTTTTTTGCACTTATGCACTTTGTTTAATTTATAAAATACTTGTAATAGATATATGGCATAATCAGTATGAATAATTATTCTGTTTAGTATATAATATGCACTTTATAAAGCTTAAAGAGGAGATTCACCCAGAGACGCCAGCTCTCTGGGCAAGTCTCCATTCTGGATTTACCAGAGGCTGTGCGACTCTGGGTGAATCTCACCCACACATAAGTATTTAATGCCAGCTTTTAGCGCAGCCGAAAGGTCGGTCAGGAGGAAAGATTGTATGGTGGTGTACCCACCTTTATTTGCACTTTATAGTTGTCCAGATGAAGACGTCTTCAAGTCATCGAAACGTTGAGAATAAAATTTACATACAGTATATATTTCAAGCACAATGGGCCTTGGAATTACATAGTATACATAGTAATTAAGGTTGAATAAAGACATTCGTCCATCAAGTCAACCTATTCCCTTTTTTTTTTTTTTTTTAACCTACCTAACAGTTGATCCAGAGGAAGGCAAAGAAAACCCCAGCTAAAAAGGGGGAAAAAATTCCTTCCTGACTCCAAACGGCAATCGGAAAGTATCCCTGGATCAACCAGATCTATATGCATTAATACCAGTAATTCTCAATATTTTTTAGTTTTAGAAACTTATCCAGGCCTTTTTTAAAGTTATTCAATGAACTTGCCATTACCACCTCTGCTGGAAGACAGTTCCACAGTTTCACCGTTCTCACTGTAAAGAAACCTCTCCTAACTTGAAGATGAAACTTCTTTTCTTCCAACCTTAAAGGATGTCCACGAGTCCTCTGATATGACCTATTAGTGAACAATGCACCAGAGAGTTCACTGTATGGGCCATTAATATATTTGTATAAGGTTATCATGTCCCCACGCAACCGCCGCTTCTCCAATGTAAACAGCCCTAACTTGTCTAATCTGCCTGCATATTCAAGCCCCTCCATTCCCCTTATTAATTTAGTTGCCCTTCTCTGAACTGCCTCAATTTCCAAGATGTCCCTTTTGTATATGGGATTCCAAAACTGCACCGCATATTCCAAATGTGGCCTTACCAGTGCCTTGTAAAGAGGGAGAATAATATTTTTCTCTCTTGATTCCATTCCCCTCTTTATACAAGACAATATCTTGCTAGCTCTAGCTGTTGCTACCTGGCATTGTTTGCTACAGCTAAGTCTGTTATCTACCAGAACCCCCAAATCTTTTTCCATTTCAGATGCACTTAACACAGAGTTATTTATGGTGTAGGTGGCACAGGGATTATTAAATCCCAAATGCATCACCTTACATTTATCAACATTGAATCTCATCTGCCATTCTGCTGCCCATTTTGATAATCTATCTAGGTCTGCTTGCAGCACTTGCACATCATTGGAAGTTTACAAAGCTCTGCATAATTTAGTGTCATCAGCAAACACAGAGACCTTGCTCTCAATGCCCCCTTCTAAGTCATTTATAAACAGATTATGAACAAATGTTTTCTTCAAGGCCAACAGTCCTCAGTTTATACATTAGTCGCCTATGTGGCACAGTATCAAAGGCATTTGCAAAATCCAAATATACCACATCCACAGCTGTGCCTGAATCTAACTTCTTACTCACTTCTTCATAAAAACCAATTAAATTTGTCTGGCATGATCTATTTCTCATAAATCCATGCCAACTACTACTAATAAGATGATCTCTGGAGACATAGTCAAGGATATGATCCCTTAACAAAGTTTCCATCACCTTCCCTACCACTGATGTTAGGCTTACAGGTCTATAGTTACCAGGCTGTGAACGACTACCTTTTTTGAATATTGGTATTACATTGGCTTTTTTCCAATCCAGCGGCACATCCCCAGACAAAAGCGAATCTGACTGAAATTGACTGAATTTATCTATTATTTACAACTGTAATTAATATTTTTGATTCTATATATATATGTTCACAAGTTTTAACAATATAAATTAGTGTTTTTGGTGAAATTGTTTTGCTTATACAGTATTTTGACACAACCAACTGTCCCGGCCTTAGACTGCTATCATCCAAATTTACCTAAAAATATGTTTCCCCAAAGAGTGACAATTTTACAGATTGTTTGGTCTGTATTATTGTATTTAAGGTTTAGGACATATATCTAAATGGTAATTTAGTGGAGGTAATAAGGAAGAGACCCTAAACTATCTTGGACGATTTAAAGCATACATATATTTAAGGGAAATATAATGATTGCTTTACACAGTTTTCCCCATGGTATCCGGTTGCTGTTTTTTTTTTTTTTTTATAAATTGTGCTTCACTTTAATATATCTGTGGTGACATATGATTGATATAACAATCTTTCTTTGGTCAAAAATCTACAAGATCCTTTAAACATACTTGATGCTATCCAAGCAGTGATGAGTACCCGGATAGCAGCCTCTATGTATGCAGTGAGTCTGGTAAGGTCCTGGAAATGGGGGAGGCCTGCAGATCCTTGGTATCAATGTGTGTCTTCCCACAGTTACTGGCTGGACTGCCTTCAGACTTTTCTGGGCCCCATACTGGGTAAATTACTGGGCTCATAACACACATCAACTCAGACACGTTACACATAGACTAGAACACATATTAAACACAAACATATTACACTTAAGCATACACAATTACACTTATATTACACTTAATAGTTTGAACTTATACATTGGTACAGACTATGATAAATAGATGTCACACAGATACTGGTAAAATCATTGGAACAGGGTCTGATAAATGGTTGGCACCCAGACTCTGATGAATAGTTGGCACACAAATACTGGTAAAATCATTGGAAAACTGATAAATGGTTTGGCACACAGACACTAATCAAATCATTGGCACAGACTCTGATAAATGGTTGGCACCCAGACATTGGTAAAATGGTTAGCACACAGACACTGATAATCATAAAATAATTGGCACAGACTCTGATAAATGTTTGGTACCCAGACTCTGGTAAAATGGTTGGCATCCACACTCTAATAAATGGTTGGCACATAGCCACTGATAATCATATAATCTTTGGCACAGACTCTGATAAATGATGGCACCCAGACTCTGATAAAGGGTTGGTACACAGACACTGATTTTTTATCTAGGCCATTGTTTCTTATTTTTGCAGAGTCCCTCAAGTCTGGATGTGTGCCTCTGGATTGGAAAAAGGCTGATGTCATTCCAATATTCAAAAAGGGTAGTTATTCAGAGCCGGGTAATTACAGGCCTGTAAGTTTAACTTCAGTGGTGGGGAAGGACCCGGAAAGTTAATAAGGGAACATGTTCAGAGTAGTGTCTAGAGTATGACTGACATTATAAGTAGTAACCAACATGGATTTAGGAGGAATAGATTCTGTCAAACTAACTTGGCTTTATGAGGAAGTGAGTAGAAATTTAGACTGTGGCATAGCAGTAGATGTAGTTTACTTGGATTTTGCTAAAGGCTTTTGATACTGTCCCCCATAGGTGACATCATTAGGACTAAAGTGCTATGTGGGGTGCCCAGGGTTCTGTGTTGGGGCCACTTCTATTTAACTATATTATTAATGATTTGGAAGTGGGTATTTCAGAAAATTTTCTGTGTTTGTTGACGACACAAAACTTTGTCGACCATAAAAACTTCAGAGGATGTGCAATCGTTGCAGGGGGATCTAGATAGATTGTCACATTGGGCTGCTAAGTGGCAGATGAGATTCAATGTTGAGAAATGTTTGGTGATGCATTTTGGACTTAAAAATCCTTGTGCTGATTATACTATAAATGGCTCTGTGTTAAGTGAATCCCTGTTGGAAAGGGATCTTGGAGTTTTGGTGGATAACAAACTTAAAGGAAGCAAGCAGTGCCAGGCGGCAACAGCCAGAGCCAGCATGGTATTGTCTTGGTATAAAGAGAGGATGTTATTCTCCTCTTTACAAAGCATGGTAAGCCTCATTGGAATATGCAGTGCAATTTTGGAATCCTGTGGTACAAAAACATCTTTGAAATGGAAAGGGTTCAGAGAAGGGAACTAAATTAATAAGGGGATTGGGGGAGCTTGAATATGAAGAGAGACGAAACGTTAACAATTATGTACGCTAGAGAAAAGGCGCTTGCGTGGGGAATATGATTACTGTTTATAAATACATTAACGGGCCATACAATAAACTATCTGGGGCATTGTTCACCAATAGAGCATGTCAGAGGACATGTTGTTATGGTGGGTTCATTGGTCTGTTTAAAAAAAAAGCTGGATGAGTTTCTGCAAACAAGGAATGTTGAAAGTTACTGGTATTGATACATAAAGTAGAATTATCCGATTGCCACTTGGAGTCAGGAAGGAATTTTTTTCCCCCTCATAAAGTTGGTGGGGGTTTTTTGCCTTCCTCTGGATCAACAGTTAGGCAGGAAATGAGGAAATTGCTAGACGGGTTGGACTGGACGAACATATGTCTTTATTCAACCTCAAAAACTATACTATACTATACTATACTACTGATAATCAGAAAATCATTGGCACAGACTCTGATAAAGGGTTGGCACACAGACTGATAATTAGAGATGGCCAAATCTCAGAAGTTTCATTCAATTTTCAGATTTAACTCAGGAAAAAACAGAAGATCAGAAAATGGAACTTACTTTCTAAGGTTCGGAACATATTTTTGAGGGTTATCAAACATTCAAAGGTTATTTTCGGTAACCCTCAAAAATATGACCGGGAACTCAAATGTAGTGTCCGATCAGTAACCAATGAAAATACGTTCCGAAGTCCCAAATCTGAACGATCTGTCCAGTTTTGGACAGAACGATTGGATTTCAGAAACCGAGGGGTTCCATTTCGGATCCGGGTCTGAGTTGGGCCTGGATCCCATTTCTACTGATAATCATAAAATTATTTGCACAGACTCTGATAAAGGGTTGGCACACAGACACTGATAATCATAAATTAATTGGCACATACACTGATAAAATCAATCGACCAAATCAAGTAATGTAGGCAGAGCAGACTGTTAAATATTGATACATACAATTTGTAAGTGGGCACAGCACACTGTCTGGCTGGCCTGGCTACTTTCATATGACTAAGGGCAGTGGGCCTGAAACCAGGTGTTTGGAATGTTTAATTCACATAATTAAAGTTTGTTTTTCCACCTAATATTGGATTGTTGTGTGCAGTAATTCCAGAGTGCATCTGAGTCCTCAACTCTCTATACGATAACCTTTACAATCTTTTTTCACTGTATGAGACCTTTACTGTCTGTTCTCACTGTATGGGACCGTTACTGTCTGTTATCACTGATTGCACTAGATTGCTCAACCAAACCTATACTTTGCTGCAGATGTTATTTTTTCATATATTTTCTTTAATAAATGTGTTAGATATTGTTAAAAGGCATTTCATAGGGTTAGATTAGCTTTAGATAGTTTAGATAGGTTAGGCTAGGTTAGACTAGTTAGGTAAGTTAGGCTACTGTTTAAAGAGTCTGCCTTGACGTGGTGGAAGGTTCTTTTGGGCAAAATTCTTTATTCTTCTGTTAATATAGTGTGGATAAATGTCTATTTAAAGAAACTGCAAATAAATGATGCCAAAAGTTTTTAAAAAATTACCCACCAAGCCATGCCCCACCCAAAAGGCCACCCCCACTCACAAGCCATGCCCACTCACAAACAACACACACTGCATATAGGCGGCAATCGATGTTTGGCCCAGGTGGCAAAAACCCTAGAAACACCCGTGTGGAGCGACAGGTCTGGGGCGTTACCACTAATGTTTTTCCCTCCCAATGGAGAGATTACTTGCTGCTTCTAATTTGATGCTGACTTCATTTTAAGATTATTTTTTTTTTTTTTCATTGGACGAAAAGGGTCTGGGGCAAGAGACCCAGACCACATAAGTAAGTCTCATATTATCCATTAATTTGCATAGATGTACGATATTTGATATATCTCTTAACTGGCTACTTTCTTGCTCCACGCTTCTCCATTATCTGGGGCTGGCACTATGAAGTGCTGACCACATTGGTAGGCTAATCCTTGACGTGCGCCGCAGTGGACGGCCTTATGAATGAAATTGTTGTGACACGGTCATGTGAGTAACTTAATCTACATCCAATATTCAGAAGTCGAGACCAACTTTCTTTTAGTAGCCTCAGGTCTCCCCAGGTCCCAGAAGACACCCAGGCTCTAGACAGCAGTACCTCCTTTAAACCCCTGATGGTGGCCCTGGTTACCAGTGGACAGAGAGCCCAGAGAAATATGCCTCATGTGTTTCCTTAGTGTCTCAATAATATTTAGCTGAAAATACACATTTGGAACAATTTTCATTAGACTGGCCATAATTTTGTAGAGCTTAAACATTTTAATTTTAAATTTTGTGAGTAAATATTCTTTTTAGAGCACAGAATATGCAATACCACTCTCTCTCTATATATATATATTAAAAAATTGGAATTTATTTTTGTCTGACTTGAAGAAAAATAAAATTCATTCCAGGAAAGTGCTGCAGCTAAGAAAATGAAAATCAGAAAATATTTGATGTTTTAATGACTTAAACACAACCAGGATTGTGCCTAAAACTTTCCACATTTGAAAAAGAAAATTCAATATTAAATATCCGTCTCTCTGAGCTGCTTCTAGATTGTGTTTACTTTTCATTTTGTTCATGCATACGCTTTTGTATGTTTATGTGTTTTTAACGTCACCAAGGAATTAAGTAAGATAGTTAGAGTATAAAGCATTAGAGCTCCCCATCACTCATATTTAAATAAGGAACAGAGACTTCTGGGTAATTTTCATGTTTCCCTTTAGCAACTGCCCAACTTCTAATGGGCATATTTATAAAAAACGAAAATAACGCAAAAAAATTACTACATCGCGGCCGCGAAAATAGCGCTATCGCCTTATTTATAACCAACCCCACTCAGGTCGCCGATGCCAGGCAGGCTCAGTGCGGCCGCCAGTGAGCCCGATGGCCTCAGCGGAGCCAATGTTGCCAGACGCTTCTTTCTTCTATCTTCAGCCATCTACTGCGATGGCATCTGAGTTCCGCAGTGGAGTGCACCTCTTTATATAGGTTTGCAGAAAACCCTAATCCGTTTCTGATTGGTCAATTTTTAATGCTTGGTTTACATGCTTTACATTAACCAATCAGATTTCATGAAAGTTTATGAAATCTGGTTGCCTCCACCCCTCCCAGCAGGCCCCTCCCCGCCAGCGGCGGGGCAGGGGGCTTGGAGGGGCTGCTGGAGAGGGGGTGCGTGGCCCCTTCCCAGCAGCCCCTCCTAGCCTCTGTCGAGATCGCGCACGAGCGGGGAAAGGGGCTGGGAGGTGAAGGGGTTGTGGAAGCGGGGCGGGTGGTCTTCTGCCGCCACGGGGGGGAGGGGTCGAGGGCGGGGTGGGCGTGGTCAGGGGGGGTGCGACCACCCGCCACGGGTTGCTGCCCATCTCTGCCGCAGGGCGGCTAGTATCGGACGCTTTCGCCACCTTGAAGGTGGCGAAGCAAAACAGCGATACTAGCAGTGCGAAACAGTTACCACCGCTTTATAAATAGAAGCGGCGGTAACGGGTGGGTATGGACGTGAAGAGTTAACGCCCGTTAACTTTTCGCGGCCGTTTCCCGAAAATAATTAAATCGTGTTAAACGTGATTTATGCAGAAAGGTCAGGGAAAACGGCCGCGAAAAGTAACAAGGCAAAAACGAGGCTTTATAAATATGCCCCTAAGAGTCTTTTATAGCATTCCACAAGCTAAATGCAAAATCGGAGAGCCAGCTACAGACCCATTTTGATGGTGATCAATAGCAATGTTTGGTTTCAAGTATTTGTCCTGTTCGATTGGGCAGAACTAAGTTCAGTGGACTATAATGACATGGATAGAGGTAAATAGACTATAAAGTTCTACTGGTGGATTAATGGCTATTAAGGGAAGAATTTGGAATTTGAATTAGTACTAATTTGCACTAATAGTTTTGTTCACTTCTAAAACTTAATAAATTAGGTTCAGAATGTATTTAGGAGAAATCTTGTCAAACTAACTGCTTGGCTTTTATGAGGAAGTAAGTAGAAATTTAGACTCTGGCATAGCAGTATATGTAGTTTACTTGGATTTTGCAAAAGGCTTTTGATACAGTCCCCCATAGGCGACTAATGTATAAGTAAGGTCTGTAGGTCTGGGGAGTCACATTTGTACATGGATAGAAAGGTGGTTAATGAATAAGATGCAGAGAGTTGTGTTAATGGGGCTTCATCATTATGGACTAAAGTGCTAAGCGGGGGGTGACACAGGTTCTGCATTGGGGTCGCTCTATTTAAAGGGCATGTGCACCCCGAATTAACTTTGTATGTGGTAGGGCATGCTCCCCCAGCCCCAACCGCATTAATATAATGTTAGAAAGTCCCCCGATTCTTACTTACCTGCCTCTCTCCTCCGCTGCAGGTTCAGGCCCTCTGCTTGCATGGGATTGAAAGCAGGGGGGGGACCGGCAGCCGGTCCGTGATTGGCTGAGAGGCAGGGAGGGCTGCACTGAGCATGCCTCAACCTTGATGAGGTTGAGGAAGTTCAGGCACAGCATGAGTCACACACTGCTCCTACACAAGCAGGTTTCCTGGACTTTGGAGGGGCACAGCAGGGGAACTATTTTGAGCAGGAAGTAAGGTAGGATTGTTTTAAACTACTTGATGTGGCCAGTAAGGGGTTAAATTTTAGTTTTGGGGGTGGACATGCCTTTAAACTATTATTATGATTTGGAAATGGGTATTGTCAGCAAGGTTTCTGTGTTTGCTGAGACACAAAACTTTGTCAACCATTAAAAACTACAGAGGATGTCCAATCGTTGCAGGGGGGATCTAGATAGATTGTCACATTGGGCTGCTAAGTGGCAGATGAGATTCTGTGTTGATAAATGTAAGGTAATGTTGGACTTAAAAATCCATGTGCTGTCTATACTATAAATGGCTCTCTGTTAAGTGAATCCCTGTTGGAATGGGATCTTGGAGTTTGTGGACAACAAACTTAAAGGTAGCAAGCAGTGCCAGGCAGCAACATCCAGAGCCAGCAAGGTATTGTCTTGTATAAAGAGACATATGGATTCAAAGGAGGAAAATATTATTCTCTCTCTTTACAAAGCATTGGTAAGGCCTCATTTGGAATATGCAGTGCAATTTGGAATCTGTGTACAAAAAGGACATCTTTGAAATGGAAAGGGTTCAGAGAAGGGCAACTAAATTAATAAGGGGATTGGGGGAGTTGAATATAATGAGAGACTGGAAAAGTACAATTATGTACGCTGGAGAAAGAAAGCTTGTTGTGGGATATGATTACTGTTTATAAATACATTAACGGCCATACAATAAACTATCTGGGGCATTGTTCACCAATAGAGCAGGTCAGAGGACACAAGGACATCCCTTAAGACTTAAAGAAAAAGGTTTAGGCTTCTAGGGGTTTCACATGTGAGAAACGGTAAAGCTATGGAACTATCTTCCAGTGGATGTTGTTATGGCAGGTTCATTGGTCAGTTTCAAAAAAAGCTGGATGAGTTTCTGCAAACAAGGAATGTTGCAGTTACTGGTATTGATACATAAAGTAGAGTTGATCCAGGGAATTTTTCCCCCCTAAATTTGGTGGGGGGGTTTTGCCTTCCTCTTCATCAACAGTTGGACTGGATGGACATATGTCTTTAGTCAACCTCAAATATTATACTATACTATACTATACTATTTAATTAAAATTTGGAGAAATGGTGCTAAATCAAGCTTGCTTGGATAGCAAAAAAGCCACAAATATTTAAAGTATTTATTGCATAGAAAAGTGCATTTTCCTAATGAAAAATGTTAATGCAGAATGAATGGTATTGTATTTTCTGTGGCTTCTCCTGTTCCCGACTTCCAATAGAAGTACCATGTCTTCATTATTATCCTCAGAAGTCTGAACTTGATATAAGACAAACTACCCTTCTAGCTTTGACCCCTGGCAAATGGCTGACTTTTCAACTTGCCCTGTCTTCTGGCATTAAGCTGACTTCAGGCTGTAATGTCTGGTTTAAAGTTAACTACTTAGACAACTATGCTCTTATTCTTGCGGATATTGGGAGGGAGGGTTGCAACATGGTCTACCTTTTGCAGTACCAAATCCTCACTTTCAGGGGTTCTAGAGTTCAGCATGTTTTGCAAACAAGAGGACTGTATTATTTGGCTGCATCATTTGAGCATTAATTTAAAAATGCATTTTGGTTCTCCATTCAGTATACAGGTGGCTACAAAAAAGACCATAAATGCACAAATGAGGCATTAGAGGTGCAGCAAAAAAAAAAAGTGATCTGTCTGACTGTTAAATTAACTTGAAATTGTATCCACCTACCAGAAATTAGCCTGCAACGTTGAATGTTATAGAATTAAAGCAGGTGTGCAATTTGCCCCAAATCATATACTTTAAGGATTTACCCTTCCCCGATCTGCCCTATTTCCTCTCAGTACAGCCCTAAAATCGTCCGTATTTCTCCCAATTTGCATAAGCCCCACTAATGCCCAACTTGCCCCAAATGGGGAAATGGTTTTGTCTGGTTGACAAATGGCAATCAGACTTTTTCCCTTGATAAATATGGAGCAATGTCTATAGCAACCAGCTGTAATTATCAATACTTTGTTCACAGGTTTTAAAATGTAAACTAAAGAAAATGAACATACATTCCCAAATATCTCATATATATTCCTTAAGTGCTGGTTTTGCATTTGTGTTTTACCATATTACTATTGGATTTTCACACCTTTCTCCTGATATGATATGTGTTAAAAGAAATAACGGCTGTATGGAATTTTTGATTTCAGTTTTCTTTTGGGCTTTATGAGCTTTGTCACAGCATAAGCTTGTTGTGAAGAGAATTAATTTTAAGCTGTAGTAACTCTTCTAAAAATGCCACATATAGTAAAACCTTAAACAAGAAGTATCTGTTGTATTCAATTAGATCAACTGGACTTGAAATGTAGTTCTTGAAGAGGTTTCGCTAGTCATCCGACTGGCTTTCTCAATTCAGAATGACTTGTACAAGAATCTGTGGCAATTATGTACCCTGGAAAATCCCAATTAGCATATCACAGCCAGGTGTTAAGGGTGTGATTGGATAGTGGCTAAGAGGTGTTAAAGGAACGCCCAGAGTAAGGTGTTAAAACAGCATTGTACATGGCAGACAGCATTGTACATGGCAGACAGTTGGTGTCGAACCCCCCCACCTGGATGAATGATAACCTTCACAAGCATACTTAAACAAGAAGCTTTTGTGATCAGAATTTTATAGTTCCATCATACATATCTTGCCTTAAGAAGAAGGGGATAGTAAACCAAAGTATGCTTTGCATCACTAGTTACAGTTTTGTATAATGCAGGACTTCTTGAACAGTGTGTTAGGGCCCACAGGTGTGCCTTGGGAGCACCAAGGGTGGGCATTTAAAGGGAAAGTTTAGTGGAAATTATCAATATTTGTTAAATTGTTAGTTTGTGGTAATGCATACTTAGTTATTCTACATAATCTCTTCCATTTTGACCTCTGAAGGAAATTTTACAAAATACCCAATATTGTGGTTTGTGTAATATCATCAAGATGTATGGACATATTTAGGACTGATCATTATATGATTGGTTTGATAATCTTTATCTAATGTTTCCCCACACTGCTTTCTTAAAGATAGACACACAACTATTACTGTCCTGGCTGTTGTTAATTATGAACCATTAACCTTATAAGTAATAGTACTTTCTGCTCAACTCCAGGTCTCAAAGTCATGCCTTGTGCAGACCTAAGAACAAAAAATATGACTTAGAAATTATTTTCTTTGGACATTTAATGGATAAATTAAGTAAAGGGGCTTGTCTCGTTTTGATACCATTTATATATGCAATTAAATGTTTGGATAATATAATATCATTTTATTGTCACATTCATCGTGCAGATTGATTATATGTTCATTAGCCCTGGGTGTCTGCCCAGTTTCATAGTTTTTACATCATAACAATTCAATAACTGTTCACTTTGCTCTTACATAATTTACTTTTGTGTGTGTGTGCGTGGAGATCTATACAATACAATAGTAGTGTTTTACATCTATTGCACTTGCTATTCACCTTGCAGTGCTTTTATTTTAAAATTGTAAAAGCTACAATATATATATATATATATATATATATATATATATATATATAGACAATAGGTCTGTCTGCAAGTAAGAACAAAAAAGAAAGAGCTTTGTGATGTTACTGGAATCTTGCTTGACATTCTGATGTCTGCTTTTAAATATTGCGTAATCTAGCGATTAACTTGTAAAATATTAATTATGCGATTGCCTTATTGCATTATGTATCAAGTTATTAATATTTTATAGAACATTACTTGATGGTAATTTTGTACCAAATGTTCAAATTACCCTATAAAAACTATTTACATAAATACAATAGAGCGATTTCCCTATAAAACCAAGCCAGTTAGCATGAAATTGCATTTTTTGGACTACTGACTGAATTTACTGTGAAATCCTATTATTTCTTTATTTCTGGCTCATATTGTGAATATTATAGTTCCTTTACCACTGCTCATATACTTCACCATTGAATTTAGAGCTGTCTTATAGGAATGCCAGCATGGGTTACTGCCTAGGACCCACTTAGCCACTAATGCTTTTTAGGACCCCAGAAAGCATTAGTTTATATTACAAAATGGAAGTTAATCGGTGGATTGAACTGTGTAATTCCCCAGGCTGCAGCGAGAGATCAGTGAAATAAAGACAAGAGATTCAATAAAAGTTCTTATCATTAAAAATGGTGCTAATTTTGCCCCAATCAATCAGATGTTAGCTTTCAAATGTTAAATAAGATTTGATTGGCTGGGGCAAAATTAGCACCATTTTAAACGATAAGAACTTTTATTGAATCTCCCTGTAGGGAGAATAATTTAGATAATGATATATGAACAATAACTTTTCAACCCATGGCTTTCAGCATTTGATGACCTTATTGACAGGTGTAGTTTAGAGTTATCTAGATGGCAGAAGTTTTTATCTCCCTACCAGAAGAATTACAATAGAGAAATTAACCTTCTTAAGACATGAGAGTATAATGGGCCCAGCTAGGTCTTGAGTGACTTAATATATATTAATATTAATTAATTAAATACAATTTCCAATGTTTGTTTTACACAATTAATGAATGTGACTGTTTGCCACGCCACTCACCCCTATATGCTTATGTGGTATATTCTCTAATGTCTGCCATCTGTGTACAAGAGATATACCTGGAGCACGCTGAATGAATGATATAAAATAAATGATGGATACAATGGGGGTGCATAGGGTGCAGAATCTTGGAACAGATTAAAGTGACACTAAACCGAAAAATATGACGAAAAAAATATTCATTAATTATCATTTCTCAGCTGCCAGGAAGTGCTTCTGCTGGCTTTCACCTTAACTCCCCAATAGCAGATCTTTCTGGTGCTATTTAGTATGCACACAGCTCTCCCTGTATGTGATGATTCTGAGACACAAGGATTGGGCAAGCATGGACAATGTTCTATCAGCCAATCACCTCTTCATCAGCCAATCACATATGTGCTTTTATTACCATGATGAAGAAACTCTATTTAAATTGATATAGCTTATCGTGTGGCCTTGGACTCTTTTTTAAAAGTGGAAAAGACAGGGCAATTTAGGCAGATTTTGACTCACAACTATTACATTCATTCCTTAGTGAGTCCTGGTGCAGGTCAGAACACCATTTTATTTTTACTTGTGTTTTTTTATCAGTTTACTTGTCCTTTAAGCAGAACAGCCAGAAATTTAACTTTACATGAGTGAATCTGCTTCATAGGTTAAAAAAAAAGTCATTTTGTAGAAGACGAGAAATCAGATGAATTTCCGAAGGTTCTTGTTTTTAATGACCCAGGAATATGCAGTTATCTGCCTCGTTCGGTAAAACGTAAAAAGCAAAAGACAAAAATTTTAGTAATGAAGACAGAGTAGCTCAAGTGGTCATTTAAGTGGTTTCATTTTTAGCTGGATTACTTAAATGCATTCATTATATACATTTATTAGGAAATAATTATGTCAAGAAAGTATTTAACACCAAGCACTAGGACTTCATTTTAAAAAGTAGTAATTACCATTCACTTTTCTCTTATCAAATTTAATATTTCATTTCATGATTGGACCCTGTAATTCCATTTGTCCTTTTCCTGTTTTAGGCTCTCCAGACCCTCCCAGTGACCATAGCAGTGGGGCCTCCTCTCCTCTGTTTGATAGCGGTTTACATTTAAATGGAAATATTCCAAGTACGGTAGGTACTTAACATCACATTGATCAACACCTCTAACATCTCCATTCAAAGCAGCATATACTTTATATATTCGTACTGTAGATAATCATAGGAGAATGCAAAAGAAAAACTAAAACTTCAGGAAAAACGAGTGAGTTATCCAACACGCTATGTGACTGCCTTCCATTCATCCCAAGACAGTAGAATAGGACCTTAGTCAATGCTTGGTATGTTAAGGTGCCCATAAACGGTTTACTACTGCAGGATAGTGCAACCCATCCATTCGGAAAAAATCTGGATGTAGCAATCAAAATGTACCATCTTGCATCACTGATCTTGGGCAGATTTTAGCTCTAGATTTGCTCAAGATGTGTGGATGGGATCTCTGGTCTGGCTGGTCCAATCACCTGTTCAAACAACCACTCAACAAGTGATTCCTCAAAACAGGAACGAGCACTAATCAATTTAATCAAATTATTCAAATTATTCAGGTGCATGTCAAACAAATTAGCAGACATACTGTACAACAGAAAATAACTTTATAAAGAGCAGCTAAATCCCATGAATATGCATTTTTTGGGGTGCAAAACACTTTTCACTAAAAACAATAAATTTCATTCCAACAATTTTTTTTAAGGCAAAATGGATGAACAATGAATAACTTCTTGGTAACTTAAAAACGTATAACATTTACTTTCGGACCGGCCTCTGTGTGCCTCTAGTTGTAAATGAAAGTAGAACAAAATAAATATGTGAAACTGAACACGCTTCAGTAAATTCTTCAGCTATAGTGTAGCAAATGTTATCACCACCAAATGTCATAACACATTACATCACTTACATATCTGGTTAGATAATCTGTCCCTGAGGGTATTAAGGCAAAATGTTGAATAAAATTAATACACATAATGTTCTTTCAGCCTATAGTGTGACTAAATGGAATAGCAGTTATTTTTTTAGCTCATTCCTACTATAATTGGTAGGGCTATAAAGTCCATATTAGTCAGGTTGATATGTGGGGGTGTTCAAGTGTGTGTGTGTGTTTTGTTTTTTCCAGATTTTTACCATGTAATTGTTACTCATTCAATAATATATTTATAGTATTTGTGAGGGCAAAATTTAGTCTCTCTCTTTATCTGTTACTAAACTCCCAGCATTTCCTACAGTCCCTGTCCTGTATCATAGGATGTGGGGAAATACAGTTTATTTTATTTTAGCTGCTGGTTTATGTGACTTTTTGTGGTATTTTTAAAATAAAAATAATTTATTTTTTGACCTAAACATGCTATAAATTAACATTTTTTTTAAGATACTTTATTCATTTTGCTACTGTTGGTGGACAGAGTGGTTAAAAGTGATGTCATTGAAAGTCCTACCTCTCTGCAGCAGAGTACAGCCTTATAGGCATGTCCTGGCTGTGTAGTGGACTGGTAGCTGCAGGACTCCTGCATGTATAATGAAAAATATTAACAGCAGTTAATCCTGATGTGTTTGTGGGGAGAGTAAGAATGTGGTTTAGATCTAAACATTGGTAGCAAATGGTGAAGCTCTAACAAAAGTAACATCCATGGCTGGAAAATGTATCGCTATTCGGGGGGGGGAAATTATCATTTGTTTAAAAAATACAAAATCTTGTACAAGGAAATTAATCCTATTGTCTATTTTATATGGTTACATTTGTTCACCTATTCAAGAATTGTCAGACCACTTGGTGATTTCCAGAATTCCAGAATTGTCTAGAGCCGGAATGTGATAACATGGAATGTGCAAATGTACAAAACAAAGATAGACGTTTAATCATGTTGTTGTTAATTCATAAGGTTACTAGTTGCATGACATAAATTAAATACTAGGCGTAAAGCGGGTTGGATGTCTGTTAACAACTAGAAAGTCCATTGTCTTAATTGTTAATTGCATTAAAACATTGGTGCAGACATATCTGATGTATTCAATTAGATCAACTGGACTTGAAATGTAGTTCTTGAAGACGTTTCGCTAGTCATCCGACTGGCTTTCTCAATTCAGAATGACTTGTACAAGAATCTGTGGCAATTATGTACCCTGGAAAATCCCAATTAGCATATCACAGCCAGGTGTTAAGGGTGTGATTGGATAGTGGCTAAGAGGTGTTAAAGGAACGCCCAGAGTAAGGTGTTAAAACAGCATTGTACATGGCAGACAGCATTGTACATGGCAGACAGTTGGTGTCGAACCCCCCCACCTGGATGAATGATAACCTTCACAAGCATACTTAAACAAGAAGCTTTTGTGATCAGAATTTTATAGTTCCATCATACATATCTTGCCTTAAGAAGAAGGGGATAGTAAACCAAAGTATGCTTTGCATCACTAGTTACAGTTTTGTATAATGCAGGACTTCTTGAACAGTGTGTTAGGGCCCACAGGTGTGCCTTGGGAGCACCAAGGGTGGGCATTTAAAGGGAAAGTTTAGTGGAAATTATCAATATTTGTTAAATTGTTAGTTTGTGGTAATGCATACTTAGTTATTCTACATAATCTCTTCCATTTTGAAAAATTAGTTGATTTCATATATTTGCTGTTTCCTGCTGTCATTTCAGGTTCTAACGGTCCTTCTTCTTCCCAGGATGCACCACATCCTTGGAATGTTCCTAACAGTTATTTCTACTGATTGGCTGTTGGATGGGTCAAAGTTGCTCAGATCTCTACTGAGCAACTGAATCAACCAAGTTGCTGGGTCAAGTGCAAGACCATAACGGTCTCTACTAGGGGTCCTGCAAACAGGAAGTCAGTATTTCGGTTGCATTTATTTATACACAGACAAAATGCTGAATTGGCAGATTAAGGTCATTGGGATGAAAAAATACTGCCCTTTTTTCTGAAAAGTACATGTATTTGCACTGAACTTCCCCTTTAAATTTTTGTAGCAAATATATTTTTCTGAGACTAATTTCATTTTTGTCATATCTTTCTCAAAATAAAGGTACTTATATAACTATAATATCGGAATTCAATCAGAGTAGTGAAACTTAAACTTACATAGTAACATACTATGGGAAGTTCAATAAATGCATATATCCACCTGGTCCAACCTTTTTGCCCTACCCATAATGTCTGCCTAACAAAGACGTGTGGAAGATTTTTTATAATTAGAAGAAGAAATTCGATTCAATCAATTTAACTTTAAGCATACCGTATATACTTGAATATAAGCCAACCGGAGTACTAGCCGAGGTACCTATTTTTTACCTGAAAAACAAGTAAAACTGATTGACTCGAGTATAAAACAAGGGTAGAAATTATCACCATTACTGCTAATCAAGTTTATTGCTAGCCATATTCAGGTATGTAATATGTATTTGAAATTTGTGTTAAAGCTGGAGAATAGAAAAGAGGCCTGTCTATTACATAATATAAACTGAGGGTGCTTTCCCCTTCCTCAATGAAAACTACTTAGCGGCATGAAAGCTAGAATTCAGGACAATTGTTGGATGTTTGGGACAGCAGGGCAAACCCTCCCAACTAGGACTGGGGCAGTTGAAATGTGAATCTGTTTTTTATCTTTACATACATTTCTAAAAGCTACTTTTTACATTTAAAAATACACTAATGTCAAAATAATGGATGACTCAAATATTTAAAAAAAAAACAAAAAAAACAGTTTATATAATGTAGTTACAGGTAAAAGCTAATTTAGCAAATTGCATATCACACAAATGTGGTTTTGAGCCTGACCAATTTTTAGAAAATAAATATGGTGGCCTTTCATCCTTTGACAAGAAGTTCCTGATATTTGTTTCAGGAATACTTTTGCTTTCTGAGCTTTAGAGCTCTTGGGATTTTCCTTTTCAATCAAATATGGGCAAACCCTGTGACCTTTTACACACACAGCCAGGCCAAATCCTAAGATCTTATTTTATTAGGTTTCCCACTTAATGCTTTCCAAAAGAGTAGGAGGACAATCCCAGAATTTCACAAACACCAGACTTTACTCGCCAGACTGTATTTTCCGAAGATTTCTCTAAACAGCTGATCTTTGGAAAAATTGAGGAAAAATAAAAAGCCTCCCTTTGTTTTTTTTAACAGCAGAATTTTTTTGTGCTTTTGCCAAGTGAGAAAGAAGTTCTGCATGAAGGAGGGGGCGAAGAGTCTTTAATCTGAGGGCTTTGCGAAATAGAAAACTTCTAGTCATAATAAAGAGTAGTTTACATCTTGGGGGCAGACGGGAGGGAGTAAGGAGGACTGAATTGTACAGATTGCCTCAGAGCCCAAACAATGAGGTTAGGAAACATAACTGTAACACATTAGTAAATTGACAATGAAATTGCACTTACTTCACTAGCTCTTTATTAAATAAACACAAGCTGAATCAGACCAGTCTACCCCAGTTATTTGCAGAAAGCTCAGATTACTAACTCAACACTGCTGAATATCACACTTTCTGAAGCTCCCTCCAGCCCCCTGAATCCAAACACATTCCAAGATTTGCACTCCCCACCCTGGACTCAAATTATACACGTTTCAGCAATGGATAAAATAAATACCTGTAAGCATGTCAATGTTCTATCACTCTTTATTACTGCATTGAATAACACGGGACCAGAACTGATAAAATGTACTCAAAGAGATAAATAAACAAATATGTAAAAATGCCATACAGGACAGGAGTGCCTTTATTTTTTTATGAATAATTATTATTATTTGAAAGCATTTGGATATAATATAAAGCTTTATTCTTTTATCAATAGGGACCAAACTTAAATAACCAAATGCATAAAAGTGTCACACACACACACACACAAAGGAATATTAACTTTTATCCTTTGAGTGCACTTTTTTCTTTATATTTAAAAGGTAACTGTGGTCCAAAAATGACTTTAGGAAAATTGACAGGAATTTCTATCCTAAGTAATTTTGCAATTTACTTTCAATTTGTTATTCACTTATTTTGGAAGATATTTCAATTTCACCACATCCTCTGCTTCCTGCTCTGAAACCACGTGACAGTCCCCCTTGCCTGTCTCCCCTCCTACTAGTGTCCCCTTCCTTCTAAGGGCCCTTCCCCCTCATGAGGCCTCTGGGGCTGTTCCCCCTTGCTGCCCCTGTGGCCCCTTCCCTTGTGGCCCCTCTCCCCACTTGTAACTCACACCAGAACCCCCTTTAATGGTCCCTCTTCCCTGTGTCCTCTCCTTAATGTGGGCCCCCTGTGGCCCCTCCACCTCATGGGCCCCAATGGCCCCTCCCCTCATGGGCTTCTCCCCCTTGTGGGCCCGCTGTGGACCATTCCCCTCTCGCACCTCAGACCAATACCCCCACCCCCTACAGAAATCTATTTGAAAAAAATCTTTTCAGACAGAATCATCAATTTTAAACTCTAATTCTGCCTGAAAAGGCAGTTCACATAGTTTTCTGTAGGGAATAGGATGGGGATTTAGAGTCACTTTAGCAGTTCTCCTGGTATCTTCACTTGTCTGATCTACAGGTGAAAGGGGCTTCCGGTTTTCTTCACACACACTGTAATCTGGAGCTTTGCTTACGGAGAGAGGTAGGAGCAGCCTTTGAGCTCCATCCCCTGACTTTCTGATCACTAATTTCCTCATAGCTTGGACTGAGCAGCACAGAAAGGTTGTTGATGGTTGATTTTATAAGTAGGGACCTGGCCTTTCATTTAAAATTAACTTGTGTGAAGACCACTGTTCACTTTTAAATTCTTCTATCTGATAGGAGGATTCTCAGCTTGCAATGCATGCTTTGTCATAGGTTAGTACATTAACCATCAGAAGGATGCAAGTAGGTGGGGACTTTTAAAAATGGTGTTAATTTTGTCCCACTCAATCAGATGTTAGTTTGAAATGGTAAATAACATCTGATTGGTTGGGGCAAAATAAGCACCATTTTTAACAATAAGAACTTTTATTACATCTCCTTGTTAGCATTTAGGTCCTCATCTTCGTTACTTTAAAATAGTGAATTTTAAAGGATAACTGTATTTCCTCAATGCATTTTTTATTTTTAATTGCTTTATAAAGAGTAAAGGATTGCAGCCCTCTCCATAAATTTTTTCCCCTGATTTCGAGCCTCTCTCTGCCTTTAATTAGCCTTCAATTAGTCATGCTGTGAAGGGGGTGTAATGATTCTGTCTGCCTCTAAATGTCAATCAAAGCTAGCATGCAAGAAAACACTCCTCCACCCACCCTTGATTATGTAGACTGTATCCTAACAGAACATTTCAAGTTTGTTTGACTGACAGAAGAGGAGGAGAGAGGTTGTAACAAACATTCCCACCAGCCAATGACAAGTGTTATGTTAACCATGGCCCTGGGCCGTCTAGGAGGCGGGCTTTTAGCACTCATCTTTGCTGTGTGATATCTAAGGGAGGGTAGCACGGCTGTAAATGTCAGTAAGTGATTTCAGCAGCTGGAAGTGTGGACATGTAATCGGGGTGATGTTATATTTTTTAATATTGTTTTGAATTTTTGAATTTTGGTCAAACAGGATTTGGAGTGGGGTTTTTTTTTGGGGGGGGAGGCAGAATATTAAAGTGAAAAGGCAATCTCCACCTTAAATATTAACATTTTTAATATATTGTAGATCCCCCTGCCCACCCCCAACCGCAGAGTTAGATCTTTAAAAAAACGATCAGAACTGTACCCTTCGCTTCCGGGGTGCACTGATCCGACTCCCTGCTTGTCGGAACTTGCATCCATGTCTGTGATTGGCTGAGAGACAGCCAATCACAAACGCGGCTGCCATTAATAGAGAGCACCACAGGAGCAAAGGGCTGTAAGTATGATACTGATAGGAGTGGGCAGGGGGGATCTACAATATGTGAAAAGGAAAAAACACTAGGTGGAAGGGCAGGCATAGGGGAAATCAGGAGGGAGTGGGTGGGGGAAGGCTCCCCTATGCATGCCACTAACTTCTCAGAGGACAAGGGTGAGGCAGAAACCTTTTGAACAGGAAGACAGCTCTTGCTCTGCAGTTTTCTGGACTTTGGACAAGCACTGCAGGAAAGCCATAAGGAGCAGAGATGAAAGGTAAGGTAATTGAGGTTGAATAAAGACATACGTCCATCAAGTCCAACGTAACAGTTGATCCAGTAGTGGGTTAAATTTTAGTTTTGTGGGTTGACATGCCCTTTAATTTTAAATTGACCATTACCGGAAACTATAATTCTTCCCAACCACCACTGTACCATTTTTTTTGTTGTTCTGCCCCCTATATTTTTAGATATCCAATCAAAAACATCTTACATTTAAGCTGTCAATTAAGTGCCTTGCTGTCATAAAATATTATTGTGAGCAGTTTTGCTGTAGCAGGATAGAGATGGGCGAATATGCAAAAATCCATCCCGCCTGCGGATTTGCGGATTTTCGGAAAAATTTTAAAATCGTGTCAAGACTCAAGACCCATTAAAGTCAATAGGAAAACATTTTTTTGCACATATCTGCCTAAATATAAGGTAAAAAAGCAAAGGTAATTTACTGTACATGGCTCTGGGAAATTGTCTGTGGAACACGTACATATATCCAAAAAAATAACTTTCCTCATGATTGCACTGTTTTTTGAGCTTGGTTAGTATACCAATCAGATTCTTTCTGAAATAATTTTAATGTATCCAATCAGAATTGCTTACAAATAAAGATGAAGTTTAAAACCCTAAAGCTTGAAGCCTGTTGTTTTCAGTGTATATGTTTTCAAAGAACTGCGGCACCATGCTAAAAGGCCACTGACGTGGAGCTCCGCTAATGGAGGGGGTAGGTAAACACTCCCCTTAGTCTATTTTCTGAATAGGTTATGGAACGCTAAAGTCGAGGAACATCAATTTGAACTATCGATAATTATCAAAAATTCAATAATCATTAAAAGTTCAAAAGTTCAAAATCTGGAATAGTTCGGGTCTATTCAAATTGTTAAAGCTAATTGTGTTCAATTTCGGGTCTAGTCCATCTTTAGCCATGAACTTCCTACTGTGCTTCTTCAGAAATCCCCCCCCCCCCTTAAAATGGAGGTGCTACACAGCACTGGCTGGTGCGTAGTGTTGGTATCCATAGGTTAATTAACGAATGATCAGCATTAATTTATGGCCACAGTCGTACATTATCAATAACGTACTGTATCACTAAAATGCAATACCGTGTGTTTTTAAAAGGCCTCTAAAAGGCCTAAAACTAAATTTGTCCAAAAAACTTATAGAGAGGGGGGGTTAGTCCTCAAAAGGACTTCTGGGTCGCAAATTGTGTAAATACAGGAGTGGTTAACAACAAGTGCTAATCCACCACACTAAAATTCACACACAGATAGCTCAAAAAGCAAAAAAAAAAACTCTAAGGGCACAGCCACACTGCGCCGGAAACGCAATTGCCCAAAGAAATCGCATGCGATTTCATGTATGATTTCGTTGTATTTGAGCATTCGTTTTATCATTAGATATAGAAAACCGCATGCGATTGCGATAAAAATGCGGAACACAGATCACACGCGAATGCGAAATCGCACCTGAAAAAGCATGTTTCGATGTGTTGCCGCGATTTCAATGATCGGAAAAAAACATTGGTGAATTTGATACATGCGCTGAACTTAAATTTTTGCCACATTTTCAGTATCATTAGTGCTAATTTTTGCTACATAATTTTCACCTTTGATGAAAATTTGCCTTTTTAGTAACTTTATAAGAAAATAATGTCCCTTTATTAATATGTCCCTTAGACCCCCATTTGACTTTATTGGTAAATAAAGAAAATTGGAACCTTAAAAAAAAAGATCTTAAAAAAGCGGAAAAAAACCCCTTAAAAAATGGTGAAAAATGTAACAAACCTTTATAAACATGCCCCAGTTACATGTTTTACCATAAATTTAAAATGTTGAACATGGCAAAACGGTTTATAAAGCAATGGCCAAACCAACATTAAGAAAGCATCAATATAGGAAACTTTTACCATAACATTTCTAAGAATTAACAAAAATGTAAACAGTTACAGGGGCTAATTTAGATCAATGTAATGTTTAGTCTGCTATTTTTTTTTTTATTGAATGAAAAAGTACGAGACATCTCTGTGTTTTTTTCCCTTAAATGTATTTTAAATGTGTTTGCGGTTTCCTAATCAGCACTAAACCTCATACAATACCTGTGAAAAATAGTGATTGCTTTTGTTAAAAAAAAAAGGACTCCATCTCAATGCACATAGTGGGGCATAGTTGCTGCTCATTTCATTCATAATTAGCCTATGCCTTGATAACTTAAAGTTAACAAAGACATGTCATTAAGAAAAGCAAACTTAGGGGCATATTTATAAAAAACGACAATAACTCAAAAAAATTACAGCCGCACATCGCGGCCGCGAAAATTGCGCGATATGTATCGTGGCCGCGATGTCCTGCAGTAATTTTAAATCGCTTTGCGGTGATACTGCACTTAGCGCAATCTCGGAACAGGAGGCTAGGAGAGGCTGCTGGGAAGGGGCCGCAGCAGGTGATCATGACCACCCACCGCGCACCCCCTCCCCAACGTTAAACGCGATTTATGTAGAACGGTCGGGGAAAACTTTATAAATATGCCCCTTAGTGTTATTTTAAAAATCCCTTCAAGGGTATGTACACTGGATTTTTTTTAAATTGCCTAATAGTGAAAACTATAATTGATCCCAACTATCGCTGTACAATTTTTTTGTTGATCTGACCCCTATTTCATTAGATGTCCAATCTGAAATATCTTACATTTAGCATTTCTGTAAGCAGTTTTGCTGTAGCTGTAATGGTTTGACAGTAGGGATGGCATAGAACTCGAACTCGAACCCGAGTTCGAGCCGAACTGTTCGAGTTCGAACGGACCCGGACTTCTCGAACTATCTCGGACGCGGACTTTCGATATTTCCCGGACTTTCGATGATTTATCGATTGTTCGAACGTTCGAGTATCGAATCCGCGAGTAAAATGTACATGGTATCTAGGCGCGAACATCAAATCTGCGAGTAAAGTCTCCATTACAGCTTATACGTGAGTATCGAATCTGCGAGTAAAATGTCCATGTTACCTTGAACGTTCGAACGCGAAAGCTCGAAAGAAGCGCGCGTGAGAGTAAAATCGATTTTACTTAAGTCCTGGATATTGGAACATGCTCCCTAGACCATTTCCCAGGTCCCACAGCCATTTACATTAAGTTACCATTAATATTTTAGTTGTATTTGACTCAAACTTTTCGAACTATTTGCCTCCCATAGACTTTAATGGGTCCGTTTTCAAACTTTCGAACTTTACAATAGTTCGAAAGTTCGAAAACGGACCGAACTTTCAATAGTTCGACCATCTCTATTTGACAGTTGGTGTGCTGTATGCTGTATGCAGTTTCGACAATTGGTATGTGAGAAAATAGTCAGGTCAGTGGTCAGAGTCTGAGCAAAACAAGAATTGTATTGAAGGCATGCAGCAACCCACACACCTCAGACTAAATGCTACTTACATGTATTTATTTATAGGATAAGATGACGCAAAGTCATTTTTTCAGTATTCATACACTTTAAGCTCATAAACTGGGGTGATATGGACTCAGGTATTGAAATGCTAAATTCATACCTCAAGGGAACAAATGTTAAAAATAATAAAGAAATAAAAGTTCCACACTTGCATGATATAATTCTTGTTAGCTTTCACCTACCTGTTCCTTGCTTTCATGTGCTATCTACGGAGTTCAAAACAACGTGCGGCGATCTACAGTCCTCTAAGGCTTTCATCTGTGATCTTCGAAACTCAAGGTCGCCGGTGCTGTTTGGCTATTTCTGGCACTTGTGGCTCTTGGCAGGCGTGCGCACCAGAGTCTTCTTATCCCTTTTGTAGGCGTGTTCTGTCTGGCTAATCACCTTAGCCAGTCAGATTCGTATCTTCCTTGTTATCCTATAGCTCTTCACTGTTCTCCTCTGCTCCGTTCTCATTTCTCTCTCTTCTCTTTATATTCTCCTCTGACCCTTACCTCCCTGCCTGTTATAGCATTTACAGGGTTATTCAATAAAAGTTATTATCGTTTAAAATGGTGCTAATTTTGCCCCAACCAATCACCTTACAAATGTTAAATAAGATCTGATTGGTTGGGGCAAAATTAGCCCCATTTTAAACGATAAGAACTTTTATTGAATCTCCCTGCTAGTTTACTATTCTGCTAGTGGTGTGATATCCTGTTTGATCTTCTGTTACCGACCTTCTGCCTTGACCTTTTCTCTATCTTTACCCTCTGCACGTGCCTGGCTGTTTGTCTCCTGTGTATGACTGGCAAGTGAGGGCTTGTCTATCGGTGAAGTGAGTGATCGTAGATCCGAGTATCTGGACTGAAAGAATATTGGGAATCCAGGCGTTACATTATAATAGGCCATGGGTGAGATTCAGGAGCAACTTCGGCTCCTGACAGGGGCTATAAACCAATTAGCCATTCGCATTTCTGCTCAGGAAAATGGACCATCTTCTTCAGCTCCTGTTGTGGAAAGCCTGTTCATGGAACCCAAGGTATAGTATAGTATTTGAGGTTGAATAAAGAATACGTCCATCCAGTCCAACCCATCTAGCAATATCCTGGTTTCCTGCCTAACTGTTGATCCAGAGGAAGGCAAAAAAAACACCAAATGTATGAAGGGGGAAAAAATTCCTTCCTGACTCCAAGCAGCAATCAGAAATTTCCCTGGATCAACTCTACTTTATGCATCAATACCAGTAACTTGCAACATTCCTTGTTTGCAGAAACTCATCCAGCTTGTTTTTTTTTTTACTGACCAATGAACCTGCCATAACAACGTCCACTGGAAGACAGTTCCATAGCTTTACTGTTCTCACAGTGAAAAACCCTTTCTGAAACCTTTTTTCTTCAAGTCTGACAATGCATCAGTTTATTGTATTTTAAAGTATTATACAAAATAATCATATACCCACGCAAGCGCCTTTTCTCCAGCATACATAATTGTAACTTACCCCGTCTCTCTTCATATTCAAGCTCTCCCAATCCCCTTATTAATTTAGTTGCCCTTCTCTGAACCCTTTCCATTTCAAATATGTCCTTTTTGTACACAGGATTCCAAAATTGCACTGCATAATACAAATGAGGCTTTACCAATGCTTTGTAAAGAGGGAGAATTACATTTTCCTCCCTTGAATCCATACTTCACTTTATACAAGACAATTCCATGCTGGCTCTGGCTGTTGCTGCATGGCACTGCTTGCTACCTTCAAATTTGTTATCCACCAAAACTCCAAGATCCCTTTCCAACAGGGATTCACTTAACACAGAGCCATTTATAGTATAAGCAGCACAAAGATTTTTAATTCCAAAATGCATCACCTTTGATTGGACATCCTCTGAAGTTTTTAATGGTCGACAAAGTTTTGTGTCGTCAGCAAACACAGAAACCTTGCTGACAATACCCAATCAGATTTAAGGAACTCCCCTCCTCCTCTAACTATGTCATTGGCACCAATGTGAACCAAGACCGCTGGGTCACACCCGGCCCCACCCAATAATCTGTCAACACAATCCGCCACATGCCGAACCCCAGCACCAGGCGAGCAACACACAGTTCAGCATGTAGGGTCTTGGCGGCAGATTACCCTATGTACCTTCCTTAAAAGGTGCCTTTGCCTGAAAAATTCTCAGGCTCCTGCCAGCATTTTCAGAACTTTAAGAAGACCTGCAAGCTGTATATTCATTTGAGACTGGGGATCGTCAGTTGTAGGCCTTCGGATTACCACCAGATGATCCAGCCCTGTACTCTGTAGAGGAATTCTTTAAAGAAATCCTGTATTCCCTTAAAGATTGTTGAATCTTCACCAAACACCAAGGTTGGCTGAAGAATATGCTTCAGAGTTTCGCCGCTGGTCAGTACCTGGAATGCCTTAAAAAAAACACTTCAATCAAGGTCTTTCTGAAGCTGTTAAGGATGTGCCTTACAGTTCCTGCTTTTTTTGGATGAATCAATCTATCTGTCCATTTGAGCAGATAGGAGGCTTCGTGAACGTTTCAAAGGGAAATCTTTTCCTCCTAGAGATTTTTCTCAATTTTGGTCTTCTTCGTTTACTACTTCTCCTGCAGCTGCTCCTTGTACCTCTCTTTTTCTGGGGTTACCATAACTGATGAAGCATAATCCCAGTATAAATTGGGCCACTGGTCAGCTAGAGAAATGAGGTCACAGCTGTTTTGATTTTTGTTTGTCCTTCTACCTGGCTAACCTGTCTTTGGAGGAAATTCTTCCACATTATAGAGAATTATATATATTACTAAGTGTGGGAATGCACACTCGCTAATATTAAAGAGCCTGGATACCCCACTAAAACTATGAGGGTGCTAAGGGGTAAATAAAATACTAAGCTGCACAATAATGGAGACTAAACCCCCATAGACCCCAAACAGCAATCTATCCTTGTGGCTGACAATTGTAACAATGTCCTAACAAGTCTCTCACAATCTGAATATATTATTCAACATCAATAAAGAAAAATACACACTATTTATTTTGCAAAAAACAAATTTATTGGTTACACCAACACCCTCTTTAAAAACCCAGGAATCCCCGAGATAAAAAATCCCCCCACTTAAAACAACTAAAACATTCTGATCCCCCGCGGAGGTCCTAGATTATGGCCTATGAAAGGGACCACAGAAAAATCGATGTCCCACTGCCTGAATGCAACAGTTCCAATTGAAGCACCACTATGCCAAATAGGTGTAGAGTAAGACAGTCCACTATTCCTGAATACTTAGAACAGTAAAGATAAATCTTCACATAGGCATCTGAGCGAACAACTACACTGTTCGGCTTACCAACCAGGACTTACATGACACTGCATAAATGGCTGGGGCCTTTAGGCTCTTACTTACTGTTCCTGAAGTTTGAGCATGCCAGCATTTCCTCCAATAACAGGATACCTAGTGCCAAATCCATACCTGAACAACCAAGGTGATGTGTTTTCTCCACAGGGCTCAGACATTCTGCCCCTTTCCCAGTTGCACTTCTGCCCGGAATCCTGCCCTCTCGAGGTCACCTCTATAATATCACCGGTCCTGAAAGTTAGGCAATGAAATCTTAAATTCAAGAAAATCTGGATAAGGGCTTTATCAGACCTTTCACTTTACCAGCTGGGGCTGGGATCTTCTTCTTTTCTGAAGAAAAAGGATGGGGTCTGAGGCCCTGCATAGATAATAGATCTCTCAATAAAATTTCTGTGAAAAATTGATATCCACTACCGCTTATATACAACCTTTTTGCTCAAGTAGTGGGGCACAGGTCTTCTCTAAGCTGGACCTCAGGGATGCATACAATTTGAAAGAATTGGAAACTAGTGGAAGACTGCATTTAACACTTGGTACGGTCATTATGAATACCTTGTCATGCCTTGATATGGTATGACCTTGTCATGTCTTGATAAGTTTGTAGTGGTTTATCTTATGATGATATTTTAATC
Organism: Hymenochirus boettgeri; assembly: GCA_019447015.1. Taxonomy (NCBI): domain Eukaryota; kingdom Metazoa; phylum Chordata; class Amphibia; order Anura; family Pipidae; genus Hymenochirus; species Hymenochirus boettgeri. The sequence goes on from CM033470.1 coordinate 133,640,605, forward strand.
TATTCTTCTTCTTTACAAGGACCACTGTGTTCATATTAAATGGGTTCTGAAGAAACTCTGAAATAACCATTTATATGCTAAACTGGAAAAGTGGATGTTTGTGCAGCAGCCTTTTCTGGGTTCCATTTTTCTGATCAGGGGCATATGATGGATCCAGCTTAAGTATCTGATGTCTAAGATGGGAAACCCCCTACAAGCCTTAAGGGGCTTAAAAATTTGGGGGGGTTGCCAACTTCTATAGGAGATTTATCTGAAAATCCTCCTCTCTGGTTAACCCGTTAACTAATTTGACTAAAAAGGGGACTCTTGGTCCGAGAAAGCTCACAGAGCTTTCAGAAAGTTAAAGGAAGCCTTTTGCTCAGTCCTCATTTTAATCCATCCTAATGATGAGCTTACTTTTACAATAGAATTAGATGCCTTTTGAGGCTGGAGTGGCTGCACTATTATCTCAATATTATGGGTCCCCTGAACGTCTGCACCCATGTGCCTTCTTTACAAAAATAGTAGTGCAATTATGACATTGGTAAAAGCCATCAAGTTGGCTTTTGAGGAGTGGAGGCATTGGCTTGAGGGGACAAAACATCCAATTTATTCCACAAAAATGTACAATATATTGAAAACGCCAAGAGATTGAACTATAGACAGGCCTGGGTGGCTCTATTTTTCTCCAGGTTTACCGTTAGTATAAACTATAGACCCAAAAATGTAAAAGCCAATGCCTTGTCGGTAAATCCCGATCGATCATGCTGTTCCCTATGGGGCCGCACGGTCGATCGCACAAAATGTGGCCCGTGGCCACTATTGCCGCAACCAACAAACATTTGTCCCGGGCTGAGTGCTCGGTCAGGACAATTAGTCCCTTCGTGTGTACTCAGCCTAAGATGTTCTGTTTCAGATCAGCAGAATTTTCTTATAATAATGCTGGAGAATTGGAGAGTATTTTTTTGTGTTTTTCTATTTATAAGTGTAAAAATTACTTTCTAATGATTGATCAAGATCTTATTTTTTACTTTAGTTGCCTTTTAAATAGGGCTGCCTTGAAAATAGATGGATGGGTCAGAAGGTGTGTTTACCTGTGTCTGTGTGATTATCATTATGCATTTAAAAGTGTTAAAATAACTTTTTAATGATTTCATGTTTGACTTTAGTTACACTTCAGATAGGGCTTTTCTGGAATAATATAATATACAGTAAGAATAATAATGTCATAACCAGTGAATGAGAAAAAGAAAGAACTGGGATCTGTCTCTCTCAAGACAAATTAATGAATTTGTGAAAGATTTAAAAAAAATTATAGATTAATTAGTCAGAATAAAGATAATTGGATTATTATGGTAATAATATTTGCCTTCCATCTCTTGTTGGACAGCATTAATAAAATGAAATTAAGGTCCGACCACTGTCTCAGGAGGGCCAAGGCAGGGATCTGGATGCCAAATGTCATGCCAGCCAGCTCTGCAGACCCTCCACTAGTGACCTTGCAGCTCTGTACACATGCCTGGGGCTCATTGGGAAGGCATCATTTCTTTTGACAAAGAGATACCTGAAAATTCACCCAAAATTCAACATTTTAATGAAAACCCCCCTTTTCTGGACACAATGAGCCAATATACCTAAAATAAGAATAAAACCCGCTTTTACTCAATGTCATTTAGGACACTGCGCTGTTTCCAAATGTTTTTGAAAACCCCGATCCAGATGTAGCAATTGTAAATTGTAGCACAAAACTTAACACTGAGTTAAATCGGATCTTTAAACCTGTGCAACTCCTGGTTTATTAGATTTAGGCAATCCCACAATGCATTACCGGACATAAGCTCGTATAGCTCTGGTATTATATCGAGGGATTGCACAAAGGTAGGTAGCAATAATATTAATATTGAATCTCCCTGTTTATGTAGAACTTTTACACAGGATTCAGGAAAAAGCAATGGATCATCCAATTTCCGGTTCCGATCTGTTTTTTTCTAAATATTTAGAATCTCTTATATTATATAAATAAATTTATAAATTCATGGGGACAACATTGGGTTTTTCGGAGTTACTATGTTGGTGGGGGTAGGTAAAAGTAATATACATTGGGGCAGTGTTTATGTGTTGTTTAAGCACTAAATAAAAGGTTATATCAATATTAACAAATACATAGTAATGACATTAAAGTATATAGAAATGTAATTAAGGCAAAATATAAAAATTAGTACTTGCATTGTCCCCACTCCTGTTTTATAATGGAATCTTCACAATAGAGTATTAAGCCACACCCAGGAAGTTTTACATGGAGGCAATATAAGCAGGTATCCCACCCCTCCCACATCTTGCGGGAGTCTCTCTCATTCTGGGGATTTGGTTTCCCTCAGTTTATTTTAAAAAGATTCTGATTGGTTAATATTCCAATTAGATTCTTTTCCAATTAGAATTGGTTACAATTAGATTCTTTCAGAAAGAATCCGATTGGTTAATATATCAATCAGTTTTTTCTGAAAAAATCTGATTGTAACCAATTCTTATTTGAAAGAATCTGATTATCTGTTCTCCAGACCATTTCCCAAGTCCCAGAGCCATTTACAGTAAGTTACTGTATCATTTTTACAAAATTTTCGAAAATTCCTTTAAAATTCTAATTTTCTAAAATTTCAGTGAACCTTTGAAAATAGAATGCGTAATCTTGAAAAACAGTTCGATCGTGAGGAAAGTAATTTTTTTTACACTTCTGGGCCATTTTCCAGGTACACAGGTGGAACGGATTTTAGCAGTTTTGCCCATCTCTCAAATCCCTGGATTTAAATATCTTCCTGTATAGATTTAGCAAAACAAATCGATAAACAAAACAGAAAAATGTGATAGTGTTATGCAACAAATATAAGATAGATAATGTCTAGATGTTAGGCTGCACCTATGTATATTTATCATGTATTTCTAAAGCATTGACACTTCCAGTACAATCCAAAAGATATGTGTATATATGTCCTCTCTAATACCTATTGGGGTACACCCTTCTGCCTCTGTATATTGTGTAAAATATTCATTCAGGGGATGTGACACTAATTGAACCAGGATTTCATAGGATTTTTTTTATTTTTAACATCTTGCCTTCATTTGTTTTGTACAAATCCCTACATTTTATAGTAGTGTGTTTAAAGATTTTATATCATCTGTATCCACATATAGCTAAACATACACCCACATATTTCCCACTGTGCACCAATGGGCACACTTTTGCTAGTTTTTCATATTTGTAGAAAGCATAAATTAAGGTGTGTACACACACTAATGATAAAGTGCCAATACTATCCACATCATACCAAAGGTATTGGCCTTGTATTGTTAGACTGTATTGTTAGACTGTAGCCCATTTCCCTTAGTGTGTATAGCCCATTTTTCGAAATTTTTTGATTTTGGACATTCTACATTTCTAGAAATTTAGAACATTTTTAAAAATAATGTGCGGGATGCCAAAACAGGGAGTGCATGAAGTTTCTGGTACTAGACGTGGCATTGATACATGTTCCCCAGACTATTTCCCAGGTACCTGAGCCATTTAAAATAAGTTACCATTGTTTTTTACACCTTTATTTTAGGATTACATTTTTGGATTTTTTACCCCCATTGACTTTAATGGTTCAGCTCATGGATTTTCTAAAGGGACATGTGTGTGTGTGTGTGTGGGGGGGCGATACCATTTGTCTGCCATTTGCAATGCTGTTTTGATGCCTTACCCTGGGAAGTTTTGATAACCAGATGCAAAGTATACTTAAATTACAAAAGCTTTTAATACTTCATTAATCAGGTGTGTCTAGTTAATTTAATCAAATGCCTTTTCCTTTGCATATAAGGCAAAAATGTTGTTCTACCTAGTTTATAAGGAACTGTATGAACGTATGGCCCAGCACAGAAGAGACAATTCCTTGGGTCAGGACTCAGCCGTGAACCTGCATCTAAAGGAAAAAGGACATACCTTTGAAGATTGTAATGTTAACACATTGGCAAAGGAACGTGACTGGTTCAAGAGAGGTGTCAAGGAGGCAATTTATGTGAAAATAAAGAAACCAAGCCTGAATAGAGGTGGGGGGGTTCGACACCAACTGTATGCCATGTACAATGCTGTTTTGACACCTTACCCTGGGCGTTCCTACAACACCTCTTAGCCACAATGCAATCACGCCCTTAACACCTGGTTGTGATATGCTAATTGGGATTTTCCAGGGTACATAATTGCCAACAGATTCTTGTACAAGTCATTCTGAATTGAGAAAGCCAGTCGGATGACTAGCGAAATGTCTTTAAGAACTAAACTTTAAGTTCAGTTGATCTAACTGAATACAACAGATATAGTTGTATGGCTGTTGTGGCAGTTCGAGTTGAAAAGCTTTGTTAAATAAGTTTTGTGGACACAAAGATGACATTTGACCTACAGTTTTGAGCCTTAAATAAAATTCCGGCCTTCAGAGCGATTGCAGCTCTTAGTGATTCATTTAAAGTGGTGATTCTTTCTTAAAGAATCCACGTGTTACGCTAGGGAAGGCAACAGGAGGTTAGGAGTATTAATGCTTGACTAAGAGGGTGGTGTAAGGAAATGGGGTTTGGGTTTTTAGAGAACTGGACTGACTTCTGTTGGCTACAGACTCTTTAGTAGAGATGGACTGCACCTCAATAATGATGGCGCAGCTGTTTTGAAGGAGAAGATGGATAGGGGGTTGGAGGAGATTTTAGATGGGGGGAGGGTACACTGGACTACACAGGAGTAGATAAAGGGGTTAGGGGTCAGGGGGATAAAAAGAAAATGGAGGGAGGAGATGGGGGAGCATAGAGAATAAGTAGGCATATATGTCCAAGTATGGAAGTAAATTTAATTGATAATGTAAAATGTATGATTACAAATGCAAGATGTCTGACTGGAAAAACTGGGGAGCTAGAACTAATAGCTTTAAAAGAAAGGAATGATGTGAGAAACATGGCTAAATTATTCACATGACTGGACAGTAAATATTAAAGGATGCTTCTTATTTAGGGGAGTCTGTATGTATGTTAAACAAGAATTGAAGCCAAATTTAAAAGATGAGATAGATGGGGGTATAAACGATAAGGCAGAAGCGAAATGGGTGGAGATGTGCACAGGAAGCAAGAATGTGGGTAAATTAATTGTTGGTGTATGCTATAAGCTGATAAATGCCAGTGTGGAGGTGGAAATTAATCTCCTTATGCAGTTGGCGAAACACTGCAGGTATGGGGCAGGTTCTATTTATGGGGGATTGCAATCCCCCTGACATAGATTGGGGCAAGGGAACTGCCAGCAGCTCAAAAATTATCAAGTTCTTACATTTCCTATATGAGCATTTTCTTTCACAGATGGTAGAAGTTCCTACTAAACAGGATGAATTGTTGGATCTGGTGATATCTAATAACCCTGACCTCATTTTGGAGATGAGGGTAATAGAAAGCTTAGGGAATAGTGATCATGATATAATGTCATTTAATATAGGTTGCAAAAAACTAAAGTGCACTGGGTTAACAAAAACTTTTAACTTTAGGAAAGCTAATTTTATGTTGTTAAATGAATCCCTGCTGCTTATAGTCTGGGGGGATTTGTTCCTAGGTAAAGATATTGAACCGAAGTGAACCGCTCTTAAAGGAATATTAAACTTTTACATTTCTAAATTTATAGCTTTAGGGAACAAGTTTTTTTTTAAAAAATAGGTCCACTCCTTCCAGGCTTAATGCTCAGGGAAATGGAAAAGAAGAAAAAGGCTTTTCAATTTTTGAAATCAAAGGGATCAGAACAGGGGGAATAAAAGTTGTAATAAGGCGTGCAAGAAAGCAATTAAACTAGCTAAAATAGAATAAATACGGATAGCAGAACAAAGTAAGTGCAACCACAAAATGTTTTGAAGTACAGTATATCAATAGTAAAAAGATAGATATGGTACGTAATCAATTAGACAAAGCAGGGGAGGACTGGCCCAGTAGGCTGAGGGGCAAATGCCCCCTGTGCTGGTCTCCAATAAAAATTGTGGCTGCCACAGAAGCTATTAGTAAGTTACATCCTTAAACGGTACAGTGCACACCTCTAGCTCTAACATGGGCAAGGAACAGAAGACGCCTCCTCTGCTACTGAACTTCTTTCCTTTACTGACACTGGGAGCTGACATGCAACATAGCCTAAACTAAAATGAATTATATTATTTATGAGAATGGGTAGTAATGAGGTTTTGGAGACACTGCCTCAGTTTAATGCTTAACTATGTTCTGCCTGCCTTGGCTGACATGCTAAAAGGTGATTGGGGGTAGCATGTGCTTATACATAAGACTACATACATTGTTTTGCTCTTGGCTCCCTTCAAACTCCTGCCAGGCTGCCAGATTAATAAAAGCAGCACAGCAGTGTCTAAAGTTAAGCATGCTTACAGGCTGGCAGCCTGGGCATGAAGCTGTGAGCAGAGCAATATATGGAGGTCTCGGGTATATAATCACATTTATTATTAGTTAGCCCTCCAGTTCATTAGCCAGTGTTAGTCAGCCCTCCATTTGATTCGCCAGTGTTAGTCAGCCCTCCAGTTCATAAGTCAGTTATGTTAGCCCTCTAGATCATTAGCAGTGTTAGTCAGCCCTCCAGATCCTTAGCCAGTGTTTTCAGCCCTGCAGATCATTACATATTGTTGTTATCCCTCAAGATCATTTGCCAGTGTTATCAGCCCTCCAGATCATTATCCAATGTGTACAAGTCTTACAAATCATTACCCAGTGTTTTCAGCCCTCCAGATCATTAACTAGCGGTATCATTCTTCCAGATCATTAGCCAGTGTTTTCAGCCCTCCAGATTACTATACAGTATTATCAGCCCTCCAAATCATATATCTGTTGTATTCAATTAGATCAACTGGACTTGAAATGTAGTTCTTGAAGACGTTTCGCTAGTCATCCGACTGGCTTTTTTTAAATTCAGAATGACTTGTACAAGAATCTGTGGCAATTATGTACCCTGGAAAATCCCAATTAGCATATCACAGCCAGGTGTTAAGGGTGTGATTGGATAGTGGCTAAGAGGTGTTATAGGAACGCCCAGAGTAAGGTGTTAAAACAGCATTGTATATGGCAGACAGTTGGTGTCGAACCCACCCACCTCTATTTAGGCTTGGTTTCTTTATTTTCACATAAATGGCCTTCTTAACACCTCTCTTGAACCAGTCATGTTCCTTTGCCAGTATGTTAACATTACAATCTTCAAAGGTATGTCCTTTAATTGCCACAGATTCTTGTACAAGTCATTCTGAATTGAGAAAGCCAGTCAGATGACTATCGAAACGTCTTCAAGAACTACATTTCAAGTCCAGTTGATCTAATTGAATACAACAGATATACCATGACCTGGATGAATGAGAACCTTCACAAGCATACAGCCCTCCAAATCATTAGCCAGAGTCAACCCTCCAGTTTATTAGTCTTACCACATCATAAACTTTTTTACATGTTACAGGCAACCATGAAAAATGAAAATAGTAGTCTTAAAAATGGATGTAACTTAATTTTCAATCTACCATGAAAGGGACACTTGGCTGTATTTGCCCCCCAGGCCAAAAGATCCCAGTCCGCCCATGAGACAAAGTTAAAATCAATAAAGCCCCAAGACTGGATAAAATACATCCTTGGATCTAGGGGAGTTTCAAAGCCTTTATTCTCTCCCTATCCTATTTAATTTATTGGTGACGTTTGTCTATAGGCGCTTCACACTGCAAAACCACGGGCCAGCACTACACTGATGATGGCTCAATAAAGCCGAAACCGTTCTGTAGTTGGCACTTTGGTTTTGCATTTAGCTTGTGGAATGCTGTAAAAGGCTTTTTAAATATATAGCTTTCCTAAAAGCTTCCATGTTAAATTCTCAAAAGTCTTTGTTCCTTATTTGCATTCTTGGATCTTAAAAGACCTTAGTCCAGTGTTATCTAAACCACTGTTTCACTTTTGTCTGGTGATGTGCCAATGGATTGGAAAAAGAATGTAGTACCATTATTCAAAAAAGGTAGTCGTTCCCAGTCCGGTAACTATAGACCTGTAAGTGTAACATCAAAGGTGCTGGAAACTTTGTTACAGGATCATATCCTTGACTTTGTCTCCAGAACTGATCTTAGTAGTAGTCAGCATGGATTTATGATACATAGATTGTGTCAGACAAATTTACTTGGTTTTTATGAAGTAGTGAGTAAGAATTTAGATTCTGGCATAGCAGTAGATGTAGTATGTTTTGCTAAAGCTTTTTATACTGTGCCACATAGGTGACTAATGTATAAGCTGAAAAAAAACATTTGTACGGGGATAGAAAATTGGTTATTGGAACGCAAACAGAGAGTGGTGATCATCTAAGTGGGCTAAAGTTCTAAGTGAAGTGCCTCAGGGTTCCGTACTGGGGCCACTTCTTTTTAATCTGTTTATAAATGACTTAGAAGGGGGCATTGAGAGCAAGGTGTTTGCTGATGACAATAAACTATGCATAACTTTTGAAACTTTAAATGATGTACAACTGCTGCAAGCAGACCTACGTTGATTATCAAAATGGGCAATAGAATGGCAGATTTTATTGCCTTCCACTAGATCAACTATTAGGTAGGGTTAAAATGGAGGGTGAAAAGGCAATAAAATTTGGCATTCTGTTGCCCATATTGATGGACGTATATCTTTATTCAACCTCAATTACTATGTTACTATGTTTACCTAATATTATACCATTCCTATAATCCTACTTTGTATTTTGCAAAGCTAAGGGGAGAGAGAAGAAAATGTTATTTGGCTTTCACAGAAAAAAAATATTTCAATGAATGTATGTTTATTTTTCTGATCCTAGTTTACTATGACTGTCTGGCCTTGCTCAAAGGATAAGGTAAAAATTAAATGAAAAGGAAATGGAAAGATAGATTGCATCCTGGTCATGAGGAAACTAGAGGTGTGGGAAACTGAGGATGAGAAATGTGGAAAAATACATTAACCCTTGTAACCACAAAGAACATTTTCAATATGCAAATTATTACATTCTAAAAGTAAAATAATATGTTCCAGACAGGAAACATTAATTTACAAGCATAGTACATAAACAAGAGCATTGTATCAAAAATATGGGCAACATTTAAAATTCTCATAAACAGAGCAAAAAGGCTGTTCAGTGTAAAACCCACGCTACACAGAAAAATCAACGTAAAACCCACACTACACTTTTTAGAAACAGCGCAGCGCACCCACTGCAATACTGTGCAGTGTGAAATTTAACTGTATACAATCGTCCCATAAACCTTTGCAAGTCTGTGCTCCTTAACAAACCACACTTCTGCTATGCAATAACTGATGTAAAAATGCTTATTGTTTTGCAGGATTGCGTTAAGGCGAGGAACGCTGGAACGCTGGATTGCTATTTTGCGTATCCCTGAAAAAGGGGAGATTCAATAAGGAAGCTTGCTTTACTTACCTTAGCCCAATCCCGCGATACAATACCTGACGTAAATGAGATTAAATTAATAATAAAGATTAAAGAAACATCGTCCCGCTAAGTTTCACGCTGCGGAGTAGCACAAAATTTAACGATAGGGGTTTTGGATTGTTAGCACAGCGCTATTTCCAAAAACATTTGGAAATGGCACTGTGCTCTAAAATCCATCTAAAACCCACGTTAACCCGAAATTTCTTTGGGTTAACGTGGGTTTTAGAAGGATTTGGGCCATATTGTATCTCCCCCATAGTGTTTTCATGTTCACCAGATCTCAAGTAGTTTTACAGGTAAATATGCAATGGCCCCATTAAGTTAGATTAATTTAGATGTTAGACAGGGCATACTGCTCCTGTCCTCGACTTTAATCCACAGTATTATATTGTTATATTGGTTAGCATGACTTAGGGTTTGGTCCCACTATGCACGTTGCATTCCATTTTCCATTTTACGTGCATTGTGTGAATCCAAATGTATTTTTAAATATAATGGAAATCACGAAAATCAGTTACCACTATGATTTGTGTTCTGAATCAATGTGGTACGTTTTATATCTGCATGCATGCACGACTTTCGGTCCGTGTGTGTCAGAATCGCTCTTTAAAAATAGTCTATGGGAACGCAAAAAAAACGGATGCACACGGACAAAGGTATTTTTGTGTTTTTTGCGTTTTCTCCACTGTTTCCTGTTGATCTTCCAAAAACTGCACAAATGGATGTGGAAATAAGGATAAGAAATATACAGGGAGATTCAATAAAAGTTCTTATCATTTAAAATGGTGCTAATTTTGCCCCAACCAATCAGATGTTAGCTTTCAAATGTTAAATAAGATCTGATTGGTTGGGGCAAAATTAGCACCATTTTAAATGATTAGCCGGGTTATTCAATAAAAGTTCTTGTTTAAAATGGTGCTAATTTTGCCCCAACCAATCAGATCTTATTTAACATTTGAAAGCTGACATCTGATTGGTTGGGGCAAAATTAGCACCATTTTAAACGATAAGACCTTTTATTGAATAACTCCCAAGAACTTTTATTGTATAACCCTGATAGAATGGAAGAGGAAAACAGACAGGAAAAAGAAGCAGTCTGTTTTCTGCACTAACATCTGGGAAACTGAGGATTTCATGTGCTGAACTTTTTGTTGCTTTCATTCAGGGAGCCAGATTTCTCAGAAACAGAGGCAGGTACAAAGTGTAGATTAAAAAATGCTACAACTAAAGGTACAGAAATTGCAGGGGGAAGTGATAATAGCAGAGAGAGATATTTGTAGAACCCATACCTATCTGGAAGACAGAAAGTAGAAGGACGTCATTTCATTACTCATTACCAAATTTTGTATTGTTTTTCCTTTCAATTAGCCCAAATCAAATCTTATCCTGCACAGAAATTCACTCGGCCCTGGCTATTAGAAGATGCTGAGGTGTTCATTGACCATGTAAAAACACAAGGACGCAGGCATGTACTTCCTTCAGCTTCGCAGAGCCCTGTAACAATTTATTTCAATTTGGTGCTGTGAATACACAGCATGCGGGAACCTTCAAACCAGTGCTTTCAGTGTCACCAAAAAATGTATGTCTAACATTTGGAAGAAAAACAATACAAACGTGCTGAATCTTAAATAAAACATTTCCTACAATCTGTAGTAATAAGTTCACACTGCGTAAAGTTGAAATATTAAATTCATTAGAGATCTGTGTCTGGAGGATGTCACCTAATTGGAGCAAAGCTCAGGAATTCACAAAAAACCTAGTGTTATAAGTAGCAGGTCTGCAGAATTATGACAGTTAACAGGTACACAAAGCAGACAGGAAATCCGCTGTCCGTAAATTCTTTCCGCAGGAAATCATTTCATTTGCACATTGAATCCCTTCACAATAACTCTCTGGGAAGAGGAACAGGTGATCCCCACAACAAACTTGTGTAGAAGAACATATAGTCTTGATTACTTTTCTATAGGTTTAATTTAATCACTTGCTAATTAGAGATGGACCCGAGTTGGAGCCAAACTTTAACAGATCGGACGAACCCGAACTTCTCGAACTATTCTGAACTATTCTGATTTTTGAACGTTCGAGAATTAACAAATTATCGAGGATTATTGAATTATCGAGGACTAACGTATTTTCGAGGATTATCACATTATTCATGATCATGATTTTAAAAATTTGCAAAATTGTGAAATATTCTGCCCTCGTGTCCCAGCATTGCCAGCCCCTTGTGGGAGATGTTGGGGCAGATTTTTTTTTGTGTGCTTTTTGAGCTTTCTGTGTGTGAATTTCAATGTGGTACATTAGCTCTTGTGGTTATCCCCCATGTATTTACACATTTTGAGACCCAACACTCCTTTTAAGGCCTTACCTGTGAGGTGTCTTTTTGTTAGTGTAAAATTAAAAAAAGCTCTGCGTTTATTTGTTTGTAGTAACATACTAACTGAGGTTGAATAAAGACATCCATCCATCAAGTCAAACCTTTTAACCCTCCTTTTTAACCGCACCTAACATTTGATCCAGAGGAAGGGGAAAAAACAGCTAAAGGGGGGGATTCCTTCCTGACCCCAAATGGCAATCGGAAAGTATCCCTGGACCAGGAATTCTCAATATTTTTTAGTTTTAGAAACTTATCTAGCCCACTATTCAGTGAACTTGCCATTACCACATCTGCTGGAAGACAGTTCCACAGTTTCACCATTCTCACTGTAAAGAAACCTTTCCTAACCTGAAGATGAAACTTCTTTTATTCTAATCTTTAAGTATGTCCATATGTCCTCTGACATGACAATTAGTAAACAATGCACCAGAGAGTTTACTGTAAGGTCCATTAATATATTTGTATAAAGTGATCATATCCCCACGTAAACAGCGATTCTTTAATGTAAACAGCCCTAACTTGTCTAATCTGCCTAAATAGTCCCTCCCTTCCCTTTATTATTTTAGTTGCCCTTCTCTGAACTGCTTCCATTTCCAAGATGTCCCTTTTGTATAAGGGATTCCAGAACTGCACCGCATATTCCAAATGTGGCCTTACCAGTGCCTGGTAAAGAGGGAGAATCTATTCCCCTCTTTATACAAGACAATATCTTGCTTGTTATAGCCATTGCTGTCTGGCATTGTTTGCTACAGCTAAGTCTGTTATCTACCAGAACCATCAAGGCTTTTTCTATTAGAGATTTACTTAACATATTTATGGTGTAGGTGGCACCAGGATTGTTTAATCCCAAATGCATCACCTTACCTTTATCTACATTAAATCTCATCTGCCATTCTACTGGCCATTTTGATAATCTATCTAGGTCAGTTTGCAGCGATTGCACATCATTTGAAGTTTCCAAAGCTCTGCATAGTTTAGTCTCATCAGCAAACACAGAGACCTTGCTCTCAATGCCACCTTCTAAGTCATTTATAAACAGATTAAAAAGAAGTGTCCCCAGTATGGAACCCTGAGGCACTTCACATAGAACTTTAACCCACACAGATGTAGCTCCATTGACCACCACTCTCTGTTCGCGATCCAATAACCAATTCTCTATCCATGTACAAATGTTTTTTTCTGGGCCAACAGTCCTCAGTTTATACATTAGTCGTCTATGTGGCACAGTATCAAAAGCTTTAGCAAAATCCAAGTATACCACATCTACTGCTGTGCCTGAATCTAAATTATTACTCACTTCTTCATAAAAACCAAGTAAATTTCTCTGGCACGATCTATTTCTCATAAATCCATGCTGACTATTACTAATAAGATCATTTCTGGAGACAATATGTAGAATAACTAAGGAGGCATTACATAAACTAACAATTTAACAAATATTGATGATTTTCACTGAACTGTCCCTTTAATATATATAAATAGATGAAGTAATGTAAGATGGTTGTATTTGAGAAAGGGTCATGTGACCCAAAACGTCATAACTGCCTGTTGAAAACTTGCCAAGATAAGCGTACTGAGCCCGATTTTTAATGGATATGAAAATAAAGTTATCATTTTAAGAAAGCAAGTGTCGTCCTATCTATACTTGTATTCCTCATTTATACCCTTCATATTTTTACAGTCCCTATTATAAGGACTAGGATTTTCTTTTGTGAATACAGAGGGGGGAAATGGTTTATCACATTAGCCTTTTCGTCATTCTCTACAACCATCTCAGCCCCATTATTTAATGGTCCCACATTATCTGTCCTCATCTTTATCTATTGATATACTTTAAAACATTTTGGGATTGGACTTGCTTTGTTCTGCTCTCCATATTTCATTTTCTATTTTAGTTAGTTTAATTGCTTTCTTGCACTCCTAATAACAGATTTTATACTCCCTGTATGCCTGTTCTGATCTCTCCTATTTCAAAATTTTAAAAGCCTTTTTATTTTTTTATTTTCCTTTTTACCTGAGCATTAAGCCAAGCAGGAGTGAACCTAATTATTTTACACTTGTTCCCTAAAAGTATACATTTAGAAATTGAATATCCCTTTTAAAGTGGTCCACTTCTATATCTTCTATACTCAATATCTTTACCTAGAAATAAATCCCACTGTCTATGAGCAGGAATGATTCATTTAACAACAAAAAATTAGCTTTCCTAAAGTTAAAAGATTTTGTTAACCCAGTGCACTTTTGTTTTCTGCAACCTTTATTAAATGATATTATATCATGATCACTAGTCCCAAAGCTTCCCATTACCTTCATCTCCAAAATGAGCTCAGGGTTATTAGATATCACCAGATCCAACAACGCATCATGTCTAGTAGGAACTTCTACCATCTGTGATAGAAAATGCTTATAAAGAAGATTTAAGAACTTGATAACTTTTGAGGTGCTGGCAGTTCCCTTACTCCAATCTATGTCAGCGGAATTTAAATCCCGCATAACTAGAGCATGCCCCATACCTGCAGCATTCGCCAACTTCATAAGAAGATTAATTTCCACCTCCTCACTGGCATTTGGCGGTTTATAACATACACCAACAATTAATTTACAACAATTAATTTACCCACCTTCTTGCTTCCTATACGTTTCTGCCTTACCATTTATACTCCCATCGATCTCATCTTTTAAATTTGGCTTCAGTTCTTGCTTAACATATATACAGACTCCCCCTCCTGTCTTATTAACTCTGTAATGTCTAAATAAGGAGTATCCTTCAATATTTACTGTCCAGTCATGTGAATCATTTAGCCATGTTCCTGCTACACCGCTCGCATCAATTCCTTTCCTTTAAAGCTATTAGTTCTAGTTCCCCAGTTTTTCCAGTCACACTTCTTGCATTTGTAAATACACAGTTTAGATTGTCAATTAATTTACTTCCATAGTTGGACCTACATGCCTCCTTGTCCTCTATTCTCCCCCCTCCTCCATCTCCTCCCTCCATTAACTTTTTAGCCCCCTGATCCCTAACCCCTCTGTCTACCCCTGTGTAGTCCAATGTACCCTCCGCCTATACCTAGGTTAAAATCTCTTCCAACCCCCTAGCCATCTTCTACACCAAAACAGCCGCACCATCATTATTGAGGTGCAGTTCATCTCCACTAAAGAGTCTGCAGCCAACAGAAAAGTCAGTCCAGTTCTCTAAAAACCCAAATCCCATATCCTTACACCACCCTCTTAGCCAGGCAATAATACTCCTAGGCTCCTGTTGCCTCCCTAGCGTACCACGTGGCTACGATACTTTTTCTGAAAACACTACCCTTGAGGTCCTTACTTTTAACTTGGCCCCTAACTCTCGGAAATCATTTATAAGGAGCTCCCCTTCACCTCTAACTTTGTCATTAGCACCAACATGAACCAAGACCGGCAGGTCACTCCCAGCCCCACCCAATAATCTGTCTACAAGATCAACCACATGTCAAATCCCAGCACTTTTGGAAATAAATGTAAAAAAAATAAATCCACGCCCATGTGGCTGAATTCTAATGTAAAGAGGCAAATGGAAAGGAAGAAAAAGGCATTTAAAACCTTTAAGGCAGAGGAAAGGGCCTTTAGGGATTGTAAAAACTGTATGAAGGAGTGTAAGAAAGCAATTAAAATAAAAATGAATAATGAAGTTAGGATAGCTGAACAAATTTTTTTTTAAAGTATATTAATAGTAAGAAGATGAGGACTGAGAATGTGGCACCATTAATTAATGGGGATAAGTTAGTTAGGGAGGATGGCGATAAAGCAAATGTCTTGAATACTTTTTTCCCCTCTGTATACACTATAGAAGATCCAAGTACAGATATCATACAGTATAGTAGCAATAATGGTATAAAAGATTTAAGTGCACTTTGGTTAACCGAGGATATGGGACAGAAAGAACGAAATAAGGTTAATATTAATAAATCTCCCAGACCGGATAAAATACATTCTCGGGTACTTAGGGAGCTAAGTTCAGTTTTATCTAGGCCGTTCTTTCTTATTTTTGCAGATTCCCTCATGCCTGTAGGTGTGCCTCTCGATTGGAAAAAGGCTGATGTTATTCCAATATTCAAAAAGGGTTCACAACCGGGTAATTACAGGCCTGTAAGTTTAACTTCAGTGGTGAGGAAGATCCTGGAAAGTTTAATAAGGGAACATGTTCTAGAGTATCTTTCAAGGACTGACATTATAAGTACTAACCAGCATGGATTTAGGAGGAATAGATATTCTCAAACTAACTTGCTTGGCTTTTATGAGGACGTAAGTAGAAATTTAGACCCTGGCATAGCAGTAGATGTAGTTTACTTGGATTTTGGTGGATAACAAACTTAAAGGTAGCAAGCAGTGCCAGGCAGCAACAGCCAGAGCCAGCATGGTATTGTCTTGTATAAAGAGAGGTATGGATTCGAGGGAGGAAAATGTTGTAAGGCCTAATTTGGAATATGCAGTGCAATTTTGGAATCCTGTGTACAAAAAGAACATCTTTGAAATGGAAAGGGTTCAGAGAAGGGCAACTAAATTAATAAGGGGGTTGGGGTAGCTTGAATATGAAGAGAGACTGGAAAAGTTACAATTATGTACGCTGGGGAAAAGGTGCTTGCGTGGGGATATGATTACTGTGTATAAATACATTAACGGGCCATACAATAAACTGGGGCATTGTTCACCAATAGAACATGTCAGAGGACACCAGGACATTCCTTAAGACTTGAAGAAAAAAGGTTTAGGGTTCAAATTCGGAAAGGGTTTTCATTGTGGGAATGGTAAAGCTATGGAACTGTCTTCCAGTGGACGTTGTTGCACCTGAGGAAGGGGACACGCCCCGAAACGTTGTGCACAGATGTCATTAGTAAACACAAGTTAAAGTGAGAAACAGCTTCAGGAGTGCTTTCTTCGGATAAATTAACATGGGATAAAGCTATGGAACTGTCTTCCAGTGGACGTTGTTATGGCAGGTTCATTGGTCAGTTTAAAAAAAAAGCTAGATGAGTTTCTGCAAACAAGGAATGTTACAAGTAACTGGTATTGATTCATAAAGTAGGGTTGATCCAGAGAAATTTCCAATTGCCACTTGGAATCAGGAAGGAATTGTTTCCCCCTTCATAAGTTTGGTGGGGGGATTTTGCCTTCCACTGGAACAGTTAGGCAGGAAATTAAGATATTGCTAGATGGGTTGGACTGGATGGACGTATGTCTTTATTCAACCGCAAACACTATACTATACTATACTTCCACCTGCCTATCCTTTCTAGCTACCAGTTCTCCTTCCCTTGTGTTAGAGATGGCAGTCCCCCAGGGTGCTCAATGGAATGGCCTGCTCCATACATTCTACTTCTGAGCTGTTGTCCTCCTCATTTTCATCTAAGTGTTGGGATCGACTAGCTGGGAAGAAGCAACCCTATTTTTCCATCCCCTAATTTCAATGGTGACTCTTACAAATCTTTCTTTCTTCGCCCTCTTTTCTGCCCCATTTCCACCCTCCAGCTTAATGGTCACTGCCAGTCCTTGCATTTCCCCCAGTTTTGCCAAGCCCTGCAATGCTGCAAGTTTACCCTTTAGGTTCTGATTCCAAATGGGCAACCCACACACACCTGACACATAGAAAGGTCCCTTGGGGAGGCTGTTCCAAGATCCCATACATGCAGCAGGATGCACATTGCGTGGCCCCAACAAAACTGTCCATACTAAACAACAATACACATCAACAGAATTACACACAATAGCAATACACCACAACAGCAATATACAGCAACAGCAATGCACAACAATAAAAACAGCAATCAAAACAGCCAACAGAAAAGTCTGCCCAGTTCTCTAAAAACCCAAACCCTTCTTCTTTACACCAACCTCTTAGTCACAAATTAATGCTCCTAAACTCCTGCTGTCTCCCTAGCTTAGCACGTGGCTGCGGTAGTATTTCCAAAAACACTACCTTGGAGGTCTTTACTTTTAACTTGGCCCCTAGCTCTCGGAAATCATTTTTAAGGACCTCTCCTCCTCCTCTAACTTTGTCAGATTAAGGTGAAGTTTTATTTTTTTTCAATACAACTTTTGGGAGCTTTAGGATAATATATCAGAAGATGGAAACAGTTAAAAGTTTAACTTAATAATCACCATAGACATTCAAGTATAGCCATCACGTGTTGGATAAAAAAATGTTCTGGAAGTTACATTTAAACTGGCTGCTGAGAAACCCCTCTAATGTCTTAGAAATAGGTGAATTAAACCAGTTTTTTGTCAAATAAATAGTTACAAGGACTAGACAAGATATTTGTTCAGTTACTTTATCTTGATATGCTGTACTCTTTGGATGTAAATTTTGTTTAATATCAAAAAAAGAGAACTTGAGGTGTTGAAAACTTTTCCAAATGGCTGTTTTAAAACTATGAAAATTAAGGCCTAAAATAAGAAACCGAGAGCTTTTTTTTTTCATTCTATAGAAACATGCCGTCATTTTTGGACAAAAAAATGCGTATAAATATTCTATTGCCAAGCAGTCAAGGTATTTGAATAAGAAAAAAGAAAAATCCCAAGCAAGAAAAGTATGTGATTGCTAATGATCTCATTTCAATATAATAGGATCTTTCTTTTGCAAAGTGCAAGACAGGTTAAGAGATATAATTATGACTTAGCAGACTCTCCCAAGTGCACTGAGATGGCCTGACAGTTGTGATCCAGCTCTCTTAGAGCAGAATCTTTGTCTTGTTACCATGTTAAAGAGACAGGATCCTGCTCCTAACCTCAGCCTACATTGCAATTTAACTGTCATAGAACACTTCCTACCAAACCCTTTATTTCAAAACACTGGGGGAAGAGGGTACACTTTGAAACTGTCCTGACATAAGAATCTGAATTTAGAATGCAAGAGATATTTTCTAAAGGAAAGGTACAATGGTGATTAATATGCTCTTTAAATAGCACTGCATTCAATGCTACTAACAATTATACAGAATAAGCAATCTAGCCATTAGCACAAGTTATATTAAATTCCTTATCTGAATATTATGCAAAGCAGTGCAAAACAAATTGTATCTGTCCTGCTGTAAATGAACTGCAAGGTGTTACAGCTATAGCCTGAATTTTCTGTTGAAATTGCAATTATTTGGCTATGACGGTCAAATATAGTTAAATCATTGGTATGATAAAATGCTGTTCATCCTCCAATGGAAAAAGGTGCTTAACAAATGCCTTCATGACCATGTACATGTTGTGGAAAATATGCACAAATACATAAGAAAATTGTGAGGTAAACATTTTTGCACCTAGCTGTTAGTACTGGCTTTGTATATAGGACTGTGTCAAAATTCCTTTAGCTACTTCACTGATGTTTACAGGGTAACTCTTTTGAAATAAAAAAAAATGGTATAAAGGTGATACCTTTATTGGCTAACTAAGATAATCATAGCAAGCTGACTAACTGATTACAAGTTACCCTGTAAACATTTTGACAGACTAACATGGTACACCACCCTTTCCTGCAGCCACTTCAGTGAGCAATAAAGAGATAAATCACAGAATTCCTGTAACACAGTATTTATCAAAAATACTTGGTTTATATCTCCATACATGATACAAGAACATTTAATGTTACAGAAGATAGATTAGTATAGTATTTGAGGTTGAATAAAGACTTACATCCGTCCAATCCAACCTATCTAGCAATATCCTCATTTCCTGCCTAACTGTTGATCAGGAGGAAGGAAAAAAAACAACAAATTTATGAAGGGGGGGAAAAATTCCTTCCTGACTCCAAGTGGCAATCGGAAATTTCCCTGGATCAACTCTACTTTATGAATCAATACCAGTAACTTGCAACATTCCTTGTTTGCAGAAACTCATCCAGCTTTTTTT
The DNA here is from genome assembly GCA_019447015.1 of Hymenochirus boettgeri. Classification (NCBI taxonomy): domain Eukaryota; kingdom Metazoa; phylum Chordata; class Amphibia; order Anura; family Pipidae; genus Hymenochirus; species Hymenochirus boettgeri. Next base: position 133,660,314 of record CM033470.1, read on the forward strand.
TTAACTGGCCAATAAACATGCCATAACAATGTCCACTGGAAGAAAGTTCCATAGCTTTACCGTTCTCACAGTGAAAAACCCTTTCCGAACTTGAAGCATAAACCTTTTTTCTTCAAGTCTTAAGGGATGTCCTTGTGTCCTCTGACATGTTCTATTGGTGAACAATACCCCAGATAGTTTATTGTATGGCCCGTTAATGTATTTATACACAGTAATCATATCCCCACGCAACCGCCTTTTCTCCAGCGTACATAATTATAACTTTTCCAGTCTCTCTTCATATTCAAGCTCCCCCAATCCCCTTATTAATTTAGTTGCCCTTCTATGAACCCTTTCCATTTCAAAGATGTCCTTTTTGTACACAGGATTCTAAAATTGCACAGCATATTCCAAATGAGGCCTTACCAATGCTTTGTAAAAAGGGAGAATTACATTTTCCTCCCTTGAATCCATACCTCTCTTTATACAAGACAATACCATGCTGGCTCGGGCTGTTGCCACCTGGCACTGCTTGCTACCTTTAAGTTTCTTATCCACCAAAACTCCAAGATCCCTTTCCAACAGGGATTCACTTAACACAGAGCCATTTATAGTATAAGCAGCACAAGGATTTTTAAGTCCAAAATGCATCACCTTACATTTCTCAACATTGAATCTCATCTGCCACTTAGCAGCTCAATGTGACAATCTATCTACATCCCCCCGCAACGATTGCACATCCTCTGAAGTTTTTAATGGTCGACAAAGTTTTGTGTCATCAGCAAACACAGAAACCTTGCTGACAATACCCACTTCAAAATAAAATAAATAGATTAAATAGAAGCGGCCCCAACACAGAACCCTGGGGCACCCCACTTAACACTTTAGTTCATAATAATGAAGCCCCATTTACAACTACTCTCTGCATCCTATTCATTAACCAATTTTCTATCCATGTACAAATGTGACTCCCCAGACCAACAGACCTCAGCTTATACATTAGTCACCTATGGGGGACTGTATCAAAAGCCTTTGCAAAATCCAAGTAAACTACATCTACTGCTATGCCAGTCTAAATTTCTACTTACTTCCTCATAAAAGCCAAGCAAGTTAGTTTGACAAGATCTATTCCTCCTAAATCCATGCTGGTTACTACTTGTAATGTCAGTCATACTCTAGAACATACTCTAGAACATGTTACCTTATTAAACTTTCCAGGATCTTCCCCACCACTGAAGTTAAACTTACAGGCCTGTAATTACCGCCTGTGAACGACTACCCTTTTTGAATATTGGAATAACATCAGCCTTTTTCCAATCCAGAGGCACACCACCAGACATGAGGGAATCTGCAAAAAAAAAAACAGCGGCCTAGATAAAACTTAACTTTCCTAATTACCCGAGGATGTTATTATCCGGTCCAGGTTAATATTAACCTTATTTAGTTCTTTCTGTACCATATCCTCGGTTACCAAAGTGCACTTAAATCTTTTATACCATTATTGCTACTATACTCTATGATATCTGTACTTGGTCTTCTATAGTGTATACAGAGGGAAAAAAGGTATTCAAGACATTTGCTTTATCGCCATCCTTCGTAACTATCTTATAGATAGATAATTGATAGATGAAAAGTAAAGCAAAATGGTGTGCAATTTAGCTTTAGAATGGTTTTTTAAAACATGTATATATTTCCAGGGGGCCCCTGACAGTTGAAGGGCCTGCCACAAGCCAAAACAGCTGATCACTTGTATGTTTCATTCGAACAGAACCGGAAGTTCGGGTCCGGTCTTTTATAGCTGATCGCACATATGAATGAAACATACGCACAATCAGAACTGAACTGGAAGTTCGGGTTCAGTCTTTTAAACTGCTGGTTGCGCGTATGTTTCATTCATGCGCACAATCAGCTGTTTAAAAATGGCTGACCGCAGAAGAGATCTTGGATTGAGGAGCGGGTCAGGAGCTCAGGCTCCAATCTTGCAGGGGGCCCGGGCCCCTGCAGGTATGACCCTGCCTGTAATGATCTTAACAGCTGATGAAATATGGAAAGTTTTGTTTTTATGTTTGGAAACTAATCTAAATAACTAATTTAATGCTGATTGGCTTGTCTGAGTTCAGTGTAGAACTACATAAATCCTGAATAACAGGACAGATATTACCGTAAGAAGAAAATTTGTTAACTGCAGCTCTAAATTCTTAGCCTCTCATACTTGTCAGTATGTGTCATCATGAAGTCTCATCCTGACTTACATCACATATGTTCCAAATTATTAATGAAAAGGCTTTGCTTTTGGGAGAGGAGGAGGCCCAGACACGATAGGGCAGAGGGCAGAGGGCAAACAAGGGCCATAATGCTTTGTAGCACTATGGGGAGCCAAGTTTTTCTGAAGTGAAAGGAGTCTATGTGTATGCATATGGTCAGAAAGCGGAGATGAAAAAACGTTTTTTGCAATGCAGTTATCAGTAAAAGAATTGTTAACAGTTAAAGTACTGTTAGAAATGTGCCACGTGAGGGGCTTTAAATATTCATTTATTTTCGTAACGTAATTTAACAATAACAGCTATAACAGAGTTGTTCCCAGATGTGTAATTTGCATTTCCCCCTGATATATTGCACTGTCCTTTATTTGTCATAGGAGTCCAGTACTGATGTTAATGTTATTTCCTAAATAGAGATGAATCCCGGTTCAAAAACTAATCTGTTTCCAGATCGGAACTGCAAGAAAAATGAAATTCTGAAAATTCAAAAATCCGAAACTTTGAACTTCCATCAAAAATCAAAAATTTCCATTAAAGATAAAAAATGATTGTTAAAAATCAAAATTGTCTATCCAAAATTTAAATTCCATTCAATTTTCAAATGGCAGTCCATATTGTTTGTGGTTCATAGTTCTTTTTAGTTTCTCTCTATAGTAACACGCTGGGTGACATTCTAAAGATCTTTGTGACTAACAGGGCGATGGAACATCGCTACTTGGCGCTGTTCTATTCCGGCACTTTCAATGCCAGCTATTAGCTGGCGTTGAAAGTGCCGCAATAAAATGCCGATTTCGGCATATAACATCACTTGCGGCAGCTGCGCTGTTAACTTTCGCGTTAGCCACGCAGCTGCCGCAAGGAAGGAGTTAAAGTCACGCTAACCGATATAACATCAGTTAGCGCAACTTTAACTCCAAATCAGGAGCGATGCGCCCGTTGGTGCATCGCCCTGTTAGAGTTTTTAAATGAGAGAGAGACTGTAAATATATATTTAAATGTAAGGGACCCCATTGATTTTTTTTTTTGCCTAGGGCCTTATTTTACCTAAAACCGTTCATAAATTCAAAATGCTACACGGCTGTTCAATCAAAAAAAACAAAGACTATCCAGACAGGGAAAGGATCGTACAACCGAGATCGTAGCATCTGTGTGTGGATTTCAGCATGGTGGTTTAGCTCTTGTAGTTAACCACCCCTATATTCACACATCTTGAGACCCAACAGTCCTTTTAAGGACTAACCCCCCTATAAGTCCTTTGGACAATTTTTGTGTTACACCTTTTAGAAGTCTAGGTGTCCTGTTTTTTTTTTTGTTTCTTTATCTGTGTGTCAGTGTCTGTGTGTTTGTGTAACTGACAGTGCTGCGTTCAGCAGCAATCAGCAGCTTTTGCTGTCTGATCTGCTGTTTGCTGTCAGTTGTGTCAGTTGTTGCTGTTTGTTTGCTATTTGCTGTCAGTTGTGTGCCTGCCTGGCTCCGCAATAATGTTGTCAAACAGAAGTGAATCTACTGCTACTCAATGGTGCTGTTCCTACAAACCATATCTCTTTCCCCACTTTCCCTTGCACAAAGCATACTCTGAGGGAGAGAAGCCAATGGTGTATGGGGTCTGTCCGGAGGGGCCAAGCCTGCCTGGCTCTGCAATAATGTTATCAAACTGAAGTGAATCTACTGCTACTCAATGGTGCTGTTCCTACAAATGATCCCCTTCACTGCTTTCCCTTGCACAAAGCATACTCTGAGGGAGAGAGCCCATGGGGTATGGGTCTGTCCGGAGGGGCCAAGCCTGCCTGGCTCCGCTAATATTTTCAAACGAAGTGACTACTCTACTGCTACTCAATGGTGCGTCTTCCTACAAATTCCCCTTCACTGCTTTCCCTTGCACAAAGCATACCTGAGGGAGAGAAGCCAATGGGGTATGGGGTCTGTCCGAGGGCCAAGCCTGCCTGGTTCACAATAATGTTGTCAAACTGAAGTGAATCTACTGCTACTCAATGGTGCTGTTCCTACAATCCGTATCCCCTTCCCACTCTTTCCCTTGTATGCAAGCATACTCGAGGAGAGAAGCCAATGGGTATGGGTTCTGTCCGGAGGGCCAAGCCTGCCTGCTCCTCAATAATGTCTCCTTCCTTCCCCGCTTTCCTTGCATGAAGTATACTCCGGGAGAGAAGCAAATGGGGTATGGGGCTGTCTGGAGGGGCCAAGCCTGCCTGGCTCCTCAATAATGTTGTCCAATTGCAGTGGGTCTACTGCTACTCAATGGTGCTGTTCCACAACCATATCTCCTCCCCCACTTTCCCTTGCACGAAGCATACTCTGAGTAAGAAGCCAATGGGGTATGGGTCTGTCTGGAGGCCAAGCCTGCCTGGCTCCTCAATAATGTTGTCCAATTGCAGTGGGTCTACTGCTACTCAATGGTGCTGTTCCTGCAAACCCTATCTCCTTCCCTGCTTTCCCTTGCACGAAGCATACTCTGAGGGAGATAAGCCAATGGGGTGTGGGAAAAGCCTAAATAATTATGTTTTTAGTCAATGTCATTTGTAAAGATAACACACAGAGATTTGTTTGTTTAACTTTTTTAAGTAAACGTAAGCAAATGTTTTCTTCTTCGTTGCTTACATACCTATTAATAATAATAATTATACAATAATAAAATAATTAAAAATATATATAAACAATAACAAACATGGTGCTAAAAAAAAACCAGCACCTATTTATTTTTTAAAATTTCGCACTTAATGCACAAAATGTCTTTGTCTAAATTTTATACTGACTCCCAACACCCCCAAGCAAAAGACGCCTGGTGGATGCCCAAAGACAACAACAAAGGCCCTGTAGTGTAGGCACAATCACCATTATTCTAATAAACGTCTGACAAGGTTCAAGATCAATGCAATACCTTTATTGGCTCTGAAGCGTGTCATGCACACATATTAAAATCACATTTCTAAACACGGGAACCCCCCTGTATAGCACTTACATCACATCACTAAACAAAACACAAAGCTGGGTGGAAGGCAACAGAGCTGATGGTCATAATAGGCTCCTCTACTTGCTAACACGTGTACCTCAGCGTCCACCTTTGGGAACTTGATCACACACAGTTGAAATATCTCATATTAGTCCGTGAACATCATTACACCTGTATCAGACCAAGCGGGCATTGAATTAGGAGGGGTATCGGGACTTACGCTTCAACACAAAAATCAATACTGTTATTTCGACAGATACGGTGAGTCTGCCACCTTTAGCACTAGGTACCTGGCACAACTTCGCCTGTCCCAAACACTTGGACTCAGTGCAGTAAGAGGTCTTAAACCGCTCCCTTGTGTTCTCTCATGACGCTTCCAGCTTGACACAAACATTTGATCTTCACCCGTCCCACCTCCATTAACATGTTATCCCGCCCGTTAGACATTATTTCCACATGGTGTACTTAGTGCAATCCACCTCATACTCACGACCTACGTGCTGGTTCACATCAACACACTGGTCTCCGGCATTACTCGTAGCAAGCTCCTCTGTATCGTTAGCCCCTCCACCCAGCACGGAACACCGACGCGCGTTTCGCGCCCTTTCCAGACGCTATCATCAGGGTGTGATGTAATGTACTATACAGGGGGGTTCCCGTGTTTAGAAATGTGATTTTAATATGTGTGCATGACACGCTTCAGAGCCAATAAAGGTACTTTGCATTGATCTTTGAACCTTGTCAGACGTTTATTAGAATAATGGTGATTGTGCCTACACTACAGGGCCTTTGTTGTTGTTCTCTGGGCATCCACCAGGCGTCTTTTGCTTGGGGGTGTTGGGAGTCAGTATAAAATTTAGGCTATGTTTGCCCTGGAGGCACCCTTATATTTAAGGATTCACCTACAACAGTATTGATGAGGGAGGAGCACTATACCGCAATTTTTCATACAAAATGTCTTTGTGCATGGAGAGCATGCGCCTCTCCATGCACCTCTGCCTGCTCTCCAAGCGCCTCAGACGAGTATCCATATTTTCCAGCCGGCGCTGGCGTGCTGGTCCCTGCTGGCGCTGGCGTGCTGGTGCTGGCGGTGGTGGTGGTAGAAACTGGAGGCTGCACCTGTGGCCTTGGTGGGGGTGCTTGTGGAGGTGACCATCCCTCCTCTGCATCACTGGCAGAAATAGATTCCTCATCTGCAAATTTATATATTAAAAAAGTACATATATAAAAAAATAATAATAATAAAAAATAATGTAAATATTGTGAATATTTTTCGTGTGTACTAACATTTACTAACATTAACTAACAGTTACATTTACTAATACTAACACTAACTAACATTAAGGGCTAGGCCACACTAGCGTTTTTCACACGTTTGCGCACGCGTTTCGCGTTCACGCTATTTTTGCTAAAAAGGAAATCGCGGGAACGCGAATATTCCCGTGATTTCCGATGCGCATGCGATTGCGCGTCCGTTCGCGTTTTGGTAACGCATGCGTTCACCATTATTGGTGCGTTAACGCATGCGTTTCCATAACACAAAAAGGCAAAAACGCAAAACGAAAAACACACAAGAATCGCGCACACAATCGCGTGCGATAACGCTCGCGATTTGGTGCGCGGTTCCTGTGCGTTGCAGTGTCGCCTCACCCTTACTAACATTAAAAAAAATATACTTTGAGTGGTTTATGAAAAAAGAGCTTTCAAAATCTGTATTATAATTAAATATTGTAAATATTTTTCCGTCTTAGTAAATGTAACGTTTATTATGTAGTTTTTAGTGTTCGTATTAGTAAATGTACGTTGTTAAGTTAGTTTAGTGTTAGTATTAGACCTGTAACTGTTAGTTAGTGTTAGTTGGGTTAGTTAGTGTTTATTAGTAATTGTCACTGTTAGTTTTTAGTGTTAGTTAGTGTTAGTATTAGTAAATGTAACTGTTGGTTAATGTTATTTATTGTTATATTAAGAAAATGTAACTATTAGGTTAAGTTAGTTAGTGTTAGTATCAGTAAATGTAACTGTTAGTTAGTGTTAGTTAGTGTTAGTATTAGTAATTGTAACTGTTGTTAGTGTGTAGTTATGTTAGTATAGTAAATGTAACTGTTAGTTATGCTAGTTAGTGGTTAGATTATTAATGTACTGGTTAGTTAATGTTCGTTAGTGTTTAGTATTAGTAAATGTAAGTGTTATTATGTTAGTTATGTGTTAGTATTATAAATGTAACTGTTAGTTATGTTGCAGAGTTAGTAATTAGCAAATGTAAACGGTTAGTTACTGTTAGTTTAGTGTTAGTATAGTAAATGTAACTGTTAGTTAAAATGTAGTTTAGTGTTAGTATTAATTAAATGTAACTGTTAGTTAGTGTTTAGTTAGTGTTAGTTATTGTTACGTTATCGTAATTGTCAGTGTTAGTTAGTGTTCGTTAGTGTTAGTATTATAAATGTACTGTTAGTTAATGTTAGTTTATGTGTTCAGTATTATAAATGTACTGTTAGTTATGTTAGTTAGTGGTTAGTAATAGAAATGTAACTGTTAGTTAGTGTTGTTTAGTGTAGTTCGTGTTAGTATATAATTGTAACTGTTATTTATGTTCGGTTATGTTAGTCTTAAGTAACTGTACTGTTAGTTAATGTTAGTTTAGTGTTAGTATTAGTAAATGTACTGTTCGTTAATGTTGTTTAGTGTTAGTATTAGTGTAAATGTAACGGTTGAGTGTATGTTAGTTCGTGTTTATATTAGTAAATGTAACCTTTAGTTAATGTTAGTTAGAGTTAGTTCGTGTTAGTATTAGTAATGTAACTGTTTATTAATTAGTTAGTGTTAGTATTAGTAAATGTACTGTTATTAAGTTAGTTAGAGTTATTTAGTGTAGTATTAGTAAATGTAACTGTTAGTATGGTAGTTAGTGTTGTATTAGTACATGTAACTGTTAGTTAATGTTAGTTAGTCCCCCCCCCTAAGTAGTGTCAGTATTAGTAAATGTCACTGTTAGTTACTGGTTAGTTAGTGGTTAGTCTTATAATTGTAACTGTTATTATGTTAGTATAGTGTTAGTATTCGTATTGTGAAACTGTTAGTTAATGTTAGTTAGTGTTATTATTATAAAATGTCACTGTTAGTTAATGTTAGTTAGTGTTATATTAGTAAATGTAACTGTTAGTTTAATGTTAGTTTATCCGTAGTTAGTGTTAGTATTAGGAAATGGTAACTGTTGTTACATGTAGTTAGGTTAGTATTCGTAATTGTAAACTGTTAGTTTGTTAGTTCAGGTATATTAGTAAATGTAACTGTTTAGTTAGTGTTAGTATTATTAATTGTCACTGTTAGTTATGTTAGTTAGTGTTACGATTAGTAAATGTAACTGTTAAGTTCCAGGTTAGTTAGTGTTATTTTAGTGACATGTTCACTGTTAGTTAATGTTTAGTTAGTGTTAGTATTAGTAATGTAACTGTTAGTTATGTTTAGTTAGTGTTAGTATTAGTAGATGACTAACTGTAGTTACTGTTAGTTATAGTTATTTAGTGTTTTTAGATTAGTAACTGTCACTGTTAGTAATGGTAGTTTAGTGTTAGTATTAGTCATGTAAGTGGTTAGTTTGTTAGTTATTCTTAGTTTAGTGTTAGTATTAGTTACATGTAACTGTTTAGTTAGTGTTATTAGTGTTAGTAATTAGTAAATGTAACCTGTTTTAGTTCATGTTATGAGTGTTAGTATTTAGTAAGTAAACGTTAGTTCCTGTAGTTGTGTTTTCGTATTATAAAATGTAACTGTTAGTTAATGTTAGTTTAGAGTTAGTTAGTGTTAGTATGAGTAAATGTAACTGTTAGTTCATGGTAGTTCGTGTTAGTCAAATTAGTAAATTAACGTTAGGTTAATTTTGGTTAGTCTTAGGTAGTGTAGTAATTAGTAAATGTAACGTTAGTTAATGTTAGTTATGTTAGTATTAGTAACATGTACTGTAAGGTAATGTGGTTAGTTGAGTAGTATGAAATGTAGCTATTCGTTTAATGTGTTAGTGTTAGGAGTAGTAAATGTAACTTTTAGTGTAATGTTAGTTAAGTTAGTTTTAAGTAATTAGTTAAATGTAAACTGTAGTTAATGTTTAGTTAGTGTTAGTATTAATTATACATGTAACTGTTTTGTTAATGTTAGTGTTAGTTAGTGTTAGTATTAGTAAATGTAACTGTTAGTTAGTGTTAGTGTTAGTATTACTAAATGTAACAGTTAGTGTTAGTGTTAGTAAATGTAACTGTTAATTAATGTTAGTGTTAGTATGAGAAAATCTAACTGTTAGTTAGTGTTAGTTAATGTTAGTTAGTGTTAGTATTAGTAAATGTAGCGGTTAGTTTAATTAGTATTAGTAATTAACTGTTGTTTTAATGTTAGTTTAGTATTAAGTAATGGTAACTGTAGTTAATTTAGTTTAGTGTTAGTTTAAGCATTGTAAATGTAACTGTTTCGTTATGTTCAGTTAGTGTTAGTATTAGTTAAAGGTACTGTTAGTAGTGTTTTGTTTAATGTTAGTTAGTGTTTAGTATTCGTAACTGTAACTGTTCGTTAATGTTTAGTTTGTGTTTAGTATTAGTAAATGTCACTGTTAGTTAATGTTAGTTAGTGTTAGTATAGTAAATGTAACTGTTAGTTAATGTTTAATTAGTGTTAGTATTATAAATGTAACTGTATTAATGTTATTAGTTTTAGTATAGTAGGTGTAACTGTAGTGATTTTAGGTTAGTGTTAGTTATGGTAGTTATTAGTAAAGTAAGTGTTAGTTAATGGGTTATTTAATGTTAGTATTAGTAAATGTAACGTTAGTTCATGTTAGTATTAGTAAAATGTAACTGTTAGTTTGTAGTAAATGTAACTGTTAGTTAATGGTTAGTTAGTGGTAGTATTATTAAAGTAACTGTAGTTAATGGGGTTAGTTAGTGCTAGTATTAGTAAATGTACTGTTAGTTAATGTTCGTTAGTGTTAGTATTAGTAAATGTACTGTTAGTTATTGTTAGTTAGTGGTTAGTTAGTGTTATATAGTAATGTAAGTGTTAGTTATTTTAGTTTAATGTTATATTAGTAAACTGTAACTGTTATTTAATATTATTGTTAGTATTAGTAAATGTACTGTTAGTTAATTATTTAGTGTTTAGTTGATAATGTTAACTGTTAGTTTAATGTTAGTTATGTTAGTATTAGTAAATGTAAACTTTTTAATTATATTGTTAGTTAGTATTAGTAAATGTAACTGTTAGTTATGTTAGTTAATTTAGTAATTGTAACTGTTTAGTTAGTGTTTAGTAAATGTAACTGTTTATTTAATTTAGTTGTGGTAGTATTAGTAAATGTAACTGTTAGTTAATGTATTAGTGGTTTTAGTATTAGTAAATGTAACTGTTAGTTATGTTAGGTTAGTGTTATGTATTAGTACCTGTAACGTTCATGTTAGTTTAATGTTAGTTAGTGCTGTATTAGTAAATGTAACTGTAGTTAATATTAGTTCTTGTTAGTATTAGTAAATGTAAGTGTTTTAATGTTAGTTTAATGCTAGTATTATAAATTTAAACTGTTAGTAATTGAGTTAGTTTACTATTCGTAATGTAACTGTTAGTTAAGTTAGTTAGTGTTATATTAGTACATGTAACTGTTAGTTAATTTAGTTCGTGTTAGTATTAGTAAAATGTAGCTATTAGTTAATGTGTTAAGTGTTTAGTAATGTACCTGTTGTTAATGTTAGTTAAAGTAAGTTATTTTAGTATTGTAAATTAACTGTTATTCATGTTAGTTAGTGTTAGTATTAGTAAATGTAACTGTTAGTTAATGTTGTTATGTTAGTGACTTAGTAAATTAACTGTTAGTTAATGTTAGTTATGTGTAGTAATTAGAATGTAACTGTTTAGTTAATTTAGTTTAGTGTTAGTATATAGTAAAAGTAACTGTTAGTTAATGTTAGTTAGTGTTAGTATTAGTAAATGTACTTTTAGTTAATGTTGTTTTTAGTGCTGTATTTAGTAATGGAACTGTTTTAGTTAATGTTCGTTCGTGGTTCGTCTTACGGGAACCATGTAACTGTTATTCTTGTTAGGTAAGTGTGGTTCGTGTAGTAATTAGGTAAATGTAAGTGTTAGTTTTGTTAGTCTTAGTACTGTAACTGTTTAGTTAATGTTAGTTATGTTAGTATTAGTAAACTGTCACTGTTAGTTAATGTTAGTTAGTGGTAGTATTAGTAAATGTAACTGTTAGTTTAATTTAGTTAGTGCTAGTAATTATAAATGTATACTTAGTTCTGTTAGTTAGTGTTTGTATTAGTAAATGTACCCTGTTTAGTTAATGTTAGTTTAGTGTTAGTAGTAGTAAATGTACACGTTAATTTATTACATGTTAGTGTAGTTGCTAGTATTAGTAAATGTAACTGTGAGTTTATATTAGTTCGTGTTAGTATTAGTAAATGTAAGTGTTAGTTAATGTTATTTAATGCTAGTATTAGTAAATTTAACTGTTAGTTAATTAGTTAGTGTTAGTATTAGTAAATGTTACTGTTTTAATGCGTTAGTGTAGTGCTTCGTACATGTAACTAGTTTTCGTTAATGTTAGTTTAGTGTTTCGTATGAGTACAATGTTATCTATTAGTTACTTTGATTGTGTTAGTAATTAGTAAATGGACTGTAGTTAATGTTATTAAAGTTAGTTAGATGTTAGTATTTAGTAAATGTAACTGTTATTACATGTTTAGTTAGGTTAGTAATTAGTAAATGTAACTGTTAGTTAATGTTAGTTCGTGTTAGTATTATTAAGTCACTGTTAGTTAATGTTAGTTGTGGTTAGTATTAGTAAATGTAACTGTTTAGTTAATGTAGTTAGTGCTAGTATTAGTAAATTTCAAACTGTTATTTAATGTTAGTTAGTGTAGTATAGTCAATGTAAGCTTGTTAGTTAGTGTTAGTTAATGTTAGTTATGTTAGTATTAGTAAATGTACTGTGATTTTTAATTGTTAGTTAGTGTAGTATTATTAAATGTACCTGTTGTTAATGTTAGTTATGGTTAGTTAGTAAATGTAACTTGTTAGTTAATGTGTTTTAGTGTAGTATTAATAAATGTAACTGTTCGTGAATGTTAGTTATTGTTAGTATTAGTAAATGTAACTGTTTAGTTAATGTTAGTTAGTGGTTATATTAGTAAAATGTAACTGTTATTTAATGTTAGTGTAGTGCTAATACTAGTAAATGTAACTGTTAGTTTAATATTAGTAGTGTTTAGATTAAGTAATGTACTGTTTGTTATTGTTTAGTTAGTGTTAGTTCGTGTTAGATTAGTAATGTAAGTGTTAGTTAATGTAGTTATGTTAGTATTAGGAAATGTAACTGTTAGTTAATGTTAGTGTTAGTAATTAGTAAATGTAACTGTTAGTTAATTTTAGTTAGTGTTTAGTATTAGTAATGTAACTGTTAGTTATTGTTAGTTAGTGTTAGTATTAGTAAATGTAAGTGTTAGTTAATGTTAGTATTAGTGAATGGTAACTTTATTAATTAGTTTAGTGTTAGTAGATAAATGTAACTGTTTGTTTTATTGTTTAGTTAGTGTTATTAGGTTAGTATTAGTAAATGTCATGTTATAAGGTTAGTTTAAGGTTATTATTAGTAAATGTTCAACTGTTATTAATGTTAGTGTTGAGTATTAGACTGTAACTGTTAGTTAATGTTAGTTTAGTGTGGTAATTAGTAAATGTACTGTTAGTTATTGTTAGTTAGTGTTAGTATTAGTACATGTAAGTGTTATTCATGTTTAGTATTAGTAAATGTACCTGTGTAGTTAATTATTAGTGTTAGTATTAGTAATGTACCTGTTAGTTAGTGTTAGTTGTGGTTAGTATTATAAATGTACTGTTAAGTTAATGTTAGGTTAATGCGAGTATTGTAAATGTACCTTAGTTAATGTTAGTTTGATTGTTAGTATGAGTAATGTAACTGTTAGTTATGTTATTTTAGTGTTAGTTAGTAAATGTAACTGTTAGTTAATTAGTTTAGTGCTATTATTAGTAAATGTCACTGTAGTTAATGTCAGTGATGTAGTATTAGTAAAATGTAACTGTTATGTTATTGTTGTTAGTGTTAGTTAGTTAGTATTAGTAAATGTAAGTGTAGTTATGTTTAGTATTATAAATGTAACTGTTAGTTAATGTTAGTTAGTGTAGTATTAGTAAATGTAACTGTTCTTTAATTTTAGTTAGTGGGTAGTATTAGTAAATGTAACTGTTAGTTTTTAATGTTAGTTAGTGCTAGTATTAGTAAAGTGTAACTTAGTTTAATGTTTAGTTAGTGTTAGTATTAGGTAATGTAACGTTAGTGTCAGTTAGTTATGTTAGTTTATAAATGTACCACTGTTAATGTTAGTTTAATGTTAGTTAGTGCTTAGTATGTAAATGTACTGTTAGTTAATATTAGTTGTGTTTAGTATTAAGTAAATGTAGTGTTAGGTAATGTAGTTAAGTGCTAGCATTATAAATTGTAACTGTTAGTTAATTCGTTTATTGTTTAGTATTAGTAAATGTTACTGTTAGTTTAGTCAGTTAGTATTAGTAAATAGTACATGTTAAGTTAAGTTGTAGTTAGTGTTACTGTATTCAAATGTTAGGCTTTAGTTTAATGTGTTTTATCGTGTTGTAATGTTAGTTAATGTTAGTATTGTTAGTTATGTTAGTATTAGTACTCGTAACTGTTAGTCGTGTCAGTTGGTTCGTAATTAGTAATGCTAACTCGTTAGTTAATTTTAGTCAGGTTAGTATTAGGTAAATGTAACTGGTAGTTAATGTTAGTTAGCGGTTGTATTAGTACATGTAACTGGTTATGTTAGGAGTGTTAGTATGTAATGTGTTAGTTATGTCGTGTTCGTTAGTAATGTCTTTAGTTAATGTTAGTTAGTGTTAAGTTGACTGTTAGACCAGTGTATGTGTCGTACTTCAAGTTTAAATGTAAGTGTAGTTTCGTAGTCATTAGTAAATGTAATATCTTTGATTAATGTTAGTTAGTGTTTTTGTATTAGTAAATGTAACTGTCCAGTTATTTGTTTAGTTAGTGTTAGTAGTGTTCAGTCATTAATATGAAGTTTAGTTTATGGGTCTATGTATAATTAGTAATTAAGTATAATGTTAACGTGTACTATAGTTTAACGGTTGTTATGTTAGTTAGTGGGTTAGTATTAGTAAAGGATGCGTCATGTTAGTTATGTTAGTTGAGGTTATTAATATGTAAAGGTGTTAAGTGTTAGTTAGTTTAGTATAGTAAATGTAACGTGTATTAGTCTGTCTGAGTTAGTATTAGTTAATGTAAATTGTTAGTAGTTAGTGTAGTGGTAGGTATATGTTAGTGAGTGTAGGATAGTAAAGTTGTAACTGTAGTAGTTGTAGATGGCGTTTAGTTAATGTTAGTTAATTCAGTAATGTATTAGCTAGGTCGTATGTTAGGTTTTCATGTAACCTTGACAGAATGTAACTGGCTTTACGGTAATTTAGTTAGTGTTAGTATTATAAATGTTAACTGTTAATTAATGTTTAGTTTAGCTTGCTAGTTATTGTATGTTAACCCGTCGTCATAATTTTAGTATAGTACGTTAGTTAGTGTGTATGTTAGTTATTGTTAGTTAGTGTTAGTATGTGTAGTAATGTTAGTAGCTGGTAGTTAGTTCCCATGTATTTTAGCTAAAGTAAACTGTTAGTTAATGTTATTAGTGTAGTATAGTAAATGTAATGTTAGTTAATGTGTAGTGTAGTAGTTCGTATGTAAGTTTAATGTTTAGTTAAGTTAGTTAGGCTATAGTATAGTAAATGTACTTGTATATAATTTAGTTAGTGGTTTTAGTGTTAGATTAGTATATGTAACTGTAGGTTAATCGGTATTAGTGTTAGTATAGTAACATGTAACTGTTATGTTTAGTTCAATGTAGTTTAGTGCCTAAGTATGAGTAATGTAACTGTTGAGTTAATTAGTTATTTTTTAGTATAGTAAATGTAAGTGTTTGAGTTAATTTAGTTAATGCTAGTATTAGTACATTTTAAACTGTTAGTTAATTAGTTTAGTGTTAGTATTGTACATTACTAGAGTTAATGTCATTAGTGTTATATTGTAATGTCACTGTTAGTTAATGTTAGTTAGTTTAGTTTGTCAATGTAGCTTTAGTTAATGTTGTTAGTTGTTAGTATAGTAAATTTAAACTGTATTTTAATGTTAGTTAAAGTTGTTAAGTAGTAGTGTTATATTAGTAAATGTAACTGTAGTTAATGTTAGTTAGTGTCGTAGTAAGTCAATGTCACTGTTAGTTAATGTTATTAGTGTTAGTATTAGTAAATGTAACTGTTAGTTATGTTTAGTTATTGTTAGTATTAGTAATGTCAACTGTTTAATGTTTGAGTAGTGCTAGTATTAGTAAAATGTAACTGTTTAGTTAATGTTAGTTAGTGTTAGTAAGTAGTAAATGGTAACTGTAGTTAGTGTAGTTAATGTTTAGTTAATGTTAGTATTCGTAAATTTACTGTTAGTTCATGTTTAGTTCGTGTTATTAGTAATTGTAATGTTTTAGGTAATGTTTTAGTGTTATATTAGTAAATGTAACTGTTAGTAATGTAGTTAGGTTAGTATAGTAATGTAACTGTTAGTTAATGTTAGTTAGTGTTAGTATTAGTAAATGTAACGGTGTAGTTAATGTTAGTTTAGTGTGTTTAGTACATGTAACTGTTATTAATGTTAGTAGTGCTAGTAATTGTAAATGTAACTGTTAGTTAATGTTTAGGTATGTTTAGTATTGTAATGTAACTGTTTGTTATTGTTATTTAGGGTTAGTTAGTGTTTAGTATTAAGTCAATGTAAGGTGCGTTAATTTTAGTTAATGTTAGTATTAGTAAATTAACTGTTAGTTCATGTTAGTGTTAGTATTGTAAATGTAACTGTTATTAATGTTATTAGTGTTAGTATTAGTAATGTAAACTGTTAGTTATTGTTATTAGTGGTAGTATTAGTAATTAAGTGTTAGTTTCTGTTATAAATTAGTAAATGAACGGTTATTAATTTAGTTGTGTTAAGTATTAGTAACTGTAACTGTATTATTGTTAGTTAGTGTTAGTGTTAGTATTAGTAAATGTAGTGTTAGTTTAATGTTAGTTAATGTTATAAATTAGTAAATGTAACTGTTAGTTAATGTTTAGTGTTTAGTATTATAAATGGGTAACTGTTAGTTACGTGTTGTTTAGTGTTAGTATTAGTAATGTAACTGTTAGTTATTGTTAGTTAGTGTATAGTATTGTAAATGTAAGTGTTAGTTAATTTTGTATTAGTAAATGTAACTGTTAGTTACTGTTCGTTAGTGTTAGTAATTAGTAATGTAACTGTTTAGTTAATGTTATTAGTGGCTTAGTATTAGTACATGTAACTGTATTTTAATGTTAGTTAATTCTATTATTAGTAAATGTACTTAGTTAATTTATTTACGTGTTGTATTAGTAAATGTAACTGGTTAGTTAATGTTAGTTAGTGTTAGTATTATAGTAAATAAACTGTTAATGTAGTTTAATGTTAGTTAGTGCTAGTATTACGTAATGTAACTGTTAGTTTATATTAGTTGTGGTTAGTATTAGTAAATGTAAGTGTTAGTTTAATGTTAGTTTATGCTAGTATTAGTAAATTTAACTTTAGTATTGTTAGTGTTAGTATTAGTAAAATGTAACTGTTAGTTAATGTTAGTTTAGTGTTATATTAGTAAATGTAACTTTTAGTTAATGTGTTCGTGTTATTATAAGTAAATGTAGCTATAGTTAATGTGTTATTGATAGTATTAGTAAATGTAACGTTAGTTATGTTAGTTTTTTAAAGTTCGTTAGTGTTAGTATTAGTAATGTAACTGTTAGTTAATGTAGTTAGTGTAGTATTATAAATGTACGGTTATTTAATGTTCGTTGTTTTTAGTATTGTACATGTAACTTTTATTAATGTTAGTTTAGTGTTTTAGTATTAGAAATGTAACTGTTAGTTTAATGTTAGTTAGTGTTAGTATTAGTAAATGTAACTGTTAGTTTCCTGTTAGTTAGTGCTAGTATTAGTAAACTGTAATTGTTAGTTAAGTGTTAGTTAGTGTTTAGTATTAGTAATGGTACTGTTTGTTATTGTTAGTTTAGTTTGTAGTGTTTATATTCGTAATTTAAGTGTTAGTTAATGTTAGTTAATGTTAGATTAGTAAATGTACTGTATGTTAATGTTAGTTTCAAGTTGTTTAGTATTAGTAAATGTAACTGTTAGTTTGTTAGTTAGTGCTAGTATAGTAAATGTAACTGTTAGTAATGTTATTTAGTGTTAGTCATTCGTAAATGTAACTGTTTAGTTATTGTTATTAAGTGTTAGTTAGTGTGTATTAGTAAATGTAAGTGTTAGTTAATGTTAGTATTAGTAAATGTAACTTGTTATTCATGTTAGTGTTAGTATTAGTAAATGTAACTGTTATTAATGTTAGTTATGTTAGTATTGTACATTAACTGTTAGTTAATGTTCGTTAGTGTTCGTATAGTAAATGTAACTGTTAGTTAATGTTCGTTTAGTGGTAGTATTACGTAAATGTAACTGTTTATTAATGTTATTTAGTGTAGTATTAGTAAATGTAACTGTTAGTTAAATGTTAGTTATTGTTGAGTATTAGTAATGTAACTGTTAGTTAATGTTAGTTTCGGTTTTCTTCAGTAAATGTAACTGTAGTTATTGTTTAGTATCGTTGCTTCGTTAGTTGTTAGTATTCGTAATGTCATGTGTTAGTTTACTGTTATATTAGTAAAATGTAACTTTAGGTTAATGTATTTGTGTTAATATTAGTAAAGTAACTGTTGTTATGTTAGGTTATTGTTAGTATTAGTACATGTTTTTTAACTGTAGTAGTTAAGTTAGTTAGTGCTAGTATTAGTAAATGTCACTTAGTTAATGTTAGTTTAGGTTAGTATTGTAAATGTAACTGTTAGTTAATGTTGTTTAGTGTTAGTATTAGTAAATGTAACTGTAATGTTAGTTAATGTTAGTTTAGTGCTAGTATTAGTAAATGTAACCTTTTAGTTAATATTAGTTAGTGTTAGTATTAGTACAATTAAGTGTTAGTTATGTTCGTTAATGCTAAGTATTAGTAAATTTAACTGTTAGTTAAAATTTATATGTTATTATAGTAATGTTACTGTTTAGTTAATGTCAGTTTAGTGTTGTATTAGTAAATGTAACTGTTAGTTTAATGTTCTTAGTGTTTAATTATTAGTTAAAATGTAGCTATTAGTTAATGTTAGTGTTAGTATTAGTACATGTAACTGTCGTTAATGTTAAGTTAAAGTTTCAGTTAGTGTTAGTATTAGTAAATGTCACTGTTAGTTAATGTTAGTTCAGTGTTAGTATAAGTAAATGTAACTGTTAGGTATGTTAGTTAGTGCTAGTAATTAGTAAATGTAAACTGTTAGTAATGTTAGTTAGTGTTAAGTATTAGGAAATGTACCTGTTAGTTATGGTTGTTAGTGTGTTAGTTCGTGTTAGTATTAGTAACTGTAAGTGTTAGTTAATCGTGTATTAGTACATGTAACTTTAGTTATGTTAGTTAGTGTAGTATTAGTAAATGTAACTGTTTAGTTAATGTAGTTAGTGTTAGTATTAGTAATGTAACTGTTAGTTTAATGTGTTATGCTAGTATTGTACATGTAACTGTTAGTTAATTTTGTTAGTGTTAGATATAGTAATGGTACCTGTTAGTTACTTGTTAGTTAGTGTTAGTTATTGTTCGTATTATCAAAATGTAAGTGTTAGTTATGTTAGTTAATGTAAGTATTAGTGAATGTAACTGTTAGTTAATTTAGTTATGTGTTTTTAGTATTAGTAAAATGTAACTGTAGTTACTGTTATTTAGTGCTAGTATTAGTAAATGTAACTGTTAGGTAATGTTTTAGTTATTGTTAGTATTATAAATGTACTGGTTAGTTATTGTTTTGTTAGTGTTAAGTTCGTGTTAGTATTAGTACAATGTAAGTGTTAGTTAATGTTAGTTAATGTTATATTTAAATGTAACTGTTATTACATGTTAGTGTTATGTATTATTAAATGTACTGTTAGTTAATGTTAGTTAGTGTTAGTATATTAAATGTAACTGTTAGTTATGTTAGTTATTGGTTAGTATTAGTAAATGTAACTGTTTAGTTAATGTTAGTTTAGTGTTAGTATTAGTAATGTAACTGTTTTTAGTTAATGTTTTAGTTAGTGTTAGTATTCAGTAAATGTAACTGTTATTAATGTTATTAGTGTTATAATTAGTAAATGTAACTGTTAGTTAATGTTTAGTTATGGCTAGTATTAGTTAAAAGTGTACTGTTAGTTAATGTTAGTTAGTGTTAGTTTAATACATTTAACGTTCGTTCTGTTATTCGTGTTAGTTAGTGTTAGTATTATCAAGTACGTGTTAGTTAATGTTAGTATTACGTATTAAACTGTTCTTTAATGTTAGTTGTGTTAGTTTAGTAAATGTAACTGTTAGTTATGTTAGTTAGTGTTGAGTATTATAAATGTCACTGTTAGTTAATGTTAGTTTAGTGCTAGTATTAGTAAATGTATACTTAGTAATGTTAATTTAGTGTTAGTATTAGTAAAGGTAACTGTTTAGTTCCTGTTCGTTAGTGTTAGTATTAGTAAATTAACTGTTAATGTTAGTTAATTTTTAGTGTGCTATATTAGTCAATGTACCGTATAATAATTAGTTTAGTGTTATTCTTAGTACATGTCAGTGTTAGTTAATGTGAGTTAATGCTAGTTATTAGTAAAAATTACTAACTGTAGTTAATTAGTTAGTGTTAGGTATTAGTAAATGTTATGTTAGTTTAAGGCAGTTAGTGTTAGTATTAAGTAAATGTAACTGTTGTTAATGTAGTTAGTGTTTTGTATTAGTAAATGTAAGCTATTATTTAATGGTTAGTGGTTATTTATTAGTAAATGTAACTGTTTTAGTTAATGTTAGATTAAAGTTAGTTAGTGTTTAGTAATTAGTAAATGTAACTGTTAGTTAATGTTAGTTAGTGTTTAGTATAAGGTAAATGTCACTGTTATTAATGTTTTTAGCTTAGTTCTAGTATTAGTAAATGTAACGTTATTAATGTTAGTTAGTGTTTATTTAGTAAATGTAACTGTTAGTTATGTGTTAGTTAGTGTTAGTTTAGTGTTTATAATTAGGTAATGTAAGTGTTAGTTTAATGTTAGTATTAGTAAATGTAACTGTTAGTTAATGTTAGTTTAGTGTTAGATTAGTAAATGTAAACTGTTAGTTAATGTTAGTTATGTTAGTAATTAGTACATGTAACTGTAGTTAAAAGTTAGCTAGTGCTAGTATTAGTGAAATGTAACTGTAGTTAATTTAGTTAGTGTTGTATTAGTAATGTAACTTTAGTTTTTGTTAGTTAGTGTTAGTTTATGTTAGTAATTAGTAATGTCAGTGTAGTAATGTAGTTAATGTTAGTATTAGTAATGTAACTGTTAGTTCATGTTAGTTTATGTTTAGTATTAGTAAAATGTGACTGTTTAGTTAATGTTAGTTTAGTGCTTAGTATTATTAAAATGTAACTGTTATTTAATGTTAGTTAGTGTTAGTATATAAATGTAACTGTGTTATTGTTGCTTAGTGGTAAGTTAGTGTTAGTCTTAGTAAATTAAGTGGTTAGTTTAATGTTAGTTAGTGTGTAGTATTAGTAACTGTAACTGTTAGTTAATGTTAGTTGTTAGTACACAGTAATGTTCACAACGTATGTTCATTAGTTAGTTTTAGTATTAAAGTAAATGTAACTGTTAGTTTAATGTTATTAGTGTTAGTAATTGTAATGTAACGTTAGTTTAATGTTAGTTAAGTGTTAGTAACTTAGTAAATGTAACTGGTTCGTTAATGTTATTATGTGTATTCGTAATGTAACTGTTAGTTTAAGGTTTTTATTGTTGTATTATTAAATGTCAACTGTTATTAATGTTAGTTTGCTAGTATTCGTACATGTACGTTAGTTTTAATGTTTATTAGGGTTTAGTATTAGTAAATGTAACTGTTAGTTATTGTTAGTTTATGTTAGTTAGGTTAG
>CM033470.1:133681826-133924665 GCA_019447015.1 Hymenochirus boettgeri
ACTATGTAACATTATATGTAACAGTCTATGTAATAGGCTATGTAACAGGCTATGTAACAATCTATGTAACAGGCTATGTAACAGACTATGTAACAGGCTATGGACACCAGGAGAAGTGGAACAGCAGACTGCACTGAGCAGGCACCAGTAATCCCCCCTAAACATGCCCCTGCATGACTGACAGTTGCTAACCAGAAGAACAAGGAAGTGGTTACCTGTGTATGATTTGAGGCTTGGACTTGCCCTTTAAGGGACACTATCCAGTAAAATATAAAAAATATTTCAAGAACAGAGTATTATGTTTATGAAGGAATAAAAAGGACATAAAGGAGAACTAAATCTATTTTTTTTTTTACCTTAAATGGAAAATCTTTCCTCCCCGAACACCTATGCATTGTAAGAAATGCATTGAATATTCCAGTAGGTTGCATTTTACATATATATGAATTGGATTCTGTAGCTAAGAAAGTTTCTGTGTTGCCAGTACATGTCTCTTTCCATGTCTCCAAACAGCCTTGTGACCATGTGTAGACCCTGGCCCCAGTATTCACTGTCTCCAGTGGCGTAGCTACAGACTTATGGGCCCTGATGAAAAATTTGGGCATGGGCCCCCCTAACACCGCCTCAAACACAAATCGGCACCGCAAACCAAATAGTAATCTCCATAAAAATCATCCAAATTCATTTTAAAACAGACAAACATACTTTACCCACACACCTAGCAAAACTATTCGATCAGATTCAAATAGTATTTCTAAACTTAGATCCTCAAACCTTCTAAAATACCTAACCAACTGACGCTAGTAAATGCTGGGCAAAAATGATCAAAAATGAGGGTGGTAAAATGCTTTGTATATAACCACTGGTAAAATAGTTGGCACAAAGACTGGTTAAATGCTTGGCATGCAGACACTGATAAACTGGTTGGGAAACTGGCACTATACACAGCCAGACACTGGTTAAATGCTTGGCAAATGCTTGACTGGTTAAATGCTTTTTGAGCCTTTTGCACAAAATGGGGCCCCCTTCTTGGCCAAGGGCTCTGGTGCAGTCGCATCGCCTGCACCCCTGGTAGCTACGCCCCAGACTGTCTCTGTGCACAGAGTATTTTCTATACAGATGTCTCCACACCAATTTTAAATCCCTGCAGTTTATTTTCCAGACAGCAAAAAGAAATGGCACACCAGGATAATCAGCTCATTTTGCTTCCATTCTGTTCTTAGCGTACAGTAAAATAACATTTGTAAATAAGCTGACTTTCTGTATAAGTATGTTTCATTTAATGGCCAACTTTACTGAAAAAATGCCTTTGCTTCTATCTATAATATAAATTTACATATCCCTTACCTTTAATCTAGTCCTTGTTTTCTTCAGGCTCAGTACCCTCCTCCCACTCTTAACTAACTCCTCCTTCCATCTGACATGATTTTCAGTAATCACTATATGAGCCAGCAATGAGCGAGAGAAATTTCCCAACACACAATTTTTACCAGCTGTCACCATTCCATCTACAGCAAAACTGCACACAAAAGAGTTTATGATAATGAGGCTTTACTTGACTAAAATATAGGATGGTTTAGACCAGCGTTTCTCAACCAGGGGTCCCTGAGAGTTTGCATGGGGGTCCTCAAGAGATTGACAGAAACTGTATGGATCCACCATTTTGGTGAATACATATATATTTTTCTATATATTAACAATGCTTTGTATGAATTATGTGTTTGGTGTATTGATGTCTGGGAGTCCGAGAAAAATAGGTTATGATTTTATGTAAGGGTTCCCCCCTGCAGTAAATTTCAGTGCTTTTTTTTTTTACATAGAGATATTTCTATTTATTTAATCAAAATACATAATTTATACAAATATAAATGATAGCTCTATAAATATGTAGTATTTATATTATAATATAAATACTATACATTTATAGAGCTATCCCTTATATTATATAGATAAATTTATATCTTCATAAGAGATTACATTGCATTTTTAGGAGCTACCAATGAGGTGGGGGGTATAGTATATTACACATAGGAAAGGTGTATATGTATGTTTGTACTACTACTCACTGTTACCATTTAAATGACCATCAATAAATGTATATAAAGTATAGCACTGACTTATATTAGGTACAGACAAAATATACAAAATACATAAACTTTCTTACAGAGCTGAGATTCCTATGATAATATGGAATGGTCAAAATGGGAGCTTAAACCACACCCCTGTGTCTGCTTCATGTGAATACTGAAAGGAAGCGTAATCCAAAAAAAGTTTCTGTTTGTTACACATGACATGATGTGTATTGTAATGGACATATACACCAAGGCTCCTTATATACCACTTCCAGCCTGCAGGTGGTATCAGTGAGTAATAAGAGACAAGACATCCCTGCTCTCTATGTCTAGGAGGAGAGAAAGTGAAAGTAGAATGCAACACAATATCCTGTGTATAATATCCTGTTACCACCTGTTGGGAGGACAGATTATTGGACAAACAATTCACCTTATTGGAGACAAACTCTGAGGCAACAGATAAGTGTACACCAACTTACAAGGACACACAATATACAGGCCTGGTCAATATTTAAAATGGTACACCATAGGCAGGGAGTACATGTTATGTGGGGAAACTGTTTATATTTTGTTATTAAATCATTGCAATACTTACCTGATCCATTTGATGGGGTAACTAGGGAATGGACTGATGGGCTAGAACAATTTGAATAGGCAGCCACTATTAATGGTTGGGATAAAGGTGCGTGCATGCCTTTTGCTTAGTGGTAAAGCCAGGCAGGTATACCAAGGATTTAATACTGAAATTAAAAACAGTTATCAGTTATTAAAAAGTAAGCACGTTTTTCAATTAGATCTGTATAAAAGAGTATATAAATGATAAAACCATTTCTCTAGGTAACCTGGGAATGAGAAATATTTGTTTATATGTTTGATTATGTAGATTATTAGAGCAATGTTTGATTATGTAGATTATTAGAGCAATGCTATTATAATAACATTAGGCTACGAGGTACCTTCTGTTATAAGAAGGCTCTATTTAATTTTATACTCTGTGGGGAGCTTTTGCTCCTTTAACCCCACCTCACCTTAAAGGGCATGTCTACCCTAAAAAAAAAATTACTATAATGTCCCCCTCCCCTGCCCAACCCCAACAACCCTGTTAGTTCTGTAATAAAAGTTTCCCAATCATATTTACAGTCCCTTCGCTCCCATACATGTCTTCTCCTCCTCTCTGTAAACAGGAAGCTGCAGAGTGGGGCCAGACTGGCAGCCGCAGACACGGCTGCTGGCTAAGAAGACAGCCGTGGGATCAAAGGGGTGTATGTATGATTGGGAAACTTTTATTACAGAACTAATACGGCGGTTTGTGGGTGGGAAAGGTCTTTAGGAACATTATATCCAAACAAATTTATGCTACATAAAGGGCAGACAGAGAGGGATTCGGATGGTGGGAGGGAGGGAGGCAAAGTTCTCTCCTGTGCATGACACAAACAACTGAGAGGACAAATCAGAGGCAGAAACCTTTTGGACGGAAAGACTTCTCCTACTCTCCAGTTTCCTGGACCTTGAACAGACATTGCAGGAGAACCATAAGAAGCAGAGATGTAAGGTAAGGATTTTTTTAAACTTCACAGTGGGGCCAGTAGTGGGTTAAATTTTAGTTTTGGGAGTGGACATGCCTTTTAATCTATAAAGCTAATTAATATCCTGTGCTCCCAAGTCGTAACATAAGCAGCTATAAATGTGACACTTGCCGTAGTGAATACTTATAAGTATGAACATAGCATGTTTACTTTGAACCACATAGTGTGGCAGGATTGCCTGGGTCTACTCTCACACCTGCAGGAATATCCTATTTGCTTCCCCTGGATGCTGGTGATTGTCTGAGTAAGTTTACAATATACCTGTGTAAAGATTTTATATCCACACATAGCAAAACATACACACACATAATTTCCACTGTGCTCCAATGGGCACACTTTTGCTAGTCATTTATGTGTATAAATAATGTATTTTGATTATTTGATAACTGAGTAAGAAAAATAATATATAATTTATGTGGGGGTCCCCACAGATAAAAAGTTTGAGAAACACTGGTTTAGACTTTAGATATCTAAAGAAATAGGTATTTGTTGAAGATCAACAAATAAATGGTTCAGTGCCTGTAATGCTGTAATCACTTTGTGGCAGTTACAGCACCACGGGAGCATGGTCAGGTAAGAGGCACCGGGGACATAGATTTATATGCCCCAATTCAGTAGGTGTAAAGTTTCACTATGTAACACAAAACCTAAAAATACTGCACTGGGTATGCTGCGCTACTTTCAAAAACAATTGAAAGAGGTGCAGGCCATGTAAAGTGAGTATAAAACCTATACAAACCGATATTACATTAGCTAGCATAGATTGTACATTTATTTAGTTAATAGCATCCCCCTTTTATTACCCACATTATATTTAAGGCTAGGTACACATAGGTATACACATGAATCAGACATGTTGGCAATTGTCTTCACTACTCTAAGAAATATCAGTGGTACAGCTTTAACTCTCAGCCGACAGACCAAAGAATGGTTTAAGTGTGTTTAAAGGGATTATTGGTCCAGGGTACCCAGCCTTACTGAAGTAGAAAAAAATGAAAAAAGTTTACCAATGCCAATTCATATACTTTAGGAATGTTAGATTTGTATAGAATATTAGCAAATGGCTTTGTTCACCCACACAGCAAGAACCGCAGACAGCAGTTAAGCCTCAGCAAGAGGTATGCAGCCAGAGACTAGCAAAAACAGGTGTGTCAGGTGAAGAATAGGTGTTTAAGAGAAAGGGATTCCTGTCATTATTGCTTTGACTCCAGAAACACAGATGCATAACAGCTTTCCCCTAAGAACCTGTCACCCTGGCTTCTGCAAACTGCCTTTTAGTTTGATTTGTTGTGCTTTTTTCTGCTCTGAAGTTTGAACCTGACCTTTGATATGGGAGATGTCAAACTCCAAATAGAACTTGAATATTGTCTCATTCAAACAGGACCCAAACCAGCAACCAACCTTTGGTATTTTGGTTTTCTTATACACATTTGCTTTTTATTCAATGGTCAAGCAGTCTTTATAGAAACAATTTAGCCCCCAGTTATGTTAAAGGATAAGTATGCTGTAAACCCAAGTTAAGTTTAATTGGAAACAGCAGCTTTAAAAAATCTTTTTCCCTTTTTTTTTTCTAGGTCCTTCCTGAACCTACCTTTCCTGATATAAAGTTGCTGACATCTTGGTTCAGCATTCTTCTGTAGTCCGAAAAAGCACTGTCCGTTTGGTCCAGGCGCGTGTGTGCACAATGATGTCACACACGTCCGAGCATGCGGGGCGTCACGTGCGTGCTTGAAGCAAGGATGCGCGCGTATCCAGACCAAAGTGACAGTGCTTTTTCGGACTACAGAAGAAGGAGATCCAGGAAGTCTCGGAGGGGCGGAGCTAAGCAGTTTACAATGCTGAAGCAAGATGTCAGCAACTTTTCATCAGTAAAGAAAGGCTCAGGAGGGACCTAGGGAAAAAATGGAAGCTGCTGCTTCCAATTAAACTTAACTTGGGTTTACAGCATACTTATCCTTTAAGCAGTTTTTGACTGGGAATCATCAATACAGAAAAGGCTTGCACGTACAAAATATAGACAGAAGCAGCAGTTGGCAAGTCGGCATCACACACCACACTTCACTCTTACTCATAGGCTTACAGGTGTTATAATTGTCCTCTTTTATGCATGCCATATCCCCACAATCAAAGGAGGGACTAGGTTTGCAGGTGTCCGGAAAAATCATTCAAGGTTAAGAGACATATATTAACATAAAAACTTACACTTTTCCATTACCGTGTATATACATTTTGAGATGTGCTAGCTATTCGGCAGACCTTTCGTGAGACATCTAACAGGGAGATTCAATAAACATTCTTATCATTAAAATGGTGCTAATTTTGCCCCAACCTTTCAAATGTTAAAAAAGATCTGATTGGTTGGGGCAAAATTAGCACCACTTTAAACAATAAAAACTTTTATTGAATCTCCCTGTAAGTACCCAAACATACATAGCACTCATTATGATTAAGCAGCCAATCTCATCTTAAAAGCACTACATAAGAGACAGGAGGTTTTTTTACCCCTACTCCTTATTTAAACCTACATTACTGTTAAAACTGTCATCCCACGTCATGCAATAGCTACCCACATTAGGAGACCATACATATTATGTTAGAGGGCTCAAGTGCCCTCCCAGAGCTCCTTTTTCTCCTCAGGGATGGCTATTCCACAGTGGTACCATTCTATTATTCTATATAGCATGTAACATCACAAATTAAATTGATGCAGTTTGGAGCTGTGTCCAAAGATCCATTTTACTTTACTTTCTTGGGGATATTAATTAATCCTTAAGTCTAACACTCAGACGGAAAGACTGAATTCCCTATACTCCAAATAGCCTAACGTCACCTTGGTTACATTCCATGGAGTGTCTGGCCACAGGACTCTGAGAATGACACTTTTCTATATCTTGTAGATGATACAATATTTTAGGGATTGTGGGGTACATCCCACATACTGGACCAGACACTTCCTGCAAGTGACCAAATACACACATTTGGTGTTATATTTTATATACAGTATGAGTCTATAGAATACTCTTTACCCATTATACTACTCCTATAAGAGTTACCCTTCGTGACTTGGGAACAGATTCTGCACTGAGTAGCCTCTAATGGATACAACCCATGTTCTAGCCATATTTCTTGTTGCCCTCGAAACGCGTAAGGCATGGTGTGTTTGTACTTGCTGTCTAAAGACTTAATAAATATATTGTTTTTACAGCCTTTGAATGCCAACTTATGCTTTTGTCTATATGGTGTGCATGGGACAAACCCATGAGCCTCTGAGTAAGTGGGTTTGTCCCATGAAACGCGGGTCAGGCGGGTGGGCCTGTGTTTGTTCCTTCCCCTGTGATATTATACCTGCTGTCTCTGAAGTAATTATGTAAGAAATAAATGGACTTGTTCACTTTATTCCCGTGAGTAGCGCTCTTCCTTTTATATTATTCTGAAATATATAAGTCTAACCTGAGATCTTGCACACTATCCTGTTGCCCTGGTTATTCCAGTCATGAGTCCCTTCAATTGAATAGACCAAGCAAAGGGTTTAGGTCAGACATCCCCTTTACTGAACAACTCAGGAGGATGGGTGAGTTGTATATATGTATGGATGTATAATTTTATTTATAAAGCGCCACTTGGGTGCGCAGTGCTGTGCATTATAAAATACAGAGGGGGAGATCCAATTCCAGGGACCGCGTTACTTACCTTTGCCCGATCCCGTGATACAATAACTGACATAAACGAGATTAGAAGGTAAGAGCGTGGGTTTAACGCCTCCCACCCAGTGCCGTTAAGTGTCGCGCTACTATGTAGAGCAAAACTTAACGGTAGGGGTTTTGCATCTGTAGTATGGCGCTATTTATAAAAACATTTGGAAATGGCGCTGTGCTCTAAAATCCATCTAAAACCCATGTAAACCGTGAAATTTCTTCGGGTTAACGTGGGTTTTAGACGGAAAAGGCCCATATTGAATCTCCCCCAGAGTATACAAACAAGGGGATAAGTGCAAGCCATTATATAAATAAATAAAAATTCATTAAAATTTCATACATCGGTTAAGAATAAATTATGTATAAATTGATATAAGTGCAGCATGCCTTGACACATTAGGAATGAGATCCCTGCCCCGAAGAGCTTACAATCTAAGTGGTTAAAAGAAGGGTATTGAAAATAATTCTTTGAAATGATTCTTTGACTGAAGTATTGGGGTTGTGGGTTCTCTTTTGGAGAAGAATGAGATGATCCGAGCTGCCGAGTATAAAATAGACTGGAGAGGAGAGAGATGACAGGCCAGGAGTCCAAGTAGTAGAATGTTACACTAGTCAAGACGGGAGATTATAAGGGCATGCATGAGCATTTTAGTAGTGAAGCGAGAGAGAAAAGGGCGGATCTTGTATATTGTGGAGAAAACAACACATTCTAGTGACATTTTTAATGTGATGATGGAAGGAAAGAGAGGAGTCAATGATTAGTACAAGGCCGCTTGCAGATTCAACTGGGTTAATGACCATATTGTCAATAGAGATGGAGAAGGGTGGACTAGGTCCCAGTTTAGGAGGGGAATGCTTAATTCTGTTTTAGATAGAATTGATAAGGATTTTAGATAGAATAGAAAAGCCAATTAAAGAAGCGGATGCCGGTCGAGCCCCTCCTGCTTAACTTCCATGCACGGAAAAGGCACGGAAGTTAAGCAGAAGGCAGCGGGGAAACAAAGGCTGGTAAGCACATTTGGGGACAGCTGTGAGTACTATAAACCTTGCGAGGTCAAGGTTTATAGCAATTCCCTGCAACATTTAAAAATTTAGTTTGGGGTGTGGACATACCCTTCCACTTAACATTTCATCTCGTTTCTTAGGGTAGTGAACATAAATACAACATACACTAAAATATATCTTAATATTTATACGGTAAACTTCCACCACATTTCGAGAAATGACCTGTTAACGAAATCTAATGGAATATACAACCCCCTAACTTCTAAAGATCCTGTAAGGAAAAGATCATTCACCTACAGTATATTACTCTATACACAGATATATATATATCTAAACAGTACTTCCTATACGGTAGTGTAATTTCGAAAGCAAGGTTTGTTTTGGGATATACGCAGAACACACTTAGCCTTTAAATGATTTTATATCATTTATTTAAAATACAAAAGAGTGCATAACATTAAAGTTAGCACACAGTTAAGAGTAAATGGGACAAAGAAGAGAATACGTATTGTAAATGGCATCTGTTAGTCCATGAGTAAAGTCCTTGGACAAATTCAATATGATACTCCAGAATGGTAGCCAATATACAATCCACCCAGTTGGCTTTGATGTATCCTTGTAGAAGGTAAAATTGCGAACTGTTGCTTTCTGCATGGAACCCTATTTTATGAATTATCCTGAAAATGGGAGCAGTTTGGTCCCTGTAGGTGTGCTTCTACCCTCCCTGGAGGTGTTTCCTGCTTTTTGGAGGGAAACTTTTAAGCTTTATTTTCCCTCGAGTCCATACTACGAGTACCATACATCTCCCATCCAAAATATTGTGATCCATTAATTTTATAAAATCCGAAGATACCAAATATGATATACATAAGATTTTTAGTGACCAAGTAAAATAAGTTTCCCTTGTGATACTAGCCATAACAAGATGTGCCTTGATTCAAGCATTGGATGACACTATTTTGGGAAATATTGCATATATCTTTCCCCTGAATTATGATGAAATATTAATTGAAATAACATCTGGTTAAACTCTGTTTTAAAGTTGGCACCCCCTACTGCTATTGCACCTGCCAATCTGGGGATGCTGCAGTTGCTGCATGGTTTTTAAAGGGCATGTCCACCCCCAAAACTATAACCCCCCACTAATGGCCCCACCATGTAGTGTAGTAAAATCCTTACATCACATCCCAGCTCCATAAGGTTCTCCTGTAGTCCCCCCCCAAAGTCCCAAAAACTGCCCACCAGGAGGATAGCAGAGTCCATATAGGACTCTGCCTCCTACCTGGCCCCGGGGAGAAGTTTGGCATGCGTACTGCAGCCCTTCTACCCCTCCCTCTCCCTCCCGTTTTGCTATCCCTCCCCCTAGCATAAAACCCCTTGCCCATGTAATAGAATAATATAGAATAGAATTATTTTTATGGTGGTTGGGGCTGGGGGAGGGTATTCTATTAGAGGCTGAAAGTTGTTAAAAAGGGTGGGCATGCCCTTTAACACCTATTGCCTTTGTGTTAGATCCTCTGTAACAAACATATAGAGATGGGGGAAGAGCACTCTCTTTTACAAATGGTCAAGCAGCGGTTTTATTATCCCTTTGAGTAACTCTGGGTTGAAATATTTGGGAGTTGCCATATTGGTTGACAATGCTAACAAAGTGAGATAAATTGAAAATGAATGCTGCTATTATAGATATAATTTATGGGAGTTTTAATGCTACTCACGTTTGTGACAGCCTCTTCCTCTCTTTTTATTACTGCAGTACATTACTGTATCCCTTAGGTGTATAAGATGCTTCTTAATTACTAAAGCTGTATTCCTGAAATGCAGATGGAAATTTACAGGAAGACATGGACTGAATTGTGTGCCAACCTGCACAGGGACATAAGCATCACATACATTCACCTATGGAGACAGTTAACAGTAACCTTGAATATTCTGTTTCTGCAAGAAAATATTTAAGTCTCTAATGGGTTTAGATAATTTGCTATTACAACATTATCAGGCAGAGCATTCCACTTCTTTACTGCCCTTACTATAAAGAACAATTTGCATGAAAACACCTTTCCTTAAGTCTGAAGGAGTCTGAAGGAGTGTCCTTTGTTCACCACTGTGTGAAAAATCCCGTTTTTTTGTAATTTGTATAAATTTATCATATTCCGCAGCCATGCCTCCCATTACTGTACAGGGGAAGTCAAGGACAGGGGTGAGGCCTATTAAAGTTCTGCCCAGCCACAAACACTTAACCATGTCTGCTTTGGCATACACACTGCCTGACACTGCTTGGAGTGTATTTTATACACAATAGCTCCTTAACTCCATTTTCTTTAAAGGGTATGTCCATCCTTCTTTTTCATTTTTTTATATAGCAGGTATCCCACCCCTCCCGGGAGTCGCGGGAGTCTCCCTGATTTTGGGGTGGTCTCCCGCACACCCGTAAGACCACCCCAAACTCCCTGCGACCCGAACCTACCTGAGAGTCCACCTCCGGAACGCCTTCTTTCTTCTGGCCACGCCTCCTATGTGACGTAAATTATGTCACGTAATTAACTGGCCCTTCCCCTGACTCCACCCCACCCCACCCCTTTAGTGACATCAGTGACATCATGTCACTCGTCCATGCCTCCTTCTCCCCACCCTGCCCGGAAGCCAGGTTCGGCAGGGTGGGATGTCTGATATACTGTAGGGCTTAGTCCCCCAGCCCCAACTGCTATATTTTTAATGTAAGAAACTTTCCCAAACATTACTTACGTTCCCTCTTTCCTCCACAGCACTGCCCGGCCCTCTGCTTGCATGAGGGGCAGGACCATCAGCCGTGTCTGTGATTGGCTGAGAGGCAGCCAATCACGGACATGGCTGCCGGTAGATCTGAATGGCGGAGGAAAGAGGGAAGGTAAGTAAAGATCGGGGAAGTTTCTTACATTAAAAATATAGTGGTTGGGGCTGGGGGGTTAAGCCCTACACTATATAACATGGATTTGTAGTTAGGGTGTAGGAGTCCAAAACTGGAGGGAGTGGGAGGGAGAGTGGGGGGGGGGTGGGGAGGGAGGGGGAGAATGGCTGCAGTGCGCATGCTAAACTTCTCCCGGAGGGGAGACAGGAGGCAGAGTCCTTTATGGATTCTGCTATCCTCCTGGTGGGCAGTTTTTGGGACTTTGGGGGGGGGGGGACTACAGGAGAACCATTTGGAGCTGGGATGTGAGATAAGGATTTTTATTTACTACAGAGTGGGGCCAGTGGTGGGGGGAATTATAGTTTTGGGGGTGGGCATGCCCTTTAAGGTATAACAAGTTTTCATGATGTTTTTGCCCAAAAACATAACTTTTACAAGACATTTGCCATTTTACAGACCCATTTTTTCAAGTTTATTATGAAGAACTAAAACATCCTATCAAATATAAACAGGGTGAGGACTTAAAATGCTAGGTCCTCAACCTTGGGAAAGCAATTGTTCATGTGATATACTTATAAGCCAACAAGGTGTGTGTGAGCTGCACTTGGTTCCCGGGTCTCTCTCCCACTGTTCCACCTCTACAATATAATACAATAGTTTGAAAGAGGAAGACAACCATACAATTCCCTAATTTGCTTGATAAAGAACACAGTGGTGTTCGAAACATGACGCAATAAAGGTATCTCAGTGTGAACTGTATGGTTGTCCTCTTTCTCATTTTAAACTATCGTATGATATACTTACCCAAAGTCCTGTTTCCCCTCTTCAATCCATAATGGTGGTTACTGGAAAATAGGTCATCTCCTATATGCAGTGCATCATCAGGGTTCAGGAGCAAACAAAGAGTACTGGAGCAGGCAGAGGAAGACAGATTTCAGGCAAGTATATCTTTTTGTATGAACATCTTAATTCCCTGGGAAGAAGGCCTAGCATTTTATATCATTACCCTGGGTAAATTCTATTGAAAGGGGGTGGTTTTTAAGTTGGAAGGACCATTGTAACCCTTGCAAGGGCCCTTTAGGGCTTAAGGGGTCCCGCAGTTCAAACCTAGCCCCCCCTCCCCGGCACTGACAAGTGCCTTTGTTGGGGGTCCTGCAGCTCAAAACCAGGACCCTCATTGGCTCTTAGAAGAGCCCTTTGGGGCATGTCTTCTTTTTCCCAGCCA
The DNA here is from genome assembly GCA_019447015.1 of Hymenochirus boettgeri. Classification (NCBI taxonomy): domain Eukaryota; kingdom Metazoa; phylum Chordata; class Amphibia; order Anura; family Pipidae; genus Hymenochirus; species Hymenochirus boettgeri. The sequence goes on from CM033470.1 coordinate 133,694,297, forward strand.
GCAACACCAACTCTGCTAATGTTGCTGTTGACACTGGGTGATGTCACTGCATCCGCCAGCGTTGGTGACATCAACGTTGCAAGTGTTGCCGACCGTCTTCATCCGAAGTCGTTTTTCTTCCCAGCCAGCGACACCAACCCCACTGATGTTGCCAACACGGTGCAATGTCATTGCGGCTGCCCGTGACACCACCGGCGCTAGTGACATCAATTTCTCCAGAGTTGCTGGCGTCTTTTTTCATCTGCCATCAATGTGATGACTTCTGAGCTCCGTGGGGTTTGCACGTATTTAATTCAAATATGATTGGTTAATGTGTGATCATATGATTGCAAGCATTTAAATATTAACCAATCACAATTGGATTTGGTCTTTCAGCAAACCTATATAAAGAGGTACAAACCCCGCAGAGGTCAGAAGTCATCGCAGTGATGGCAGAAGAAAGAAGACGACACCAGCAGCACTGGCGACATCAGCGGAGTTGGTCGCCAGCTGGGAAGAAAGAAGACACGCCTCCAAGGGCTCTTCTAAGAGGCAATGGGGGGCCTGGTTTTGAACTGCAGGACCCCAACAAAGGCACTTGTCAGTGCTGCAAGGGCACTTCTAAGTGCCGGGGAGGGGGGGCCTGGTTCAAGCTGTGGGACCCCTTAAGCCCTAAAGGGTCCTTGTAAGGGCCACATTGGTCCTTCCAGGGGCCACAAGGGCACTTATAAGTACTGAGAAGGGAAGTCCCAGTTCAAGCTGCCACAAGAGCACTTATAAATGCCGGGGGGGGGGGTCCCAGTTTAAGCTTTGGGATCCCTTAAGCCCCAAAAGACACTTGGCAGTGCCAAAAGGGCCCTTCCAAGGGCCACAAGGGCACTTATAAATGCCGTGGAGGGGGGACCCGGTTCGAGTTGCGAATTTCCGAATATTTTTGAATATCCCAGAATCCTCGAGCATGGATTTTCCAGACGAAGGCAAAAAAAGGGTGGGGGAATTCCATCTTGATGCCAAATGACAATTGGAAAGTATCCCTGAATCAACCAGAACTACAATATATGTATTAATACCAGTAATTCTCAATATTTTCTTAATTTTAGAAACTTATCTAGCCCACTTAAAGCTATTTAATGAACTAGCCACTACCACATCTGCTGGAAGACCGTTCCACAGTTCCACCGTTCCACCGTTCTCACTGTAAAAAAAACTTTCCTAGCTTAAAGGTAAAACTTATTCTCTTCTAATCTTAAAGAATGTCTACAAATCCTCTCATATGACCTATTAGTCACCAGAGAGTTTATAATATGGCCCATTAATATATTTGTATAAAGTGATCATATCCCCGTGCAAAAGTCGCTTCTCTAATGTAAACACCCTAACTTGTCTAATCTGTCTGCATAGTCAAGCCCCTCCATTACACTTATTATTTTAGTTGTCTGAACTCTCTGAACTCCTTCCATTTCCAAGATGTCCCTTTTGTATATGGTGATTTAGGTGGCACAAAGATTATTTAACCCCAAACCCCTTACATTTATCAACATTGAATCTTATCTGCCACTCCTCTGCCCATTTTGATACTCTATATAGGTCTGCTTGCAGCAATTGCACATAATTTGAAGTTTCCAAAGCTCTGCATTGTTTAGTGTCATCAGCAAACACAGAGACCTTGCTCTCAATGCCCCCTTTTAAGTCATTTATAAACAGATTTAAAAGAAGCGGCCCCAGTACAGAACCCTGAGGTACTCCACTTTTAGCCCACATGGATGTAGCTCCATTGACCACAACTCTCTGTTTGCGATCCAACAACCAATTTTCTATCCATGTACAAATGTTTTTGCTCTAGGCCAACAGTTCTCAGTTTATACATTAGTCTATGTGGCACAGTCAATCAAAAGCTTTAGCAAAATCTAATTATACTACATCCACTGCTATGCTAGAATCTAAGTTCTTACTCACCTCTTCATAAAAAAAAAAAAAAAAAAGTAATTTTGTCTAACACAATCTATTTCTCATAAATCCATGCTGACTACTACTTATACGATAAGCTCTGGAGACAAGTACAGGATATGATCCTGTAACAAAATTTTTAACACCTTACCGGTCTATAGTTACCAGGCAGTGAACAACTACCTTTTTTGAATATTGGTATTACTTTGGCTTTTTTTCCAAACCAGTGGCACATCATCAGAAAAAAATTAGAAAAAAATAAGAGTTGGCTAGATAGAACTGGACTAAGCTCCAATTTTTAATTCAAATTGAAACCCAGGACAGAGCTCTGAGGACACCACTGACAACACTGGTCTAACAAGAAAACGTACCATTTAATACCACCTTTTTAATCTATCTTTATGCCAGTAAAGGGCAGTTATGTCATAAGCACTGTTCTTGTTTAAAGGGCAAGTCCAACACTCAAATGAAAATAGAATATAGGTAAGTCACCCCCAAAACTTAAATAGTAAGAAAGCTTACTTGAAATGCTGCACAATTTGACCCTGTTTTTGCTTTCTGGCTCTTCCAATAAGCAACTGTCAGCCAATGCTGTTGGGGGCAGGAACAAATATAGCTAACATGCACTACCACTTATTTTCCTTGAGCCACAGTAGGCATAATCTAATGATTCTAGATGATAAGGTAGGATATCTCAACATATTTTAGAGGGACCATGCTTTTAAAAAAAATTCATTATGAGGTTTGAGTTGTCCTTTTATAACCTTCACCAAAGGCCATTGGATTGGTTTGGCTGTTATGTCTGCCAAAGTTGTTCTCCAACAGCAATCGATAATGTAATATTTCAGTATCTGTTTATGAGGGGTACAAAAAAGGAGGGGATTTAATGAGAGCTTCAGGGATTTAAAGGTGCCTTTTTGTCCATCCCCTTTTGTTATTTTTCTGTAGTGTAGGGCTCCCTCCCCCAGCCCCAACCGCTATAGTAATATTTGCAGAAACTCCCCCTGATCATTACTTACCTTGCCTCTTTCCTCCGACGTTCTGTCACGGCCCTCTGCTTGCATGAAACTGCAAGGAGGGGGCTGGACCGGCAGCCGTGTCCATGATTAGCTGAAAGGCAGCCTATCACAGACACGGCTTTTGGCTATCCAGAATGCCGAGGGAAAGAGGTAATGTAAGTACAGTTCGGGGGAGTTTCTGCAAATATTACTATAGCGGTTGGGGTTGGGGGAGGGAGCCCTACACTACAGAAAAGGGGATTTATGCTAGGGGGAGGGAGAGGGGGGGTTGGGACTGGGGGAGGGAACCCTACACTACAGAAAAGAAGATTTACACTAGGAGGAGGGAGAGAGAAATGGGAGGGAGAGGGAGGGGGGGAGGGCTGCAGTGCGCATGGTAAAATTCTCCTGGAGGAGAGACAGGAGGCAGAGTCCTATATGGACCATCAGGCCAGGCTCCTGATGGTCACTTTTTGAGACTTTACAGGGACATTACAGGAGAACCATTTGGAGCTAGGATGTAAGGTAAGGATTTAACTACACTACAGAGTGTGGCCAGTAGTGAGTTAAATTCTAGTTTTGGGGGTGGACATGCCCTTTAATCGTGGTTTGCACGACTTAAATCCCTTAAATCCCCAAAGCAAAATTATAATGAGCCAATTGTAGAGTACAATAATCACTAGAGGACATGCCCTTAAGAAAAAAAAAATCTTTATATCCCACCCAAAAACCAGATGATCCCACAAGTAATGAATCAGAATGAAAATATTGCCAGAAATGCAAATGTGAGTAATAACATTGGAAATATTTACCAACCATAAAGAGCATGTCCACCGTTTGCCCATCTGTAGGATAGCAAAGTCCTTAATGAAAAAGTCTATAATGTCTTTCAAGTCAAGCATTGTTAAGCTGTTACTGTATTTATCTCATCAAGGCATGTCTTATCTTTTCCAGATAGATAAATAATGGTGGAGGTGCACTCTATCCAACTATGGGTGCAGACGCCTCGTGGGTTCTTCCCTTTGGAACCAACAGCTTCGCAGGAAAAAAGGCAATTGAGGGTCGCACTCCAAGAAATTAGAATACTTTTATTGTGATCCACACATCACACGTCACAACGTTTCGGGGGAATGCCCCCTTCTTCAGGTGATGATGTCTTATCTTTTCCAGTCTCAAACAATTATTATGCATGTAGAGTCTGAAATAATATGTGCATACATAAAAAAACAGCATGTCCCTAGAGAGGAAGAGTTGAGGGCTATCCTGTTTTCTTCTAGCCTCTGTGCATGCCCAATTTCATAAAGAACTAATACAGGTGAGGGCAAATGCATCTATGATAAAAAGGGGAATTGGCCCATATTTTGGGGGAGGCCACACTAGCAACACATAAAACACATGTTTAAAGGGCAAGTCCAGCCCTAAAATAAAAACTTACATACAGGTAAATCACCCCTCAAAACCTTAAACAGTAATAGTTTGAAATGTGAAATATATAAGTCTAACCTGAAATCCTGCACAATGTCCTGTTTCCTGTTTCTGCTTCCTAGTTCTTCCAGTTAGCAACTGTCAGTTATGGATTTGACAGTTGACATCACAGCCAATGACTGAATGTTAATCCCCTATCTGCCTCTTCTGAGCATGCCCAGGCTCAGTACAGGTTTCTAAATTGCTCAGTTTCCATGAGCCATCCAGAAGCATAGCAGGCATAGAGTAATGAATTCATAGGACAAAGCATGATCACAATGCATCGTGTTTCATGTGTGTTACTGTTATTTGTTATATGTGCTGTGATTTTCCAAATATTCCGTTATTAAATTACATGTAATCTGCACCAAAATGGTGATCGCATGCACTCTGATAACAGAATATTTGTGAAGTCACCGGGCAAACGCACAGTAAGGGCACGGCCACACTGTGTGTGTGATTCCGCTGCGTTTGCGCATGCGTTTTTCATTTGAGATAGAAAATCACATGCGATTGCACTTTAAAATGGTGATCGCATGCGATTGCGTATCGCAAACAGAATCGCAACCGCATGCGTTGCCGCGATTGCTGTTATTAAAAACCACATGCGCAATCGCGAAAAAATCGCAACAGTGTGGCCTAGCCCTAACCCACATTAATGCTTGTGCAAAAAATGCTGATCGCGTGCACTCTGATTAGCAGATTGCAACACATTGCACCTGGTGTGACAAGACCAATTGACTAACACTAGTGTGCGCTTTTTAAATCGTATCGTGCATTAAAACTATGTGGTGTGACCTAGCCCTTACTGAAGGCAAGAATTAATGTCATTTAACTTTTAAATCCAACTTAAGTTTTTCAGTTGAGTAAAAATCCACGTGTTACATTTCTCATAAAAGTGACTTATAGTCACTAGCTAAAATGAATGTTATCACAGTCTGTAATACGGATTGTGGGTATGAAACATATAACAAACAATTTCTGGATTTAATTTGGATAGTATTTGCTAATATAAATGCCATTTTTACATCAATGCCAGGAAATTATATAAAAGATGCAATTAAAACGTCATATGTTTTGAAACTCGTTAGGAACTGAATCACTTTTACTGACATTCCTTTGCAATAGTGGATTATGTGCCGTTTTATAAACAAATATTTTACAAACAGGAGATGTCTAGAAAACCTTCTCTTTAAATGTCCTCTATCGGCAAATGTTTTATTTTGAATGTGTGAAAGACAAATTATAGCCAGACTAAAAGAAGACGGTTTTGACCGTGTCAATTTAGCAACTCTCTGTAAAGTACTGTAGGCATATAATTTTCTGGTAATTTAAAAAAAGTGTTGAATTGCACCCTTGTAGTAGGCTAACATATATATTTATCTTATCAGTTTGCTTTTAGGAGTCTTAAGTCTATATTGCAGTATTTAGTTGGCCTCAGAAAATATTAGTTGTCTCTTTGATGTTTTGAGTTCTAAAACATTGATGGGACTTGACTTTGAACTTATCAGAGCACAGCATGCATCAAACATACCTGAAATCATCAATTAAATGTTCTTAGCCTTTAAGGTATTTGTTCATCTGAACCTAAGGGAAAGTTACTCTTAGCTTCCTAAAGACCCTTACAATGACATGCATGTCAAGTAATCTTGGGATGTTTACCCCTGTTATTAACATATGTATTTCATTGTTTATTCTGCTAGAAGCACATTTATAGTCTATATTGCTTGGAATTTTGACTTGTTTTTACAGATCTTAAAGATGTTTCTGACTGACCCTTAAAAAAATCCTAATTTCTATTTTCCTCTCCCCAATTGGCAGGTATAAACTGGCAAGGTACAGGTGCACTTGTACAAATGCAGTTTTAATTCTATTTACTTTATAAATACAACAATGCTTTTAGTTACTTGTGATACATTGTTCATGCAATTTAAGTTACATCTTGGATAAAGTCTCGGTTTTTCTGTATTACCTTATTTAGTACAGAGGATTTTGTTTTACTACATGCTTTGTGATATATGGCTATAACAAATTATAGGCACACTCAACATATTTGTTTGGCTTTGAGATGGATTGAGCAGGTCTTTTTCCCTTTAAGGTATGTGAACAATGACGTGTGATAATATTTTGGAATTTCCCCCTCATAATTTAAAAAAAATGGGGGGGGGGGGGGTATTAGAATTCTTACAGGAAGATTCAATAAAAGTTCTTATTGTTAAAAAAGGTGCTACTGTGATTTTGCCCTAACCAATCAGATTTGAGCTTTTAAATGTTAAATAAGATCTGAGATCTAAGATCTGGTTGGGGCAAAATTAGCAACTCCCCATTAGTCTGTAGTAAGCCCTACTTAAATCAGGCAGAAAACACAGTGGGTCCTATCAGATCCTGGTTGAGTTTTGTTAATAACTGTCTGTGTATGTTAATTACTGTCTGTGTTTGTTATTTTAGTCACACAAGTAGCATTGGTTTCTACATTTATAGCGGTAGTTTAGGGATTCCTAAATGATTATACTTATACATTGGTATGGGTAGGCTAGTCAGAATGTATCTGTCCATTAAAGATTTGCACCATTTCACTAATAGGAGAACTAAACCCACATTTTTACACTCCAGAATCTGAGTACCGTATATAAAGAATGATCCAACTATAAACCAAGGTATTTATTTTTAACATATAAACAGGAAAAATACTTGACTCAGGTATAAACCAAGGGTTGACTTTCTCCCATAGACAGTCCCATAGAAGCCCTTATACACAGCCGCATAGAAATTCCAATACACAGTCCCATAGAAAGCCCCACACACAGCCCCATAGAAAGTCTCATACACAGCCCCTTAGAAAGTCCTATACACAGCCCCATAGAAAGTCCAATACACAGCCCCATAGAATGTCCCATACACAGCCCCATAGAAAGTCCCATACACAGCCCCTTAGAAAGTCCCATACACAGCCCCATAGAAAGTCCCATACACAGCCCCATAGAAAGTCCAATACACAGCCACATAGAAAGTCCCATACACAGCCCCATAGATAGTCCCATACACAGCCCCATAGAAAGTCCCAAACACAGCCCCATAGAAAGTCCCATACACAGCCCCATAGAAAGTCTAATACACAGCCTCATAGAAAATCCAATACAAAGCCCCATAGAAAGTCTTGTACACAGCCCCATAGAAAGTCCCATACACAGCCCCATAGATAACCCCATACACAGCTCCATAGAAAGTACAATACACAGCCCCATGGAAAGTCCCATACACAGCCCCTTAGAAAGTCTCATACACTGATGTGCCCTGCATACCTTTCTATGCCTTTAATATAAAGCACTGGGTGGATGGCCTCTTCCCTTATTTTAAAAAGCCAATGGGTTGGGGGGAAGTGAGAAAGCCTGCTATATGGATCCTGTGCACAAGTATGATAAATGCAAAGGTTTGCTAAAAGTAATTTAAATAAAAAAGGTTAGAGGATAGGACGTGGTTGGAAGGCTTTTCATTCATGTGATCACAGTAATGTATACTAAAACCCCTTTGTTTATAATGTATGCCAGTGTGCATATAATATGATATTGTATGGGGCCCAGGAATTATCTTATCTGCATACCTTTCTGTGCAGCCTGAATATTAAAGATCCCTCATATAGAGAAGTTTGTTAATCCTCTTACTTTCCCCCACTTTCTCTTGCAATCTGGACTGATCTATGAGCAGGAAAACAATTGCCTAACCTACCGAAATCAAGAGTATTCTGTGTGTTACAGGGTACAGCTTTTGTTTTCCCAGGGCTATGTGTTTTGACCAGCTGCTCCTTCAAGCATCCAGATCAGCCCAGGCCAGAGTATAAGCCAACAGGAGACTTTCAGGGTGATTTTAAATGTAAAATTTCTCAGCTTCTACTTGAGTATATGTGGTATATCCCATCTAACACTAATAGACTGTAAATTACCACTACAGTAAATAGAATTTAAGTAAATGTAATCCCCTGAAGAACTGAATAAGATAACTGTGTGTAAGTACAGTGACTGGCCACAACCCTGACCTCAATCACATGCTTGCCTACTCTGTCCTGTAAAAAGATTGGCTACTAGTGGATGTGACCACCTGTAAAAAGTTCCTGCTGAATCTTAGGACTGAGTATGTAAAAGAATATAATGGTCAGTGACCACACTGTGCGATACTGGAATGTTGGGAAATAAAACACAAACCCTGTATTAGTAAGGTAAATTTCTCAACTGCTATATCAAAACAAGAGGTGGGACACAGATAACTGCTTTTATATCAAGGTGTTCTAACTTCTGATTCAATGTTATTCGAAACTTTAGTTATCCTTTAACATTTTAAACAGAACATTAAACAGCAGTCTCTATTTCTCTGTCTCTTTCTATTTCTCTCTCTCTATTTTTACAACTTAGCTACTAACCTAAAAAATTTTTTTTACTGATTACAATGTATCTATTCCCCCAATAAAAAGTATAATGTATCTCACATAAATTTCCCAGCCCTCAAAGTCTGCATACAGACCAGACATTTTTTCCCATTCGGTAGTCTATCTATTGGGAATAAGCAGCACTGCCAATATTTTTGGTGTGACTGAGTGTGACAGTGCTCTTTAAAAACATCGGACTGATTGGGCAAAAATTTTTGCAGATATTTTCGACTGACCAAACTTTTTGTGAATTGACTTGAAATATCGGCCCATGTGTACACAGCCTAAGAACCCATAAAGAAGGGAGGAAGTTCCTGAAAGCTAATCTTTTTAAAAAAAATCAAATGTTTTTGCACATATGCAGGGAGATTCAATAAAAGTTCTTAATGATGCTAATTTTGTCCCAACCAATCAGATCCTATTTCACATTTGAAAGCTAACATCGGATTGGTTGGTGCACAATTAGTACCATTTTAAACTATAAGAACTTTTCTTGGATAACCCTGTAAATGTATATTTTCTCAATTTTTTTGTATGCTACAAGTGCACTAATAAGGCTGCAATCAATTTAAGAACCGACGAGAGATTTTATCCAATCACTGTTTGAAATCTGAATTCAATGTATCTTGTCTAAGGCTAGGTACACGCAGACAGATTTTTCTGCACGGCAAAAATTTGCAGCGGCCAACATTTTGCTGTGCCCAATAGTACAGTCAATATTAAACCGCAAGATTGGCCTTTATTTACCAATATGTGTGATCGTCTTTTCATCTGATTTTAAAACTGCAAATATTTTAATCCGACCAAACAAAATAACAAAATATTGGTTGGACAGCCCGTTCCAGCAAAAGAAAAACTGCTAACAGAAGAATAGATAATGACAGCAAGGCATTTGATTGACAGCTGAAATGTAAACATTTTTATATTGGATATCTAAAGAAATAGGGGGCAGCTCAACAACAAAAATTATACAGTGTTGGTTGGGATGAATTTGAGTTTCCAGCAATGGTCAAATTAAAATAACCTTTTTTTTAGTTTAGATGCCCTTTTAATCTGTTACATAATGGCAGAAAATCTCCATTTCTGAATCATTTCTGAAGGTGTTTCCAGACTTTGTGATTAATGCAGTTTTTTTAACTATATTTTTTGTGGACACTCCAGCTACTGTTGTATGCTTGACACATTCTTGCATGTTTACGTGTCTCAAGGCCATGCACAAGATCACGTGACAGGACGTCTGTGTTACTAAGAATCCGTAAGACTAGTTCAAAGCTAATAAGGGAGAAGAAAGAGATGATAAACAATGCCTTAAAGAATGAACATCTGACAATTCCAAATAAGGAAAGGCTTTGTAGTATTTTTCTTTTTCATGTTGCTAAAGCACTTTGTTTTTTCATGCACATCTTCCTGGAGACATAAACAAGTTTGTGGGCCCGTTATGGAAGCTGTGACGTTTCATTGTTTTATTTGGTACACATGTTTGTCTGCACTTAATGACAACAGAAGAGCAATTTTCAGTACTTGCACCACAATAAGTCAATCGGGTGTTAGTCAAATGTTTTGTAATGGGAACTTGGGGTGCATGGGAGATTTAGAAGTGTGTTAATAAAATTTCCTTTTTTTTATTTTGCCATGTTTTACCATTAAAATATGTAATGTAAAATGCTGTGATCAATGTAGTAACTTAACTTGCAAATTTCTATTACATTATATAAAGTTTACTGAAAACTTTGTAAAATACTATAAACCTATGGTTTAATAAAATAAATAGAGTGCAGAATTATAACATGCGGGCCGCAAAACCTACTTTTTTTTTCAAATCATTGGAATCATGCGATTGGGTGCGATGCGATTGCGCTTGTGATTTGCGTTGCGCATTTTAAAGGGCATGTCCACCCCAAAATTTAACTTTTGATATGTGGTAGGGCATGCTCCCCCAGCCCCAACCGCATTAATATAATTGTTAGAAAGTCCCCCGATTCTTACTTACCTGCCCTCTCTCCCCTGCTGCAGTGTTCAGGCCCTCTGCTTGCATGGAATTGAAAGCAGGGGGCAGGACCGGCAGCCGCGTCCGTGATTGGCTGAGAGGCAGGGAGGGCTGCACTGAGCATGCCTCAACCTTGATGAGGTTGAGGAAGTCTCAGGCACAGCATGAGTCACACACTGCTCCTACACAGCAGTTTCCTGGACTTTGGAGGGGCACAGCAGGGGAACTATTTTGAGCAGGAATGTAAGGTAAAGATTGTTTTAAACTACTTGATGTGGCCAGTAAGGGGTTAAATTTTAGTTTTGGGGGTGGACATGCCCTTTAAATCGCAATCGCATGCATTTTCCAATACTTAATGAAAAAACGCATGCACAAATACAACAAAATCGCACATGAAATCGAATGCAATTCCGTGTGCGATTGCTTTTGCGTTGCAGTGTGGCCGAGCCCTTAGTGTGGGTTTTTTATTAATTAACTGTCCATGCCTTTTCCAAAACTGTTTTAAAATAGTGCTGTGTTGCCTTTTCAATATATCGGTAGTCTAAGTTAAGTTTAGCGCTACATGTGAGACGCGTAATAACATTGGCCCCATGATGTGCAATTAAAGATTTTTGCCACAGCTATGAGTAGGAATGTACAGCAGTTTGGTGCAAACTTGGTTTCAGGTTGAAACATTTGGTTTCAGCAAAGAAGTTACATTGGTTAAAACTGTCAATGAGGTTTTAAAAAATTTCAACCAATTAAAGGAAAACTATTGTGTGTATAAAGTTTATTTAAAAAACAGTTAAACTGAAAAGTACACTACAAAATGAAAGGTATGGATTCAGCTCCTACCTTATAACACAATAAATCAGAAGATTATAAAATGTCCTTATATATAGAGTGGTCCTTTAACTGATTGGACACGAGAGTAGACATATTTGTGACATCATTATTTGGTGTTTTAGGATACATAGCAAGTGTTTATATAAGAAATATATTTAAGTTGAATGTATTTAACCTTAGAACCCACACAATGAAAAGAGCTGTGTCACATGAAAAGCAGACAGACCGTGCTCTAATTTCCCAGGTTTAGGGCAGGTTCTGTTCCAACCTACTACTACCTTCTTACAGTAATTAGAATTATATTTTTTATACTTGCTGCATGCTCACTGTTTACTAAACTGCACTCTCATGGGCCAACTGTGTTTCTGATAATATCATAAACATTACATATAAAATATGTCACAATCCTAGTGTGTTCGGTACACACATTGAATATGAAAACCCCCTGCAATGTGGTAACAAAATGGAAACAAAGATGCACAACATCCCACATCCAGATTGTGTTCATCAAACAAGCCACATCTGTAGAGATGAATGAAACCAGTGAGTTTTGTTCTGCCAGCAGATTTGAGGAATGTGTAGATATTCTGTAGAACCAAACATTTGAATTAAACTTAATTGATGGATCCATGAATTTCCAAAACACACAGGTTTGGTTTTAAAACAGGACTCATCCCTACACATCTGTCAGATAGCTGTATGTTCTTGGGTAATGCTGATTGAGCAAAACCCAAATCCCTATTGTCTCCTTATGTTAACTGGGCAAGAATTGGTGATTTTACATGCCTCACATTTAATTCAGCTAATAACTTGATGTCTCTTTAAAGGCAGCTGATCATAGTAAAAATTTTTGGGTGTATTACTTATTTTGGAGCTCCTCTTACCTTCTGGTTTCCCAGGATGGAGTAAGATTTACTGCATTGCGACAATCCTAAAAGACAAGGGGCACCGATCCAACGCCACCATTAAAAAGACATTAGCTTTAGCTCTAAAAGTAGCATAAAAATTAATGCTCATTGTTTTGCATCACGTGCCTGCCATCATAAATGGAAGAGGTGCAGGCCTCACAAAGTACCAATTAAAAAACCCATGCCAACCCGATTTGAATTGTGGGGGTTAGCAGCAGGTATCACATCTACAATTTCAAAACAAAATCCCTAAAATTACAAAATAAAGCACATTAATACATGTATTTACCTAAAATTTAGTTTGAAATATAGTTTTACAATCATAAACACAAAAACAAAACCCCACAGACACAGGAACACACACCAACTGACACACCTCTGTGATTCTGTTTATAGTTTATTCTCCATTACATGTTATTCTTTTGGTAAGATCAGGTAGATCTATTGATATTTGGGCCAGTGACCATAAAGTTTCAGATTTTGCCTAAAGTTCCATGCCTGCCATTCTGCTTGCTTTCTGGGAATTGATACCAGCAACTTTAGGGGAGAGACTACAGAAGGACTGCTGCAGAGCCTTTTATGCTTGGGGTACTGTTTATTGCTGATGCAGAAAAGTCTGGTGCTCCCTCTACCACCCAACCTTTCATTCCATTAATTCAAGCTGTTTACGGACTTTACTTATATAGGATTCTATCCTGTACTGCATTTGTGAGAAATCAAAAAGCATTATGGCTTAAAAACCTTTAGTTTACTATACAGCTCTCCTCAAAATCAAAATGGATCTTTTTATACATAAATGAAAAACAAGACTGTACTAACCCAACCTTAAGGTTTTTAATACCCACAAATGAATTCAGGAGAATTTTATAGAATGCTTGTATTTGTACCAGTGTGTCTATGGGATTTCTGCACATTATACTATTTTACTATTGTTATTAAAAAGATGTTTTTATTTTTTTATCATTTTAATTTGTTGTATTACGATAAAAATGTACAAGTAAAATAAAATTAGAACAATATTTATTTCTCTTTTAATCCAATGATTAGATTATTTACAAACAGGGAAATTATACAGCTAAATTGAATGTGGGAACAATATGACACAATCCAAAAGCTCTTATCAGGGAGATTCAATAAAAGTTCTTATTGTTTAAAATGTTGCTAATTTTGCCCCAACCAATCAGATGTTAGCTTTCAAATGTTCAATAAGATCTGAGTGGTTAGGGCAAAATTAGCACCATTTTAAAGGATAAAAACTTTTATTGAATAACCCTGTAAGTATATCAGTGTTTCTTAAAGGGTCTCCAAAAAAACAGATGTCTTTGTCTTTGACATAACAGTGACTCATGAAAGTAAATCACAATTATAGGATGCATGACACAATAAGGAACTGTGTAATAATATGCCTGGCAAACACAATAAAAACTGTCATTTTCTTTCCACAGCAAAACAGACTCTAAAGGAAAAGGATTCTAGTAGCTCTTTCTTAACAATTTTCCTGTTTTTGTAGCATATTATAGTTTTAAAGGAAAACAATGACTATAGAGATAACACATAAAAATCAGGGTATCTAGGGATACATGTCTGACACCTGCAGAGAATAAACATGTATTACCAATACTGTAGAAATTTAATAATACACCTTAAAATAACATGTGCATAAAGTCAACTATAGCTAAGCTAGCTGTATAATGAGACGATAAAACAAATCAGTACCCCCAAGCTTTAAAAGCAAGTTTAACAGTATAAACAAGACTGTAAAGAGATAAACTCATTCAAAATTGATCAATATTGAGTTTACCACTAAGCAAATCTTGAAGTTAGAACATTTCTGTAGATAATACGACATGTAATGGTATTTTTGGACCAATTTACTGACTTCTCAGTCTCAGCCATGTGCGCGTTTGCAATCAAATAATTCACGTGCCAATGCTTTTAAAAAGGGGAGATTCAATAAAAGTTCTTATCGTTAAAAATGGTGCTAATTTTGCCCCAACCAATCAGATCTTATTTAACATTTGAAAGCTAACATCTGATTGGTTGGGGCATTAGCACCATTTTTAACGATAAGAACTTTTATTGAATCTCCCTGTATATACTCCAGGACTTTATTATCCTAATCAGCCATACAAAGGAGCAAAAGATTGGTTGCACAACTGCAGTAATATTAGTACCGTAGTTATATTTAGTTTTACGTGACTTTATTCGATATAAAAAGCTCAATGTAACTATTCTAGTTAAAGGGTATGTATAATGAAAGAAATTACGCTGATATGTATGTGCATTTCTTTAATACAGCATTTGTTTTGCTCAGGCTCAGTACCCCCCCCCCCTTTCTTAACTGACTCCTCCGTTATCAGATCTGACTATTTGTGAAGTCAAGCATGCTCACTAATCACTATTAGCCAACACTGGAAAAGGGAATTTCCCACCATGCAATTTATACATACTAACTGTTACCAATTACAGCAAACGAATTACTGTTACCAATTACACAGAAAAAGAGTTTACGATAAGACACTTGAATAATAAATAAAATAAAACAAAACAGAGAACAAATATTAAACAGTTTTGGTTTATTTCTCAAAGCAATAACACATAAAATTAAATGAGACAAGCAAGGATTTTTAACAACCCTTTTATTAACTCTGTTGATAAAAGGTTTTTTTATATCTGATATGCAAATCAAAGGAATTATAAAAGCTGTTTGTGTGACATATGGTATAATAGAATTAGTGAACGCAAAACATGACTATATATAATGAGTAGATTACACTTTCAAAAGTCTCTGTTACTGTTGGTCAAAATTGCAATATAAATAATTTTTTAAGAAAAAAAATAGCTCAATAACTACTCTACAAAGAACAATCCTAATTCTAAAATAACAGTAAATTATTTTGCCAGATAAAGGCTAATGAAGATTTTCACCTGAGATGTAAAATGATGGCGCTCAATGGACTAGCCAGTTGGACCAAGGAGGAGCTTTGTGAGTATTTGGTGTGAGCTTTGGTGAGTATTTTTAATAGTTAATAGTAATTTTTACATATGAGATTTTAATCCTCTCTTCCCTGTTCATTTTCTTTCTTTCTTTTCTCTTTCTTTCTTTCTTTCTTTCTTTCTTTCCTTTCTTTCTTTCTTTCTTTCTTTCTTTCTTTCTTTCTTCCTTTCTTTTTTTCTTTCCCTGAACACTAGCAGTACATTATATGACCATAGTCAGCATAAGGCTGAATGGGGCTCTAGGAAATGTTGTGGTTCAGGACCCTCTTACTTTGCTGTGTGCATTTATTAATGTGTGATAAAAGTGCACTACTTGGGGTGCAATAAAGAAATAGAGCTATAGCTATAGATGTTGGGAAATGATTGCTTCAATGTAATCTGTGAATTTAAATTGTATATACCGGTAACTCAACTGGTACAACAGATAGATTTCAGCATAACTCATTAAAAATACCAAAAATGGAATTGTGTTCCGTTTTATTAAAAGGAAAAAATACAATATTATCGTACGTCTGCATCTTTCATTATTACTGTTTTTTTCAAAACAAAGGAGTGCAGCTGAGCAGAGAACAAAGAAGAATGCAGGGAAAGGTGATGAAGTTCATCAAGCAAGAATAGTTTAAAAACAGCCAAAAGTGGAAAAGGAAGTCTAATTCCGTCTGAGTCCGGGGCAAAAAAGTTTTGGGAGAAATGTAAACAAATCAGGAAATCCTGGCACTTACTCCAGTTCCGATTTGGCAAAGCTTGCTGCTCTGTGTGTGAGAGCTGCTGTTTATGAATGAAGTCCAGATTAAAATATGCACTCAGTCCTGCCAGCCACACGGCTTTAAGGTTTCCTTTTGCCTATAGCACATCTTCTTCTAAGTCTTTCAAACAAAATACATATGCACGCTATTAACTCTGCATATTCAAATGGAAATACAATGCTATCATAAATCTCTTATTTTTATATATGAATTCCTTTCCCTTGCATGAAGCTACAGGAAAACTGTTATATCTCCTTAATCTAAACTTGAAAAGGGAGAGAATTTTCTCCAAAAATAGAAATGATGAGAAAACATGTTTTTCATGGAGAAAGGATATAGCCATAAAATCAGAGGGGGGTGGGAAACATTATTGGTTGCTGAACTAATGATTAGGCACAGGACTTCAAGGGCAGATTATATGGTATGAGAAGACAGATCTATTCCAGATATGCAATAAAATGAAATAAAAGATGCTCTGTTTATTACAGGTCTTTTTTTTTTTCTTTTTCAAGTAAGTACCCCTTTCATTGCTTCTCTTATTATTTATTTTTATTTTTTAAGTATATAAAAGCTTTAAAATTAATTTGACTACATAAAATTTGAAGGAAACTAGACCCATGTTTGGATGCTTATTTTATATTTATTCACTTTTTATTAAGTGAAAAATAATTATGGGTCCGGATATTTTGGTTTGATCAGCTGGGATTTCTGACAAGACCAAGCATTCCTAACCAATTCTTCTGAAAAAACAGTTGGCTCATATGATAGGACATGTTAGAAAACCACAGCCAATCATGTAAATGCCAAAATAGCTGTGTTTTCACACTCTGAACTGTGCATACCAGCAGAGCTATGCAAGCTAAGCTCCACTGCCTGCTGGATAAGTGTGGGGTGGAGGCCTGCATCAGGTCATGTATCTGCTATTACCCACTGGGTCATGTATCTACTATTACCCACTGGGTACCTAAAATTTCTTTTAGAAGGTTAGATGTGGTTGGTGAGAGTGTGGGTTCAAATAGTTAGTAAGTAGGCAAAGCATTTAGATAAGGTCAAATATCAGCAGATACGTGGTATATAAAAATGGATACAATAGATCTTTTATACAGAGAAAATAATAAGGGATGAAACATGGCAGTGGCCCTGGGTATAAAGCTATATATTAGAAGAGAAAATGTATTGGGCATACTATATAATATAAAGCAGTGTTTCTCAACCAGGAAGCAGGGGACCTTTAGGGTTCCCTAAAACATTGTCAAGGATTCCTGAAGAGACAGTGACAGGATTTGTATGGATCTACTATTGTGATGAAGTTAGAAGTGGAGCAATTAGGACTTCTTTATTCAGTCAAAAAAGTGTTTGAATTTATAATTCAAACGCATATTTTTTACTGCCATTGTAAACTATTGATAACATTCTGTAGTTTACAATGTACCTATTTTTTACCATGGCGCAAAACTGTAATCTGATACCATGCATTACCACCCATACATTAAATAGGGTAGGGAGAAACGTCAGGCTTTGATACTCCCTTTTCAGCAATATGCAAATAAGGAACAAATACTTCTGGGAATTTACCATGTTTATACATGGAAGCTCTTAGGAACACTATCAGGGTAATTCAATAAAAGTTCTTATCGTTTAAAATGGTGCTAATTTTGCCCCAACCAATCAGGTGTTAGCTTTCAAATGTTAAATAAGATCTGATTGGTTGGGGCAAAATTAGCACCATTTTAAACTATAAGAACTTTTATTGAATCTCCCTTTAAAAAGACTTTTACAGCATTCCACAAGCTAAATGCAAAACCAGAGCACCAAACCAGACTCCGGTCTGTAGTTGGCGCTCTGGTTTTGCATTTAGCTTGTGGAATGCTGTATAAGTCTTTTTAAAGACATACAGGCTCATTTACCCAGAGCCGCTACCGCTCTGCGTAAAAGTCCTGTTTGCGATTTAATATCGCGTTTGCAAATAGGGGTAAATCCCGGTAAGGTATTTAGCCACTGCGGGATTTTAACACCAGCGATCTGCTGGCGTTAAAATCCTGCGCTAAAACAAGTGCAAACGCGATATTAACGTGATTTTTGAGTAACTCGCGCTAATATGGAGCTAAAGTCACGCTAACGAGTAGCAAACCGGTTAGCGTGACTCCATATATTTGCCCAGCTAGTCTGGCTGAATGAGGCCCATAGTGTTCCTAAGAGCTTCCATGTATAAACATGGTAAATTTCCAGAAGACTTGTTCCTTATTTGCATATTACCACACATACAATACCATAGTGATCCTTAAGGCCAACAATCCTAAATTTACAATTGATGGGGTAAAAGAAAGAACAGTACTTAGTACACTTGTGTGAAATGCTTTCTTACCGCACCTTTCCTTTTGCTAGTATAGGAGGCGCCAACATTTTTGGAAGAGAAAGGCGAACATCACACACATTTTTTATGCCCTTTAATCGTTGTTATTTATACTCCTTCCCTTTTTAAGGATCGTGCGTTTCCCATCCATACCTTTTAGACTTAAGACAAAAAAGTGGCATCCCGATTCGAACAGTGTATGGATACTCATACTGTATAGGGATATACCCTGCAACAATACAAGAAGTAATATCTGATGTATTCAATTAGATCCACTGGACAAATATACCATGACCTGGATGAATGAGAACCTTCACAAGGAATACAAGAAGTTGCAGATTTGATTTTCTTTTATAAATGGGCATGTTACCTTCTGCTTTAAGACGACTATCTGAAATGCATAATGAATAAAATAAGAATATATTATGTAAGAAAATAGGAAACATTTATTTTGGTTGTTTTGTGTATTTACATCCTGCTTTGGGGGGTATTCCACAGGAAGAAGCTTCGTGTTTGCTTCATTGTACAAGGGAAGCACATGCGGCAGGTTCCAAACCATCTGGAATGGTCTGAATAATACCACTTTGGACACCTGTATTTTTTTGTGGGACAATGTTTGAATCTTTCAGAATTCATAAATTAAAAGAATTGCTTTGTTCTTCTTATCAACTGTATTTCTGAATATGTATGACAATCTTTTGCCAAAGAAAGTATTAGGGAGCAGACCACACATAAGGCACGAATAAAAGGTTAAGGTATGTATATTTTTGTATAGTTACATAGTTATTTTTCTGTGCGATTTTCAACTCCAAAATTTATTAAACAATCATGGCCTGGCACCCTTTACAGTTACAAAGTCTAGAATCCACAATAATTCCTTTTAAGTCTTCTAAATTGCATAACTTAGAACATGATTATATTTAGGGTATAGCTAGGGTATAGCTAGCGTTCATGCTGTTTCTGTCAAGATACCTACGTTTCTATTCATCAATATAGAGAATAATATTTAAATAATATTTAAAAAGGCATGGTACCTGTACTTTGCAATACCTTTCATTTATCTCCCTTTTACCACAACGGTAAAATACCAATATGGTGCACTGCGTCATAAAATATTTTGCCGCATTGTAAATATACCAATATAACAAATCTGTTCTATTCAATTAGATCAACTGGACTTGAAGTTTAGTTCTTAAAGACGTTTCGCTAGTCATCCGACTGGCTTTCTCAATTCAGAATGACTTGTACAAGAATCTGTGGCAATTATGTACCCTGGAAAACCCCAATTAGCATATCACAGCCAGGTGTTAAGGGCGTCAATAGGCGTGTTCCTATAACACCTCTTAGCCACTATCTAATCACACCCTTAACACTTGGCTGTGATATGCTAATTGGGATTTTCCAGGGTACATAATTGCCACAGATTCTAGTACAAGTCATTCTGAATTGAGAAAGCCAGTCGGATGACTAGCGAAACGTCTTCAAGAACTAAACTTCAAGTCCAGTTGATCTAATTGAATACAACATATATACCATGACCTGGATGAATGAGAACCTTCACAAGCATACCAATATAACACTTTGTGATATTTTACATTGAAGTTGTATTACATGTTGCGATCATAACATACTCCTAACAATTGGTAATTTTTGACTGTGGTGTTACATATTACATAAAATACAGATTTGCTCAGTTAGAATCTTGAGGTAACTGTAATGTAATGCTTAGTAACATATTAGGACTGTCCCCGATAGAGGTTAAGCATGAATGGTAGGTCATAAGGTGGATAATCAGAAATCTAAACAATAGATTTACAGTTCCATAATCCTCTGCCTACTGGTAACTAAAGCACCCCATACACAGGATCGACATTTTAAGCTACCCGATAAAATTCAATCGGATGGCTCAAAATGTCAAAAACTATTTTCTATTTTGCGATTAACATTAGAAAAGCGCAGATCGATTTCCGATCGTTGCACTTGATCGTGAAAACCGATCGGAAGAACATCTGGAGGTATATGGCTAGCATAGGGATTAATGAGGCTGTAGTTTTACAGCACCTACAGGAATTTAGATCATATTTTATACAATATTTTAATAGTAAACAGAAAATATTTTAACAGAAAAAAATATGTATTTAAAAGTAACAGAAAGATACTCATTGAAGTAGTATTTGGAGCTTAATGAAAAATTCACAGCTCTGGGGATGCAAGGATCTTTTTAATAAAAGCAGAGAACTCATCTGGGGGAAGGCTGTATCTGACACAGAAAAAGTTGGGTCCACCCTTCAGTAGCAGGAGCTGCTCCTGTGGAATCGCCCCTTTAGATAATAGATAGATAGCTAGATAGATAGACAGACAACAATAAGATATACAAACACAAAAAACAGGGTAGAGTTGTATTTTCTTATGGGGTTAAACAGTTCTTAGCTAATTAGCCCCAGGGTAAAAATGACCCAAAATATTTATCGGAAAGTGGGAATTGGAGAGCAGCCAACAACTGTCTTGATAGCCTGCGGGAGCAGTGAAGGTAACACTTTTATTCCTACTATTCCCATTTTACTACAGTGCTGGCTAGCTCTGTTAGGGCATGTCTGAGACATTAAAAAGTACAAAGGAGAAAATAAAGATCAGCTGAGCAGAGGACAAAATCTAAAAGTACAAATTGTTTCAAATGCATCTTACTTTCTTGTGTCTAGGCAGAAATTACAGGTTTCCTGACAATTTGCTGTATTTAAAATATAAGAGAGCTGTGTCACTAATAGAGATGTAAGGTGGGTTCGAATAGAACCCAGTTTTGAATCGAATCTAAGTCCCGCCGAAACTTTCGGAACTCTCAAGATTTCACAGAACCCGGATTTTTTGAATTTTTGATTTTTATCAAAAATCTAAAGTAGACCGTTATTGAAAATCAAAAGTAGACAATTATTGAAAATCGAAAGTACCTGATTATCGAAAATCGAACCCTCGAAAGTAACGCTCGATTTTGGTAACCCTCGAATATAGAATGCAGATGCTTGAAAACAGCCCGATCGCGAGGAAAGATAGTTTAAAAATAAGTTTTGGTTATATTTACGGGTTCCCCAGACCATTCCCCAGGTCTCTGTGTCATTTACAGTAACCTACTATTACTATTTGTCCCTCAAAAATGGACAGAAATTTTCAAAAAATGTAGACTTCGATGGGTCCTTTTTCGAATTTTCCAGAAAATTAGAAAATTCAAAAACGGAACGAAACTCAACAGTTTCGAGCATCTCTAGTCACTAGAAGAATATGGGGAAATATGAGTGCAGATAAGTAGTTTGGAAGAGAGAAGTATAGGTGGCATTTATAAATTAGCAATATTGCTAAATTGTGGTACTGCTCCTTTATCGTGGTTTTAAGGAACCAGTGGTACCTGCATTTTGCCACTGCATCTGTGTTTTACAGCCTCATTGACTGACTGCTGTAGCTCTATTTTTAGATGTTTCCAAAATTACCTATGATAGTCGGCATTTTATGACCTTGGTATTAAAGGAACAATATTGGTATTTTCTGGTTTTGCTTCTTCATACATTTTGACTTATATCTTGTGAAAGCTTGCCTATAAAAACTAACTTTTATGCTGGTCATACAATTAGATATTAGGTCAATATGAAATATAATTATCTAAGGGATCTTATATCAATAAGTGTGGTTGTATTCACTTGCAATGTTCCTGCAATCTTCCCCACTTTGCAAACCAAAGTTGATTGGAAAATGATCACCCCAGATTGTTGTGGGAATGTTGCAGGAATGGTATACCACATAGTGTGTATGGCCTGCTGTAATCCGAAAAAAGGTATCAACATGATCTATAGTAACTGATGATTCAAATCCATATATCTTACTCTATAAATGATCATGTGTTCTTCAAAATGTTACCACAGTTTAATATCACATTTGGTGTTGCCAGCAGAGCAACACCAAGGGAACAACTTCCTTAAAGGACCTGTAAACCCCCCTTAAGCCCCCAAAATAACTATGTCCCGTTCGTTTCTATTATTCACAGGGAGGTGAGAACGCTTATTCTCACCTCGGAGGAGGCACTTGTAATTTTCAGAAAATAATCAAAAGCAGCATAAAAAGTTGCAAAGCAATTACAATAATGTATATGAGACAATAGTAATGGGCATGTCCTTAACCCCTAGTATACAGTTCTTCATGTAGGCTAACAAACACACATTTGACATATAGTTAAGGTCATTTTCTAAAAAAAAAAAAATCAGAGCCCACATCATGTAGCATTTGAGAACATGAGTGTTTTATATTTTTGCCTGATTTATTAATGAAGACCAGTTAACGCACTATTTTTTTTTATTGTGTGTCGAAAAGGTAGAGGCAAAGTCAAATGAAGATAAAAAGCCAAACTAGAAAAGTTAAAATAATGGAGAAGGATAAAAAAAAATGTATGAGTGCTTTGTGTCAAACAATAAAATATAGTGGACACAGACCAGATTCAGTTCTATTAATAAAAGATGCAAAAAGTGTCCTCCCAAAAAAATAATAGACCTAGACCACATGCTAAGTGCATTTATACAGGTGATGGAACGTTCTCATATCCTTTTATATTAAAGAGGTGTACTATACACACGTTTCAGTAATTTCTGTGGCACTGATGACATACCTAAGCACTGCCTTTAACTGTTTATTAAAATATGATTTACTGAATATTAAAATTATAGTTTTAAAATGCTTTTCTACTAGCATCGGCTGTCTCCTTAATTGCCATTAGGTGGCAGCATTTAACCTTTAAGCCAGGAAATGTAACATTTCACTGCACAGTTTTCTTTGCCTTTATTTGCACAATTGTTTGTTTTGTACAGGTTAATTTCTGTTAAAACCTACAAAATAGTGGTAGGTGAGGAGATTTACATGAATTAATTGTCTGAGGAATGTGACTACAGCAGGGTTGCCAACTTGTCTCAGAAACATACATACATACAAAAAAAATACCAGTGGTGTGATTTGAGGTATGTGGCCTTATACCAATTTTAAAAATGGGACCATCAGCTGGTATTTCCTATCACAGCTAGGAAATTACTGGTTGTAGTGGTAAAATACCAGCTGGATGACACACCTAGGCTGAAGTTGGCTTGCAAACCTGGTGAATGTGCCAAATCTTCCTGTTACACTTATTTACATCATTTAGATTTGAATTAATTTGGCTGTTCTTAGTTGATTGCAGTATATAAATAAGGAGGAAGCCAGGTGAAATACTGAACTGTAAAGAAAAATTATGAAAAAGAAGGTGGAGGAAGAAGGGCTTATTTATATCCATAAAAGATGGTCCATTAAAGATGGTCGAACTATTGAAAGTTCGGTCCGTTTTCGAACTTTCGAACTATTGGGAAAGTTCGAAAACTGACCCATTAAAGTCTATGGGAGGCAAATAGTTCGAAAAGTTCGAGTCAAATACAACTAAAATAGTATTGGTAACTTAATGTAAATGGCTGTGGGACATGGGAAATGGTCTGATGACATGTTTCAATATCCAGGACTTTCGTAAAATCGATTTTACTCTCACGCGCGCTACTTTCGCGCTTTCGCGTTCGAACGTTTGAGGTAACTTGGACATTTTACTCGCGGATTCGATGCTCGCGTATAGGCTTTAATGGACACTTTACTCACGGATTCGATGCTCGCGCCTAGATACCATGGACATTTTACTCGTGGATTCGATGCTCACGTATAGGCTTTAATGGACCCTTTACTCGCATATTCGATGTTCGCGCCTACATACCATGGACATTTTACTCGTGGATTCGATGCTCGCGTATAGGCTTTAATGGACACTTTACTCACGGATTCGATGCTCGCGCCTAGATACCATGGACATTTTTCTCGCGGATTCGATGCTCGTGTATAGGCTTTAATGGACACTTTACTCGCGGATTCGATTTCGACATTCGATTATAATCCCTTCTTCCCATTGACTTCTAATGTAATATGTGTCAATATGGGTGAGTGGTCCGAAATTCCACGTGGGAGGTGGGTTATATATGTAACCAGGGGTGCCGTTTGTTTTGTAAGGAAGACGTAATTGATTCTGGATAATGAGTTGTGTGTTGGTGTGTGGCAAGTAAATTCTTTTGTGTTCGGGTGTCTGAGTCTCCAAACATCCACCCATGCCCATGCTTCTACAAAGGATGCCAGTGGTGTAGTGTTCGGGTGATTTGGGTTGGTGGGGTTCCGAATTGGTTGTAGTCGGTCTATGGATGGGGACATAACTGCGTTGAAATCCCCCATGCATATAACGTGGGCGTCCGGGTATCCGAGTAGTAAGGGTGTAATATTTTCTATAAATGAGAGACCAGTATTTGGGGGGTTATATATGCCTAGTATAGTCACAGGGTTGTTCTCTATTTCTGCGTGGGCAAAGACGTACCTGCCATATGGGTCTGTCTTAACCATGAGTATTTTATATTTAAGTGTTTTCCTAAATAGCAGGGAAACTCCACGTGAGTATGTAGAGCATACACTATGTGCCGCCCATCCAACCCATGATCTCTGTATGGTTTTAGTGGTCGTGCGCACCAGGTGTGTCTCCTGTAGGCATATTATATCAGCTCTGTGTCTATTGATTGTATTGAATACTTGGGTGCGTTTGTCTGTATGGTTCAATCCCCTGACATTCCATGATAGTAATTTTAGAGCAGTAGCTGACTCACCCATGTTTTGTTGTTGTTGGTTGCGTCTTGTAGGGGCCCTCCGGATTAGGATCCTGGGCGCGACGGCAGAGGCAGATTCTCTTTAACATAGATATATAGTAGACAGAAAGAATTGCAGGCATTAACAAATTAAATTGGTTTGAGTAAACCATTAACATCAACAATAAACTTATCAACTCTAAATACGGACACTAGTGTCCGGCCAATGCGGTTTGACAGGGGCAGGTATGCCTCCTAGTCAAATCGGCGGTGGGGGAAGTGAGTGGTTCTATTCAGACGTGGAGACGTCTGGGGGGGATGGTCTCCTGACTCTGTTTAGGTATGTTGTCGGTATCTATTAGTTCGGTTTCGGGCACCTTGACATCTACACACAGTTATAATGTGTTCTTATTCTATGTCGAGGTTGTGTTATGTTGTGGTCTCTAGCTGTGTAGACAGCTGGCGGGTTGGGGGGTTCGTTTACATTATCAGTTATTATTCACCTTTCAAATAGTTTAATTTGGCGTCCAAGTTGGTCAGTGGCACTTATGTCGAGGGGTAGTTCGGTCAAATAGGGGAGTCTATCATATTTATCGGTTTACATTTCTGTTCTGCATGTATTCCCATTTGCTAGTCTCTTTTGATCTATACACACATCCCAGGGGAGGGATTTGGTTCAGTGAGGGGGAATCCCATGGGGAGAGGCGAAAGGCCCGTCACATACACCCACAGGACAAGCAAACCCATGAACCTGGTCACCGCATATATTTATACATCACCCTGGGAAAGGGGTTTGATTCAGCGGGGGTAGGAGGTCCCTCATATTTATGTAGTCACATTTCTATAGTACATATATTCTACAGACCTCGGTCGCTTTATTTTAATGCATATCGCAGGGGAAAGGGTTGGTCCAGTGAGAAGAGAGCGACAGGTGCATCATATTTATCCGGTCACCTCTCCGCACGGCCCCCAGACCACAAGCCCAGTCGCTCCATAGTGGTCCAGCGAAAAGGGGGCCCGCGAAGAGAGGGCGAGGGATCTGTCATATTTATCCGTTCATACTCCATATAGTCTGTAGATCTATAACACAGTCGCCCCACCCCCACCCACCCCCCAGGTGAAGGAGCCTGGTTCGGGGGGGGGGGGGGGGCGGGAAAAGGGCGCCGGGCTCACCACATTTATCCATTCACATTTCTATAGTACATGCAGATCCACAAACCTACTCATTTTATATTTATACATATCTTAGAGGAAGGAGCGGGGAGAGGTTCCAATTAGATGTTAGTGAGAGGTTTATCACATTTATCCATTCACATTTCTGCATTACCTACTGACCCTCAAGATCTGACCGTTTTATATTTATACACATCCTAGGGGAGAGGGTTTGGTTCAGCGGGGGGGGATATCCAACATAGGGAGATTGGGGGGCTCATCCTATTTATCCATATACATTTCTATAATACATACACACCCATAACCCTTAATTGCGTTATATTTATACACATCTTGGTGGAAAGGAATTGGTTCGGCGGGGGGGGGGGGGCCAGTGGAGAGGGGGTGGGGAGTCCCTCATAATTGTCGGTTCGCATTTCTATACCACCCATGGCTCCATGGCCTCAGTCCTTTAGGTTAAAGGTTGTCTCGGTTGTAGTTCTCTGTTTTAAGCAGATGTTATAAGATTATTATGCCTAGTTAGTCCCTGCATTCTCGGCTGATTTCCCAGTCCGTCCGTGGGTATATTCAATCGTTGCTCCTTGTTGAGCAAGTCCAAGTGCCGCCGTACCAGCTTTCGGTGGGGTGGTGAGGGTGCTCAATTTTACCCTTTGGTACAGAGTTTCAGATTCGCTGTTGAACACTAATAATCTCCCTGCTTGGAGTTAAGGGTTGGCTGCATTCCCATGGTCTCCAATATCTTGTCTAGGGTGTGTGCGGGTGGAGGATTTGGTCAGGTTTGGCGGGGCATGGCATCTGGCTCTTGTGTATTTCGGGTGTTTTGTTTATTGATTATTGGTGCTCTTGTGCTAGTTCCTGTTGGCAGGACCAAATTTAGTGTCTAGCCAGAGTGTAGCATCCATAGGTGATTCAAAGAATTTGGTGCTATTATCGTGTTGAATTCGCAGCCGGGAGGGGTATAACATAGCATAGGGTAAGTTCAAGTTTCTCAAGCGTTGCTTTACTGCTAAGAAGGTTGCGTGTCTTTTTTGTAATTCTATGGAGTAATCCGGGAACAGCATGATTGTACTGTTCTCTAGCTGTATCTGGCCCTTCAGTCTCGCTTGGCGTAATATAGTATCTCTGTCTTTCGCATTTAGTAATTTAGCGAGCATTGGTCTTGGCCGTGAGAAGGGGGGAGGGGGCCAGGCGGGAACGCGGTGGGCCCGCTCCACCGTAAACACGGGTGACAAAACATCGGCACCGAAGGTGTCCAGGAACCATGTGGTAAGGTAAGTCTCCGGTTCCCTGCCCTCTATCCCCTCGGGGAGTCCCACCAACCTGATATTCTGGCGGCGGGATCTGTTCTCCAGGTCCTCGGCCCTCTCCTGCTGTGCTTTAAGTTGTTGCCGTATAATGTCCAGCTCATTCGGTATGGGTCGGAGGGAGTCCTCTACAGCAGAGACTTGATCCTCCAGGCCCCCCACGCGTTGTCTCAGTGCTTGGAAATCCTGTTGGAGCAGGCCGACATCGACCATCACCTCTTCTATCAACACGGTGAGAGAGGTTTTCGATTCCTGGATGGCGGCTAGTATTTGTGCCGGGGATGGGGTAGCCGGCGAGGTCCCCGCTGTTTGTTCCTCTGCAGCCGCGTGTGCAGTCGGCGGTTCCAGGGTTGCGGCCTGCTCTTGTGGTTGGTGGGCAAACTTTCCCAATTTGTCTGCATAGCCCGACCTTTTATTCTGCTGGTTGCCGTGCTTGGTCATTGCTCCAGCTTTCCCTTTCAAACTGTTCGTTTTCTGGGATTGTAATCCGACTTTTTATTGGTATCAGGATGTTTTGTCAGGAGAGCTCCTGTCCCGCGCGTCCACTCAAGCCGCCATCTTGGCCACGCCCCCCGCGGCAGATCTTTCTGACAAGCTCTGTCTAAGTATAACCACTATATGAAGTTACTGCACTTTCCTTGTTACTTTGATAGCACTTGTGATTGGCGAAAGCGCTTCGCAATTTCACAAACCGCCACAAACGATTGCGGGGCCTTTAGTGCTTTTCTCCTAAAGGACTCAAAGTGCAAATGTTAGTGTTAGTTAGTGCTAGTAAATTTTGATGTAACTGTTAGTTAATGTTAGTTAGTGTTAGTATTAGTAAATGTAACTGTAAATTAATGTTAGTTAGTGTTAGTATTAGTAAATGTAAATAGTTAGTGTTAGTATTAGTAAATGTAACTGTTAGTTAATGTTAGTTAGTGTTAGTTAGTGTTAGTTAGTGTTAGTATTAGTAATTGTAACTGTTAGTTAGTGTTAGTTCCTTGTGTACTTGTCCATGTTACTAACATCTAACTAACATTAACTGTTACATTAAATTTGCTAACACTAACTAACACTAACATATGCACTTTGGATCCTTTAGGGAAAAGCACTAAAGGCCCCCGCAATCGTTGTGGCGGTTTGTGAAATTACAAAGCACTATCGCCAATCACAAGTGCTAAAAGTAACAAGAAAAGTGCAGTAACTTCGTATAGTGGTTATACTTAGACAGAGCTTGTCAGAAAGATCTGCCGCAGAACCGCCTGATTAGTGGTGCAAAAGGTGGTGTTTTATACAACTCAATCACAGATAAATTTAATATATAAATGTGATACTTTCCTCTTGGACATTCTGCTGGATGTCCTGGACGTATCGTTCTTCTCTGCGCCGTTTGAGGTCTAACCAACTCTTTTGAGCTGAGAGGCGGTCAGATCAATGCGAAACTGCGTCCGCAGTTTCGCCTGCAGGTGGCGCATTATGTGCCGTTTGCGCTCCTTAATGTTGGGGATGCCGTCATAACCCAGCTGGGTGAGATATTCCACCATCAGACGCTGCCATTGCATGGTGGCCATGCTTTCTGGTGGGGAAAGTAATGGTGGAATGACTACACCCACTTTCCAGGCTTGATTTTATATCCTGGATTGCATACAGAAGTCAATGGGAAGAAGGGATTATAATCGAATGTCGAAATCGAATCCGCGAGTAAAGTGTCCATTAAAGCCTATACACGAGCATCAATCCGCGAGAAAAATGTCCATGGTATCTAGGCGCGAGCATCGAATCCTGGAGTAAAGTGTCCATTAAAGCCTATACGCGAGCATCGAATCCGCGAGTAAAATGTCCAAGTTACCTCAAACCGTTCGAACGCGAAAGCGCGAAAGTAGCGCGCGTGAGAGTAAAATCGATTTTA
Source organism: Hymenochirus boettgeri (assembly GCA_019447015.1). Lineage (NCBI taxonomy): Eukaryota > Metazoa > Chordata > Amphibia > Anura > Pipidae > Hymenochirus > Hymenochirus boettgeri. The sequence continues at coordinate 133,723,957 of CM033470.1, forward strand.
CGAAAGTCCTGGATATTGAAACATGCTCCTCAGACCATTTCCCATGTCCCACAGCCATTTACATTAAGTTACCATACTATTTTAGTTGTATTTGACTCGAACTTTTCGAACTATTTGCCTCCCATAGACTTTAATGGGTCATTTTCGAACTTTCCCAATAGTTCGAAAGTTCGAAAACGGACCGAACTTTCAATAGTTCGACCATCTTTAATGGACCATCTTTTATGGATATAAATAAGCCCTTCTTCCTCCACCTTCTTTTCATAATTTTTCTTTACAGTTCAGTATTTCACCTGGCTTCCTCCTTATTTATATACTGCAATCAACTAAGAACAGCCAATTAATTCAAATCTAAATGATGTAATAAGTGTAACAGGAAGATTTGGCACATTCACCAGGTTTGCAAGCCAACTTCAGCCTAGGTGTGTCATCCAGCTGGTATTTTACCACTACAACCATAATTTCCTTAGCTGTGATAGGAAATACCAGCTGATGGTCCCATTTTTAAAATTGGTATAAGGCCACATACCTCAATCACCCACCACTGGTATTTTTTTGTATGTATGTATGTTTCTGAGACAAGTTGGCAACCCTGCTGTAGTCACATTCCTCAGACAATTAATTCATGTAAATCTCCTCACCTACCACTTTTTGTAGGTTTTAACAGAAATTAACCTTACAAAACAACAATTGTGCAAATAAGGCAAAGAAAACTGTGGCAGTGAAATGTTACATTTCCGGCTTAAAGGTTAAATGCTGCCACCTAATGGCAATTAAGGAGACAGCCGATGCTAGTAGAAAAGCATTTTAAAACTATAATTTTAATATTCAGTAAATCCTATTTTAATAACATTAAAGGCAGTGCTTAGGTATGTCATCAGTGCCACAGAAATTACTGAAACGTGTGTATAGACACCTCTTTAATATAAAAGGATATGAGAACCGTTCCATCCACCTGTTAAATGCACTTAGCATGTGGTCTAGGTCTTATTATTTTTTTGGGAGGACACTTTTTGCATCTTTTATTAATAGAACTGAATCTGGTCTGTGTCCCTCTATTTTATTGTTTGACACAAAGCACTCATACATTTTTTTTTATCCTTCTTCCATTATTTTAACTTTTCTAGTTTGGCTTTTTATCTTCATTTGACTTTGCCTCTACCTTTTCGACACACAATAAAAAAAAATAGTGCGTTAACTGGTCTTCATTAATAAATCAGGCAAAAATATAAAACACTCATGTTCCAAATGCTACATGATGTGGGCTCTGATTTTTTTTTTTTTTAGAAAATGACCTTAACTATATGTCAAATGTGTTTTGTTAGCCTACATGAAGAACTGTATCCTAGGGTAAGGACATGCCCATTACTATTGTCTCATATACATTATTGTAATTGGCTTTGCAACTTTTTATGCTGCTTTTGATTATTTTCTCTGAAAATTACAAGTGCCTCCTCCTTTTATTACACACAAGCTTAGGCTTGACCTAGTTATGAGGACATTATATAAGCAATAACTCCATTAAATGTAATGGCTGCGTATGTCTTATTATGATTACCTAGCATTTCTTCTCTAGTTAGGGCCTATCCATTTGACTTTGTCTAAGACTCCTTTGATTTCAAACCTCAGTTTTGTTTATTGATAGACAGGGAATTCAATAAAGGTTCTTATCATCAAAAATGGTGCTAATTATGCCCCAACCATCAGATGTTAGCTTTCAAATGTTAAATAAGATCTGATTGGTTGGGGCAAAATTAGCACCATTTTTAACAATAAGAACTTTTTATTGATCCCCTCTAGTGTACTATTAAATAGGACCCAACGTAACTTAGCATAGGCGAACTTTAACTACTTTGCTACGCTTTTACTGAGTGACTGTCCATCTTGCACGCTTATGTCCCATTACTAATCACGTGCGTGCTCTATCTGGACTTGGGATTTTAATGCAACCAGTTGCACTTAGAGACAGTCCCAGCCACTACTCCATATCTACTCCTATTAGGTCCCCCTCCAGGGGAGGTTTACTGAGTTATTTATATTATATGTGCACATATCTTTTCAACCATTGCATCATGTTGTTGTTTTTAGGGGGGGTATATGTAGAATAAAGGCTTTGTGATTTATGTGAAATCCACTACTGGACCCTGTAGTATTTATAAGGATTGAATGTCCTACTTTGGATATATTTTGGTACCTATGAATGCAGTTTGAGTGCCGCGTGAGCTTGGGCCCCGCGTTTAAACCTGTCCAATGTTTTATATTTTCTTTCATATTTTCTATCTATCTGTCTTTCTACTACTTCTTTCTTAGTATATCTATACTTATCTATATCTATCTATCTTGTCTTGAGCTATCCCTTTTGTTTAGTGTCAGTTCTATCGGGCTTTCCAGGTACAGCAACCCACTTTATAAGTGATACTGCCATACCCAATATTGTGCGAATTAGCGCATTTTCTTCCTAGTTTCCTTTGTGCTAATTATTAGTAAGGTGTCAAAACAGCATTGTACATGGCAGACAGTTGTGTCGAACCCCCCACCTCTATTCAGGCTTGGTTTCTTTATTTTCACATAAATGGCCTCCTTGACACCTCTCTTGAACCAGTCCTGTTCCTTTGAAAGGATGTTGACATTACAATCTTCCAACGGTATGTTCTTTTTTCCTTAAGATGCAGGTACATGGCTGAGTCCTGACCCGAGGAATTGGCTCTTCTGTGCTGGGCCATAAGTTGGTGCAGTTGCTTGTATTATCCCTATAGCAGTGTTATATCTATCAGCCATCTACTACATCTAAAATATCTAATACATCTACTACTGTCTAAAACTACATTGCTTGTGGCTTTTAAATGGGCTCAAAACTTTGCAGCCAGCACTGCTAAGGTCTAATCTTCACGTAAACCATTCTTACATTGCTGCAAATTACTTTGCAAAACTTTAAGACAGAAATCATTCAAGTGGTCATTGATACATAGCTCTGTTGGTTGGAATATAACTCGGCTATTTATAAATCTGTGGTTTTGGTTTATACAGATATTGTACTGTGTTTTCTAACCATCCCTGCACATATTTTATATTGTAGCTGCAAACCAGTGGCTAATGACACAGATTGATTTTGGTAGTTTGACTGCATCATTAATTTACATTAATGTTCTAAAATATCAATATCGGTCCTCTGGAAATACTGCATAGTCATGAAGTATCATGTAGTATCGGTACGTTGTAATGCTGTCGTAAAATACTACCAGTAACAGTCTTACAAAATGGTATGGGCTATATAGGTGGGGCTTGTTGTGTGTTGGAGGCTGGCAATGGAGCAGTTGAGCTTTGCAGAGACAGGTGGGCACATTTTCCTTTTTTCTGGTGGAATTTTTTTAATTTTTTTGAGTTTTGCAGCCCTCTATGAGCAACAACTGGTTTTCTGATTGCTCAGTCTTGATTTACAGAGTAAAGAGAGGTAACAAACAGTTCATCCACCCAGGGTGTCTTTATCCAATAAAACTCCCTGCAGCTCGGGATTTTGTAATTATGAAAAGACAAGCAGGACGTGCTACTCATATAAAATCTTCCTCTTCACTGGGAAAACTTCATAAAGCACAGATAGGCCCACAAAACATGAAGGGGCCTCTGAGGAAGTCACAAACAGACAGGGAGATTCAATAAAAGTTCTTATCATCAAAAATGGTGCTAATTATGCCCCAACCAATCAGATGTTAGCTTTCAAATGTTAAATAAGATCTGATTGGTTGGGGCAAAATTAGCACCATTTTTAACAATAAGAACTTTTATTGAATCTCCCTCTAGTGTACTATTAAATAGGAACCAACGGTAACTTAGCATAGCGAACTTTACTAACTTTGCTACGCTTTTACTGAGTGACTGTCTCATCTTGCACGCTTATGTCCCATTACTAATCACGTGCTGTGCATCTATCTGGACTTGGGATTTTAATGCAACAGTTGCACTTAGAGACAGTCCCAGCCACTACTCCATATCTACTCCTATTAGGTCCCCCTCCAGGGGAGGTTTACTGAGTTATTTATATTTATATGTGCACATATCTTTTACACCATTGCATCATGTTGTTGTTTTTAGGGGGGGTATATGTAGAATAAAGGCTTTGTGATTTATGTGAATATCCACTACTGGACCCTGTAGTATTTATAAGGATTGAATGTCCTACTTTGGATATATATTTTTGGTACCTATGAATGCAGTTTGAGTGCCGCGTGAGCTTTGGGCCCCGCGTTTAAACCTGGTCCAATGTTATTATATTTCTTCTATATTTCTATCTGTCCTTTCTACTTCTTTCTTAGTATATCTATACTTATCTATATCTATCTATACTTGTCTTGAGCTATCCCTTTTGTTTATGGTCAGTTCTATCGGGCTGTCCAGGTACAGCACCCACTTTAATAAGTGATACTGCCAGTACCCAATATTGTGCGAATTAGCGCATTTTCTGTCTAGTTTCCTTTGTGCTTAATTATTAGTAAGGTGTCAAAACAGCATTGTACATGGCAGACAGTTGGTGTCGAACCCCCCACCTCTATTCAGGCTTGGTTTCTTTATTTTCACATAAATGGCCTCCTTGACACCTCTCTTGAACCAGTCCTGTTCCTTTGAAAGGATGTTGACATTACAATCTTCAACGGTATGTTCTTTTTTCCTTAAGATGCAGGTACATGGCTGAGTCCTGACCCGAGGAATTGGCTCTTCTGTGCTGGGCCATAAGTTGGTGCAGTTGCTGTTTGGTCTCCCTCACATACAAATCAGAGCACTCTTCACTGCGCTGCACTGCGTATATGTCGCTTTTCTTGTGTTAAAGGGCAAGTCCAGCCCTAAAATGAAAACTTACATACAGGTAAATCACCCCCAAAAACCCTAAACCGTAATAGTTTGAAATGTGATATATATAAGTCTAACCTGAAATCCTGCACAATGTCCTGTTTCCCATTTCTGCTTCCAGGTTCTTCCAGTTAGCAACTGTCAGTTTTGGATTTGACAGTTGACATCACAGCCAATGACTGAATGTTAATCCCCTATCTGCCTCTTCTGAGCATGCCCAGGCTCAGTACCTGCTCAGTACAGGTATCTAAATTGCTCAGTTTCCCTGAGGCATCCAGAAGCATAGCAGGCATACAGTAATGAATTCATAGGACAAAGTATGATATGTCAACACATTTTAAAGAGGCCGTTCTTTCTAACAGATGTTCTTATGAGGGTGAGTTGTCCTTTAAGGTATTGGGTCTTTCGAATGTACCAATTGCTGCCTCAGCGTGTTATTTGGTTTAAAGCAGACAGGGATACGGTGCTTTTTGAAAATTATTCTTAAAGGGCATGTCCACCCCCAAAACTAAAATTACCCCAACTACTGGCCCCACTCTGTAGTGTATAAAAATCCTTACCTCACATCCCAGCTCCAAATGGTTCTCCTGTATAGTTCCCTCAAAGTTAAAAAAACTGTCCACCAGGAGCCTGGCCACCAGTGAAATTGTTTCCGCCTCTGAGCTGTCCTCTCAGAGGTTTGTAGCTTGCTCAGAGCAGCCCTTCACTCCCTCCCCCTCTCCCTCCCTCTCCCACCCGCTTTCCTCTCCCTCCCCCTAATGTAAATCCCCTTGTACATATATTAGGGATAGTTCCCACAGCCCCAACCGCAATAAAATATTTATAAGAAATAAATATATATATTTATCAGAAAGCATTCTGAACTGCCGGCAGCCGCGTCTGTGATTGGCTGCCTCTCAGCCAATCACAGACGCGCCTGCCGGTCCGGCCCCCTGCTTGCAGTTCTGTGCAAGCAGAAGGCCGGGCATTGCGTCGGAGGAGAGAGGGAAGGTAAGTAATGAATGGGGTTTCTTACAAATATAATATAGCGGTTGGGCTGGGGGAACTAGCCCTACAACATATAATTTTTTTTAAAGGGGTGGACATGCCCTTTAAAGGGCAACTGTGGTCTCAAAACAAGTTATGGTTAAATGAAAGCCTGCAGTATTTCCTTTAAAAAGAGCCAACAATCACATCTCTGTCTGGAACCTGTGAGAAATTACATTCAGACTTCCTGCTTCCAGTAGGTTGAGTGACAGCACCTGACCTCTGCCTGCCCCTCCGCCCCGGGGGAATAGCATGCTCAGTTAAAACTTAATGCTGGGGAAAATTGTACCTAGGGGAAAATTGACAGTTGAGAAGGGGAGCCTAATGCAGGCAGACTGGTTACATGACTACAAGCTGGTCACACGGCTGAAAGCAGGAAGTGTTCAAGCAGGAAGTAATATTGCTGAATCTTTCCAGCAATCACAAATTTTATCTAGAGATGTGATTTAGGTTTTATTTTGAAGGTAAGATGGAAAGCTTTTTATATAATTCTTACTAGTTTGGGAGAATTCAAGACCATAGTTACCCTTTAATTTCTCGGAGGCCCCTGCTATATATGGGATAACCATGTTCTTCCTCCTGTCTTTCTTTTCCCCTTAACTGTTGGTTTTCTTTCCTTCTACTTCTTTTGACAAAGGCCCAGTCCTGATATCCACAAGATTTAAGGGCTCCTCTGAGATGTTTCATTTCTTTAGCCTTCGCCTCTGTGCTAGTGGGTGTTCTCTGCTCTGTGTTACAGGGTTCTGATGACACCCAAGTGGGGGGGGGGGGGTTTCGGCACCAACTGTCTGCCATGTACAATGCTGTTTTGACACCTTACCCTGGGCGTTCCTATAACACCTCTTAGCCACACTGCAATCACGCCATGCATTTATAATGTCCTTAACACCTAGCTGTGATATGCTAATTGGGATTTTCCAGGGTAAATAATTGCCACAGATTCTTGTACAGGTCATTCTGAATTGAGAAAGCCAGTCGGATGACTAGCGAAATGTCTTCAAGAACTAAACTTCAAGTCCAGTTGATCTAGCTAAATACAACAGATATACCATGACCTGGATGAATGAGAACCTCTACAAGCAAAGGTTTAGTTAAAACAAAAATGGGGTCTGTGGGCTAAAGTACATGAGGTAAAAAAAATTTTAGGAGGGTGGACATGCCTGCAGGGAACCTGGATGGGGTTGCTATGGGGTTGCTATAGTGATTCCTACACCCCTGGCAACTATACTAGCTTCTTCTTTTCACATTAGATTTAGTATAGTATAGTATAGTATTTGTATAGTATTTGAGGTTGAATAAAGACATACGTCCATCCAGTCCAACCCATCTAGCATTTCCTGCCTAACTGTTGATCCAGAGGAAGGCAAAAAAAACCCCACCAAATTTATGAAGGGGGAAAAATTCCTCCGACTCCAAGTGGCAATCGGAAATTTCCCTGGATCAACTCTACTTGTATCAATACCAGTAACTTGCAACATTCCTTGTTTGCAGAAGAAACTCATCCAGCTTTTTTTTGAAACTGACAATGAACCTGCCATTACAACGTCCACTGGAAGACAGTCCATAGCCTTACCGTTCTCACAGTGAAAAACCCTTTCCGAGCTTGAAGCCTAAACCTTTTTTCTTCAAGTCTTAAGGGATGTCCTCGTGTCCTTTGACATGTTCTCTTGGTGAACAATGCCCCAGATAGTTTATTGTATGGCCCGTTAATGTATTTATACACAGTAATCAATCCCCACGCAAGCGCCTTTTCTCCAGCGTAATAAATTGTGAACTTTTCCAGTCTCTTCATATTCAAGCTCCCCCAATCCCTTATTAATTTAGTTGCCTCTCTTGAACCTTTCCATTTCAAAGAGTCCTTTTTGTACGCAGGATTCCAAAATTGCACTGCATATTCCAAATGAGGCCTTACCAATGCTTTGTAAAGAGGGAGAATTCATTTTCCTCCCTTGAATCCATACCTCTCTTATACAAGACAATACCATGCTGGCTCTGGCTGTTGCCGCCTGGCACTGGCTACCTTTAAGTTTGTTATCCACCCAAAACTCAAGATCCCTTTCCAACAGGGATTCACTTACAACAGAGCCATTTATAGTATAAGTAGCACAAGTATTTAAGTCCAAAATGATCACCTTACATTTATCAACATTGAATTTCATCTGCCACTTAGCAGCCCAATGTGATAATCTATCTAGATCCCCTTGCAACGATTGCACATCCTCTGAAGTTTTTAATGGTCGACAAAGTTTTGTGTCGTCAGCAAACACGAAACCTTGCTGACAATACCCACATCCAAATCATTAATAAATAGATAAATAGAAGCGGCCCCAACACAGAACCCGTGGCACCCCACTTGCACTTTAGTCCATAATGATGAAGCCCCATTAACAAACTACTCTCTGCACACTATTCTTTAACCAATTTTCTATCCATGTACAAATGTGACTCCCCAGACCAACAGACCTTAGCTATTCATTAGTCGCCTATGGGGGGAAAATTAAACCACTGTGTGTATGATTACTAGACAAGGCTCCTGTTAATAGTGCTGGTACTTTTCATAGCATAATATAATCTACTGTACATTTGAACATTTGCAGTAGTTCATTGCAGTGTTGCTGAATGTGTATGTACTCCTGGAAGGACCCGTACACTGTGTTAATCGTCTTTGCTGTGTAAGCAGTGGTTTTGTTCTTAAAATAAAATGTCCTGCTATTATATATTATGTATATTTATGTATATGCACATGGTTTTAGCTGCTTGCATTTTAGAATTACAAGGTGTTTCTAATTGTACGGCAGTTTAGTGGAAAATATAATTATTTTTTAATATATTACACATACCATATAACTCGAGTGATAAGTCGAGGTTTTTAGGCTTTAAAAAAGCCTAAAAATCCAACCTCAACTTATATCAGGTCACTTATCTCACCTGTAAAAAGGATGCTGCTCATATCCCGACGCTTTTACATCCACTGTTTCACCCGCAGCAGAGTAGTGACATCAGGCGCCTCGATGGTGGATGCAGAAGCTTCGGAAAGCAAGCGGAAGCCTGTTTGCAGAGATATTGTCAGGAGTCCGGAGAACATAAGGAACATGCTGGAGAACATAAGGAACATGAAGGCAAGTCCTCTCCTCTACGGGGGGGGGGGGCTCTGGGGTGGTGGTGCAGTGCTTGCCACTGCAGATGTTTGAAAACTACAACTCCCAGCAACTAAAGCATGGAAAGGAATTGGGTTACTTTGTGGTATTGCTCTCCATTTAAAGGGCAACTAATGCCATGAAACTATAAAGATTCAGGATAATGGTACCTATCTATTGTTAAAGATTTCCTTCTAATTCTGTATTATTTTGAGGCTTTAGTTGCCCTTTAAATGGACAGCAGAATTCCCATACAGTAGTCCCATACGGTAATATTAAAACTTGTGCGGCCGTTATCCCGCCATTTTCCGCAAAAATCGCGTTTTCCGCGATTTATTTATTGGCGGAAAACGGGCGCGAAAAGTTAGCGAATCATTGACTTTTCACGCCTATCGGAACAGTTACTTGCCACTTCATTTATAAAGCGGCGGTAACGGTTACGCATCACTAATCTTGGCCGAGATCCCACCCCGTCCTCCGCGCCGCCGCGACGGGTGGCACCCCCCGGGCTGTGTGAGAAGGGGCCGCACAGGTGGTCGCGACCACCCCCGCGCCACCCTTCCCAGCAACCCCTCCAAGCCCGCTGCCCACCGCTGACGGGGAGGGAAGGGCCTGCTGGGAGGGATGGAGACACCCTCCAGCGGGGGCCCTAAGAAGGGCCTTTAGGGCTTAGGGGTCCCGCAGCTCGAACCGGGACCCCCTTCTCCGGCCCTATCAGGGCCCTTGCGGCACTTACAAATGCCCTTGTGGCCCTAACAAGTGCCCTTTGGGGCTTAGGGGTCCTGCAGCTCGAACTGGGACCCCCTTCCCCGGCCCTATCAGGGCTCTTGCGGCACTTTCAAGTGCCCTTGCGGCCTTAAGATGGGCCTTTGGGGCTTAAAGGGTCCCGCAGCTCGAACCGAGACCCCCTTCCCCGCCCTATCAGGACCTTGCGGCACTTACAAGTGCCCTTGCGGCCCCTAACAAGAGCCCTTTGGGGCTTAGGGGTCCTGCAGCTCGAACCGGGACCCCCCTTTGGCTCTTGCGGCACTTTCAAGTGCCCTTGCGTCCCTAAGAATGGCCTTTGGGGCTTAAGGGTGCCACAGCTCACCCGGGACCCCCCTCCCCAGCCCTTGTAAGGGCCCTTGCAGCACTGAGAAGTGCCTTTAGTGGGGGTTAATGTAAAGCATGTAAACCAAGCATTAAAAAATTGACAAATCAGAAACGCACTAACGTTTTTCTGCAAACCTATATGAAGAAGTGCACTCTGCCGTGGACCTCAGATGCCATTGCAGTAGATGACTGAAGAAAGAAGAAGGAGAGGGTGCCTCCACCCCTTCCAAGCAGGCCCTTCCCTTCCCCTCTCCACCAGCGGCGGGGCAGGGGACTTGGAGGGGCTGCTTGAGAGGGGTGCATGGCGGATGGTCGTGACCACCTGCTACGGCCCCTTCCCAGCAGCCCCTCCTAGCCTCCTGTTCCATATGGGGTTGGGAGGGGCTGCTGGGAAGGGGCGTCAGCAGGTGCTCGCCGCCGCAGCGGGGGGGCGAGGGCGGGATGGGCGTATGCCCGCCCCTGAAGCGGGGGCACCGGGAAGGGATTTTAGGTCCCTTCGCAGCGATATTGTACTTAGAGCATTGCTTTAAGGTGCAGTATCGCCACAAAGGGACTAATTACCGCCGGCCATCGCGGCCGCAATACATATCACGTTGATGTCGCCCACTGTTATAAATACGGCGTAGCGATAAGTGTCTTCAGGAAGAATGATGAGGGAAGTTATGACCCTATAGACCTAAGAAGCAAAAAACACTGCTTGCCCCTAACTTCCATAATCTCTGGAATAGGTCTTTTTAAAAATCGGCTATTGGAACGCATATAGGTGGAACGCATGACGTCATGCTTGTGCGACATGCCGCGACTACGAGAAAAAAAACAACAGAAAAACAGAGCAAATCCGCGAAAGACAGGAAATTACCCGCGAAAATAATTTAAAAGAGCAGGAGAGGCAAGGTGTCTCTTGACAAAGCTAACGCGGATTAGCAAAACGCGCTGATTTCATAGACTGGGAGCCTCTAGACCTAGATTGCCTGTATTGGGCACCCATTAGGTTCTTAAAGATCCAGAAATTGGACCAGGATTTACATCTGATTTTACTTACACACCACATTATTCTTTTTATACTTTTATGATACTTATTAGGGGGGACGAGGATCACGCACCCTAACAACAATCAACACATGTTTAAACCGACCAACAGCCAATCAGTTGTGCATCCTGGGAAGAATATGGACCATTACAGAAGCTGAAGTGGGAGTTCACTACTGACCACAGCAAAGTCTTAGAAACACACACATGTTTAGGTACCATATATACTCGAATATAGTCGATCCAAGTACAAGTCAAGGTACCTATTTTTACCTGAAAAATTTGTAAATCTGATTGACTCAAGTATAAGCCGAGGGTTGAAATTATGACCACTACTGCCTTCTGATTCTGTATTGTTTTGAGGCTTTAGTTGCCATTTAAATGGACAGCAGGATTCCCATACAACAGTCCCATACAGTATAGCCATAATGGACTTTGTTATTACCGTATGGGACTACTGTATGGAAATTCTGCTGTCCATTTAAAGGGCAACTAAAGCCTCAAAATAATACAAATTAGAAGGAAATCTTTAACAATAGATAGGTACCAATTATCCTGAATCTTTATAGTTTCATGGCATTAGTTTGCCCTTTAAATGGAGAGCAATACCACAAAGTAACCCAATTCCTTTCCATGCTTTAGTTGCTGGGAGTTGTAGTTTTCAAACATCTGCAGTGGCAGCAGCACTGCACCACCACCCCAGAGCCCCCCCCCCCGTAGAGGAGGACTTGCCTTCATGTTCCTTATGTTCTCCAGCATGTTCCTTATGTTCTCCGGACTCCTGACAATATCTCTGCAAACAGGCTTCCGCTTGCTTTCCGAAGCTTCTGCATCCACCATCGAGGCGCCTGATGTCACTACTCTGCTGCGGGTAAACAGTGGATGTAAAGCGTCGGGAATGAGCAGCAGCTTTTTACAGGTGAGATAAGTGACCTGAGTATAAGTTGAGGTTGGATTTTTAGGCTTTTTTTAAAGCCTAAAAACCTCGACTTATACTCGAGTTAATATGGTATGTGTAATATAATTTAAAAAATAATTATATTTTCCACTAAACTGCCGTACAATTAGAACCAACCTTGTAAATTCTAAAATGCAAAGCAGCTAAAACCATGTGCATATACATAAATATACATAATATATAAATAGCAGGACATTTTATTTTAAGAACAAAACCACTGCTTACACAGCAAAGACAGATTAACACAGTGTACGGGTCCTTCCAGAGTACATACACATTCAGCAACACTGCAATGAACTACTGCAAATGTTCAAATGTCGTAGATTATATTATGCTATGAAAGTACCAGCACTATTAACAGGAGCCTTGTCTAGTAATCATACACAGCAGTAGGTTTAAATTTTTCCCCCATAGGCGACTAATGAATAAGCTAAGGTCTGTTGGTCTGGGGAGTCACATTTGTACATGGATAGAAAATTGGTTAAAGAATAGGATGCAGAGAGTAGTTTGTTAATGGGGCTTCATCATTATGGACTAAAGTGCTAAGTGGGGTGCCACAGGGTTCTGTGTTGGGGGGCCGCTTCTATTTAATCTATTTATTAATGATTTGGATGTGGGTATTGTCAGCAAGGTTTCTTGTGTTTGCTGACGACACAAACTTTGTCGACCATTAAAAACTTCAGAGGATGTGCAATCGTTGCAAGGGGATCTAGATAGATTATCACATTGGGCTGCTAGTGTGCAGATGAAATTCAATGTGATAAATGTAGGTGATGCATTTTGGACTTAAAAATACTTGTGCTACTTATATATAAATGGCTCTGTGTTAAGTGAATCCCTGTTGGAAAGGGATCTTGAGTTTTGGTGGATAACAAACTTAAGGTGCAAGCAGTGCCAGGCGGCAACAGCCAGAGCCAGCATGGTATTGTCTTGTATAAAGAGAGGTATGGATTCAAGGGAGGAAAATGTAATTCTCCCTCTTTACAAAGCATTGGTAAGGCCTCATTTGGAATATGCATGCAATTTTGGAATCCTGCGTACAAAAGGACATCTTTGAAATGGAAAGGTTCAGAGAAGGGCAACTAAATTAATAAGGGGGGGGGAGCTTGAATATGAAGAGAGACTGGAAAAGTTACAATTATGTACGCTGGAAAAAGGCGCTTGCGTGGGATATGATTACTGTGTATAAATACATTAACGGGCCATACAATAAACTATCTGGGCATTGTTCACCAAGAGAACATGTCAAAGGACACGAGGACACTCCCTTAAGACTTGAAGAAAAAAGGTTTAGGCTTCAAGCTCGGAAAGGGTTTTTCACTGTGAGAACGGTAAGGCTTGGAACTGTCTTCCAGTGGACGTTGAATGGCAGGTTCATTGTCAGTTTCAAAAAAAGCTGATGATGTTCTTGCAAACAAGGAATGTTGCAAGTTACTGGTATTGATACATAAGTAGAGTTGATCCAGGGAAATTTCCGATTGCCACTTGGAGTCAGGAACGGAATTTTTCCCCCTTCCATAATTTGGTGGGGTTTTTTTTGCCTTCCTCTGGATCAACATTTAGGCAGGAAATGCTAGATGGGTTGGACTGGATGGACGTATGTCTTTATTCAACCTCAAATACTATACAAATACTATACTATACTATACTAAATCTAATGTGAAAGAAGAAGCTAGTATAGTTGCCAGGGGTGTAGGAATCACTATAGCAACCCCATAGCACCCCATCCAGGTTCCCTGCAGGAGTCCACCCTCCTAAAATTTTTTTTACCTCATGTACTTTAGCCCACAGACCCCATTTTTGTTTTAACTAAACCTTTGCTTGTAAGGTTCTCATTCATCCAGGTCATGGTAATCTGTTGTATTTAGCTAGATCAACTGGACTTGAAGTTTAGTTCTTGAAGACATTTCGCTAGTCATCCGACTGGCTTTCTCAATTCAAATGACCTGTACAAGAATCTGTGGCAATTATTTACCCTGGAAAATCCAATTAGCATATCACAGCTAGGTGTTAAGGACATTATAAATGCATGGCGTGATTGCAGTGTGGCTAAGAGGTTTTATAGGAACGCCCAGGTAAGGTGTCAAAACAGCATTGTACATGGCAGACAGTTGGTGCCGAAACCCCCCCCCCCCACTTGGGTGTCATCAGACCCTGTAACACAGAGCAAGAACACCCACTAGCACAGAGGCGGAAGGCTAAAGAAATGAAACATCTCAGAGGAGCCCTTAAATCTTGTGGATATCAGGACTGGGCCTTTGTCAAAAGAAGTAGAAGGAAAGAAACCAACAGTTAAGGGAAAAGAAAGACAGGAGGAGAACATGGTTATCCCATATATAGCAGGGCCTCCGAGAAATTAAAGGGTAACTATGGTCTTGAATTCTCCCAACTAGTAAGAATTATATAAAAGCTTTCCATCTTACCTTCAAAATAAACCTAAATCACATCTCTAGATAAATTTTGTGATTGCTGGAAAGATTCAGCAATATTACTTCCTGCTTGAACACTTCCTGCTTTCACGCCGTGTACCAGCTTGTAGTCATGTAACCAGTCTGCCTGCATTAGGCTCCCCTTCTCAACTGTCAATTTTCCCCTAGGTACAATTTTCCCCAGCATTAAGTTTTAACTGAGCATGCTATTTTCCCCCGGGCGGAGGGGCAGGCAGAGGTCAGGTGCTGTCACTCACCCTACTGGAGCAGGAAGTCTGAATGTAATTCTCACAGGTTCCAGACAGAGATGTGATTGTTGGCTCTTTTTAAAAGGAAATACTGCAGGCTTTCATTTAACCATAACTTGTTTTGAGACCACAGTTGCCCTTTAAAGGGCATGTCCACCCCTTTAAAAAAAAATTATATGTTGTAGGGCTAGTTCCCCCAGCCCAACCGCTATATTATATTTGTAAGAAAGTCCCCCCTTCATTACTTACCTTCCCTCTCTCCTCCGAACGCAATGCCCGGCCTTCTGCTTGCACAGAACTGCAAGCAGGGGCCGACCGGCAGGCGCGTCTGTGATTGGCTGAGAGGCAGCCAATCAAAGACGCGGCTGCCGGCAGTTCAGAATGCTTTCTGATAATATATATATTTATTTCTTATAATATTTTATTGCGGTTGGGGCTGTGGGAACTCTCCTAATATATGTACAAGGGGATTTACATTAGGGGGAGGAGAGGAAAGCGGGTGGAAGGGAGGGAGAGGGGGAGGGAGTGAAGGGCTGCTCTGAGCAAGCTACAAACCTCTGAGAGGACACTCAGAGGCGGAAACAATTTCACTGGGGCCAGGCTCCTGGTGGACAGTTTTTTTTAACTTTGAGGGAACTATACAGAGAACCATTTGGAGCTGGGATGTGAGGTAAGGATTTTTATACACTACAGAGTGGGGCCAGTAGTGGGGTAATTTTAGTTTTGGGGGTGGACATGCCCTTTAAGAATAATTTTCAAAAAGCAAACCGTATCCCTGTCTGCTTTAAACCAAATAACACGCTGAGGCAGCAATTGGTACATTCGAAAGACCCAATACTTAAAGGACAACTCACCCTCATAAGAACATCTGTTAGAAAGAACGGCCTCTTTAAAATGTGTTGACATATCATACTTTGTCCTATGAATTCATACTGTATGCCTGCTATGCTTCTGGATGCCTCAGGAAACCTGAGCAATTTAGATACCTGTACTGAGCAGGTACTGCAGCCTGGGCATGCTCAAAGAGGCAGATAGGGGATTAACATTCAGTCATGGCTGTGATGTCAACTGTCAAATCCAAAACTGACAGTTGCTAACTGGAAGAACCTGGAAGCAGAATGGGAAACAGGACATTGTCAGGATTTCAGGTTAGACTTATATATATCACATTTCAAACTATTACGGTTTAGGGTTTTTTGGGGGTGATTTACCTGTATGTAAGTTTTTCATTTAGGGCTGGACTTGCCTTTAACACAAGAAAAGCGACATATACGCAGTGCAGCGCAGTGAAGAGTGCTCTGATTTGTAGTGAGGGAGACCAAACAGCAACTGCACCAACTTATGGCCCAGCACAGAGAGCCAATTCCTCGGTCAGGACTCACGCCATGAACCTGCATCTAAGGAAAAAGAACTACCGTTGAAGATTGTAATGTCAACATCCTTTCAAAGGAACAGGACTGGTTCAAGAGAGGTGTCAAGTGAGGCCATTTATGTGAAAATAAAGAAACAGCCCAAGCCTGAATAGAGGTGGGGGGTTCGACACCAACTGTCGCCATGTACATTGCTGTTTTGACACCTTACTAAAATTAAGCACAAAGGAAACTAGACAGAAATGCGCTAATTCGCACAATATTTGGGTACTGCAGTATCACTTATTAAAGTGGGTGCTGTACCTGGACAGCCCGATAGAACTGCCATAAACAAAGGGATAGCTCAAGACAAGTATAGATGATATAGAATATTATAGATATACTAAGAAAGAAGTAGAAAGGACAGATAGAAATATAGAAGAAATATAACATTGGACCAGGTTTTAACGCGGGGCCCCAAGCTCACGCGGCACTCAACTGCATTCATAGGTACCAAAAATATATATCCAAAGTAGGACATTCAATCCTTATAAATACTACAGGGTCCAGTAGTGGATATTCACATAATCACAAAGCCTTTAATTCTACATATACCCCCCTAAAAAACAACAACAGGATGCAATGGTGTAAAAGATATGTTCACATATAAATATAATAACTCAGTAAACCTCCCTGGAGGGGGACCTAATAGGTAATATGGAGTAGTGGCTGGGACTGTCTCTAGTGCAACTGTTTGCATTAAAATCCCAAGTCCAGATAGATGCACAGCACGTGATTAGTATGGGACATAAGCGTGCAAGATGAGACAGTCCACTCAGTAAAAGCGTAGCAAGTTAGTAAAGTTTCGCTATGCATAAGTTACCTTGGTTCCTATTTAATAGTACACACTAGAGGAATTCAAT
Source organism: Hymenochirus boettgeri (assembly GCA_019447015.1). Classification (NCBI taxonomy): domain Eukaryota; kingdom Metazoa; phylum Chordata; class Amphibia; order Anura; family Pipidae; genus Hymenochirus; species Hymenochirus boettgeri. The sequence goes on from CM033470.1 coordinate 133,740,990, forward strand.
AAAAGTTCTTATGTTTAAAATGGTGCTAATTTTGCCCAACCAACAGATCTTATTTAACATTTGAAAGCTAACATCTGATTGGTTGGGGCATAATTAGCACCATTTTTGATGATAAGAACTTTTATTGAATCTCCCTGTCTATCAATAACAAAACTGAGGTTTGAAATCAAGATCTTAGACAAAGTCAATGGATAAGGCCCTAACTAGAGAAGAAAATGCTAGTATCATAATAAGACTACGCAGCCATTACTTTAATGGAGTTATTGCTTATATAATCCTCATAACTAGGTCAAGCCTAAGCTTGTGTAATAAGAGGAGGCACTTGTAATTTTCAGAAAATCAATCAAAAGCAGCATAAAAAGTTGCAAAGCAATTACAATAATGTATATGAGACAATATATGGGCATGTCCTTAACCCCCTAGTATAACAGTTCTTCATGTAGGCTAACAAACACACCATTTGACATATAGTTAATGTCATTTTCTAAAAAAAAAAAATCAGAGCCCACATCATGTAGCATTTGAGAACATGAGTGTTTTTATTTTTGCCTATTTATTAATGAAGACAGTTAACGCACTAATTTTTTTTTTTATGTGTTCCGAAAGGTATAGGCAAAGTCAAATGAAGATAAAAACCAACTAGAAAAGTTAAAATACTGGAGAAGGATAAAAAAAAATGTATGAGTGCTTTGTGTCAAACAATAAAATATAGTGGACACAGACCAGATTCATTCTATTAATAAAGATGCAAAAAGTGTCCCCAAAAAAATAATAGACCTAGACCACATGCTAAGTGCATTTATACAGTGATGGAACGTTCTCATATCCTTTTATTTAAAGAGGTGTACTATACACCGTTTCAGTAATTCTGTGGCACTGATGACATACCTAAGCACTGTCCTTTAACTGTTATTAAAATATGATTTACTGATATTAAAATTATAGTTTTAAAATGCTTTTCTACTAGCATCGCTGTCTCCTTAATTGCCATTAGGTGGCAGCATTTAACCTTTAAGCCAGGAATGTACATTTCACTGCCAGTTTTCTTTGCTTTTATTGCACAATTGTTTGTTTTGTACAGGTTAATTTCTGTTAAAACCTACAAATATGTGGTAGTGAGGAATTTACATGAATTAATTGTCTGAGGAATGTGACTACACAGGGTTGCCACCTTGTCTCAGAAACATACATACTACAAAAAAATACCAGTGGTGTGATTTGAGGTATGTGGCCTTTAACCAATTTTAAAAATGGGACCATCAGCTTGTATTTCCTATCACAGCTAGGAATTACTGGTTGTAGTGGTAAATACCAGCTGGATGACACACCTAGGCTGAAGTTGGCTTGCAACCTGGTGAATGTGCCAAATCTTCCTGTTACCACTTATTTACATCATTTAGATTTGAATTAATTTGGCTGTTCTTAGTTGTTGTCAGTATATAAATAGGAGGAAGCCAGGTGAAATACTCGACTGTAAAGAAAAATTATGAAAAAGAAGGTGGAGGAAGAAGGGCTTATTTATATCCATAAAGATGGTCCATTAAAGATGGTCGAACTATTGAAAGTCGGTCCGTTTTCGAACTTTCGAACTATTGGGAAAGTTCGAAAACTGACCCATTAAAGTCTATGGGAGGCAAATAGTTCGAAAAGTTTCGAGTCAAATACAACTAAAATAGTATTGGTAACTTAATGTAAATGGCTGTGGGACATGGGAATGGTCTGAGGAGCATGTTTCATATCCAGGACTTTCGTAAAATCGATTTAACTCTCACGCGCCTACTTCGCGCTTTCGCGTTCGAAAACTTTGAGTAACTTGGACATTTTTACTCGCTGATTCGATGCTCGCGTATAGGCTTTAATGGACACTTTACTCACGGATTCGATGCTTCCCGCCTAGATACCATGGACATTTTTCCTACGCGGATTCGATGCTCGTCGTATAGGCTTTAATGGACATCGTTACTCGCGATTTTCGATTTCGACATTCGATTATATCCCTTCTTCCCATTGACTTCGTATGCAATCCAGGGGTTGGGAGGGGCTGCTGGGAAGGGGCGTCAGCAGGTGCTCGCCGCCGCAGCGGGGGGGCGAGGGCGGGATGGGCGTATGCCCGCCCCTGAAGCGGGGGCACCGGGAAGGGATTTTAGGTCCCTTCGCAGCGATATTGTACTTAGAGCATTGCGTTAAGTGCAGTATCGCCACAAAGGGACTTAAAATTACCGCCGGCCATCGCGGCCGCAATACATATCACGTTGATGTCGCCCACTGTTATAAATACGGCGATAGCGATAAGTGTCTTCAGGAAGAATGATGAGGGAAGTTATGACCCTATAGACCTAAGAAGCAAAAAAACTGCTTGCCCCTAACTTCCATAATCTCTGGAATAGGTCGTTTTTAAAAATCGGCTATTTGGAACGCATATAGGTGGATAATAACAAAGTCCATTATGGCTATTACTGTAGGGACTGTTGTATGGGAATCCTGCTGTCCATTTAAATGGCAAATAAAGCCTCAAAACAATACAGAATCAGAAGGCAGTAGTGGTCATAATTTCAACCCTCGGCTTATACTTGAGTCAATCAGATTTACAAATTTTTCAGGTAAAAATAGGTACCTTGACTTGTACTTGGATCGACTTATATTCGAGTATATATGGTACCTAAACATGTGTGTGTTTCAAGACTTTGCTGTGGTCAGTAGTGAACTCCCACTTCAGCTTCTGTAATGGTCCATATTCTTCCCAGGATGCACAACTGATTGGCGTTGGTCGGTTTTAAACATGTGTTGATTTGTTGTTAGGGCTGCGTGATCCTCGTCCCCCCTAATAAGTATCATAAAAGTATAAAAAGAATAATGTGGTGTAAGTAAAATCAGATGTAAATCCTGGTCCAATTTCTGGATCTTTAAGACCTAATGGGTGCCCTAATACAGGCACTCTAGGTCTAGAGGCTCCCAGTCTATGAACTCAGCGCGTTTTGCTAATCCGCGTTAGCTTTGTCAAGAGACACCTTGCCTCTTCCTGCTCTTTTAACTTATTTTCGCGGTTAATTTTGTCTTTCGCGGATTTGCTCTGTTTTTCTGTGTTTTTTTTTTCGCTAGTCGGCATGTCGCACAATGGCATGACGTCATGCGTTCCACCTATATGCGTTCCAAATAGCCGATTTTTAAAAACGACCTATTCCAGAGTATGGAAGTTAGGGGCAAGCTAGTTTTTTGCTTCTTAGGTCTATAGGGTCATAACTTCCCTCATCATTCTTCCTGAAGACACTTATCGCTATCGCCGTATTTATAACAGTGGGCGACATCAACGTGATATGTATTGCGGCCGGATGGCCGGCGGTAATTTTAAGTCCCTTTGTGGGCGATACTGCACTTAACGCAATGCTCTAAGTACAATATCGCTGGCGAAGGGACCTAAAATCCCTTCCCGGTGCCCCCGCTTCAGGGGCGGGCATACGCCCATCCCGCCCTCGCCCCCCCGCTGCGGCGGCGAGCACCTGCTGACGCCCTTCCCAGCAGCCCCTCCCAACCCCTATGGAACAGGAGGCTAGGAGGGGCTGCTGGGAAGGGGCCGTAGCAGGTGGTCACGACCATCCGCCATGCACCCCCTCTCAAGCAGCCCCTCCAAGTCCCCTGCCCCGCCGCTGGTGGAGAGGGGAAGGGAAGGGCCTGCTGGAAGGGGTGGAGGCACCCTCTCTTCTTCTTCTTCAGTCATCTACTGCAATGGCATCTGAGGTCCACGGCAGAGTGCACTTCTTCATATAGGTTTGCAGAAAAACGTAGTGCGTTTCTGATTTGTCAATTTTTTAATGCTTGGTTTACATGCTTTACATTAACCCCCACTAAAGGCACTTCTCAGTGCTGCAAGGGCCCTACAAGGGCTGGGGAGGGGGGTCCCGGTGAGCTGTGGCACCCCTAAGCCCCAAAGGCCATTCTTAGGGACGCAAGGGCACTTGAAAGTGCCGCAAGAGCCAAAGGGGGTCCCGGTTCGAGCTGCAGGACCCCTAAGCCCCAAGGGCTCTTGTTAGGGCCGCAAGGGCACTTGTAAGTGCCGCAAGGTCCTGATAGGGCACGGGAGGGGGAAGGGGGTCTCGGTTCGAGCTGCGGGACCCTTTAAGCCCCAAAGGCCCATCTTAAGGCCGCAAGGGCACTTGAAAGTGCCGCAAGAGCCATGATAGGGCCGGGGAAGGGGGTCCCAGTTCGAGCTGCAGGACCCCAAGCCCCAAAGGGCACTTGTTAGGGCCACAAGGGCATTTGTAAGTGCCGCAAGGGCCCTGATAGGGCCGGAGAAGGGGGGTCCCGGTTCGAGCTGCGGGACCCCAAGCCCTAAAGGCCCTCTTAGGGCCCCGCTGGAGGGTGCTCCATCCCTCCCAGCAGGCCCTTCCCTCCCCGTCAGCGGTGGAGGGCAGCGGGCTTGGAGGGGTTGCTGGGAAGGTGGTGCGCGGGGGTGGTCGCGACACACTGCTGCGGCCCCTTCTCAACAGCCCGGGGGGGGTGCCACCGTCGCGGGGCGGGCGCGAGGACGGGGTGGGATCTCGGCCAAGATTAGTGATGCGTAAACCGTTACCGCCGCTTTATAAATAGAAGTGGCAGTAACTGTTCCGATAGGCGTGAAAAGTCAATGATTCGCTAACTTTTCGCGCCCGTTTTCCGCCAATAAATAAAATCGCGGGGAAAACGCGATTTTTGCGAAAATGGCGGGAATAACGGCCGCAAAAAGTTAAAGAACGTTTATAAATTGCCCCCCTAACTAAAAGGCAAGACCATAAATTACACTATAGGGGTCCAGCAACCAGAAAGTCAGTATTTTGGAAGCATTTATTTATGCACAGACAAAATATTAGATGGGCAGATTAAGGTCATTGAAATGAGGAAAATGAGACTGTTTTTTCCTATTAATTATAGTATTTGCACTTTCTTTATAAGGTAAGGAAATGGTGTTAACTGAACAATAAGTTATATAAACCATAAAATATACCATCCTTCTCAAAGTGTTTTGAATGAAATGTAAAACTTACAGTACAAAAAAGTAACTTCTTATTAAGGAAATCTATATAAATTTGTATAGAGTTAGTATGACGTGGCCTATTGAAATGCCTATATTGGGGTTTAAAGTTTCTCAGTAAACTGTATTTTTTTTTACTAAACATTTTAATGATTGGTTTAGCATGTGACTGTCTCACCAACTATTTGCTGAAGCACCAGTTGCACAATGTCTTCCTCTTGTTTATTGTATTTGCTAAGATTTTTTCAAAAGGCAAATCTCCTTGTCTCTGTTCTTGAAAACACGATGGGCATTCTTATGCATTCTCTCCTGTTTGCCTCTTTTTTGGTAAGAAACAATTTTTTTGCATAATATAAATTGCAGTATAAAATATGATTGTTAAAACTTGTACTACAAGATACTTTGAAATGTGTTAAATCAGAAAGAAATGCAACAAAACCCATATTGAAATTAATTTTAATGCAATATTTATGTAATGGATGTAAAGGTGTGAGCCCAACTGGAAGAAAAAATTTTTCTCTATATTTGTAAGGCAAATTACATAGTAACAAATTAATTGAGAATGAATAAAGACATACGTCCATCTAGTCCGACCTTTAACCATCTTTAAAACCATCTCCCTACCTAACAGTTGATCCTGAGGAAGGGGAGAAAAAACAGTTAAAACTTGAGAAATTCCTTCCTAACACAAAATTGCAATTGCAAAGTATCCTGGATCAACCAGAACTATAGTATATGTATTAATACCTGTAATTTTCATAGGACCAGTATATATTTGTATAAAGTGATTCAGATCACTTGCAAATGTCGCTTCTCCAATATAAACAGTCCTTACTTGTCTAATCTGCCGCATAGTCAATCCCTCCATTCCTCTTTTATTTTAGTTGCCCTTTTGTGGGATTCCAAAACTGTACCGCATATTCCAAATGAGGCCTACAAGTGCCTTGTAAAGAGGGAGAATAATATTTTTCTCCCTTGAATCTATTCCCCTTTTTGTGGGTCTTTGTTTTCCCTCACTGAATTTACACACCAAAATACAGTTTTTGTAAATGCCATTACAACTTTAGTTATCTAGTTTATCTTGTGAGTTAACTCTAACAGTGTTTAATATATTCTTTTTTTTCCTTTAGACATATTTCTTACCCAGAATGTCACAGTGTTATCAGGCCATCTTGGAGACACTCTGACTATCCTCTGTCCATACAAGCATTATTCAGACAGATGGAAGAAAAAAACTTGGTGCAAAAGAAGTAAGTGACAGTCAGTGCCAACCGGTGATCAGTGCCCGTCGTTTTTGGCTGCAGTTATCAAAGAGAAGTAATGGCAGTACAACTATTTCGGATAATGTACACGAAAGTATTGTCACTGTCACTATAAAACAAACTACAGCATGACGATACAGGAATTATCAGTGCCAAGCTAATTCCTATGATACAGTAAACATCCTGAAAACAGTGCAAGTACAGTATGGGAAGAACCCATATTGGGAAACATATCAGAGGTGCTAAAGTACAATACAGTGTGTCTGGGTAAGAAGTTACATGATTATAAAGGTATTAATTTATTTTTAATTTGTTTTTATCGTTTCTCATTTCCTGTTTTGCCTCATATTTCTATTCATACATTGTTTTGTATATTTAATATTATAATAATAATAAATAGCCTAGTATTATTATGTATAATTTGTACGGTATATATTTTTTTTTACCTTTTTCAATTTGTAAGGCCTTTCTCATGGAATGCAGTCTCTTGGATATGATAATTTTGGGGTGCAGCTTCGTTCTGTTCAAGGTGATATTTCTGAGTTTGCCTTTACCTGGCTGACCCACCGAAATAAAAGGTAAAGAAGGGGATGTTGCAATTTTTCCTTTTAAATTATATCTTGATCTTGTTTTCTTTAAATGAGAAATAAACCAAACTTTTTATACTCCATAATTTGAAAGCACTGTACATTACCTCTCCAGTAAATGGCATTAAAGTATATGTAATCCCTGAAGAACTGGATAAGATAACTTTAGTCACATGGTTCCCTGCCTAATATGGACTGTAACAGGATTGGTTAGAGGCTACTACTAAGTGTAGAAGTGTAGGCTGTTTGTAACAGGTTCCTGTAGTAGCTTAGAGATGGGAGTTTAAAAGATAACAATGGTCAGTGACCACACTGAGTGACACTGGAATGATGGGAAATAAAAGACAAAACTCCATGCTAGTAAGGAACATTTCCATCACCCACATCAAAATGAGAGGTGAGACACAGAATACTGCTTTTATCAAGGTGCTCTGCCTTCTTATTTAATGTTTTTCTGAGGCTTTAGATGTCCTTTAATCCATACACTTTTATACAATGAGGAAGATTAATCAAATGAAATTAAACTCAAAATGGAATTAGGATTGTGGGGGAGATGCAATATATTTCGCTGTCGCAAACCTACGTGCACACGTTTCCGCAATGTATTAACCACTTTGCGGACTGTTAATACATTGACGAAAACGCTAGGTTAAGTTGAAAACTTTTGCGCATATTTTAAAGCCACCATTGAAGAGGAGTTAATTGTCGAGGCAGAAAACTAGCGCAAAATTTATTGCATCGCTTTGCACTGCGCATTGCGGACATGGTGCAGGCAGTGCAAAACCTATGTACATTAGTACATAGGTTAGTGTGATTTTAGCGCTTATTTTTTCATTAGGCGCGGAATATGCATCTCCCTGTGTATCTCTAATTTCTGACTAGCATATGGAATGGGACAAATTTTGAACTAAGCAGTTGTACTCTGTAGAAGGCTAGTAAGGCTCTTAATAAAGTTTTGGTCAATGACTAGTAAGATTTATTTAGCTGCTTATCACTTGAAAAAAATGACTAAAGAATAAAGAAGAGATTTTTTTACAATTTAGTTTGTTTTAGGATGGGACCCAATCCAACCATCTCTTTTACACATTAGGGTTACTGTCCCATAATCTTGTTCTAATCTTAAAAGTTTGTTATTCAGGCTCCCACCTCTTATGTTTGTTTTACTGTCTATATTTCCTATTACAATCACTTTACTTCCCTAAAAGATATTTGAGAACCTGATTATAATGCCTGATTATAATGCCTTATATATGAGGGATTGTACTTATCATTTAACTGTATAATACTTCTTTATATTCTCTTATAGGTTAATTGTTCCTTTTACAAAAAAAAAATTTTGTAATGAAATTTTAAATAATTACAATGTTTAAAAAAAACCAACAGGTGTGTGCTGATGACATCACTCAGTTGTATGCACAGGTACTTGTTTAGTATAGTATTTGAGGTTGAATAAAACATGCATCCATCCAGTCCAACCTACTAAGCAATACCCACATTCCTGCCTAACAAGTTGATCCAGAGAAAGACAAAATAAACCCACCAGAATTATGAAGTGGGGGGGGGGGGATAACTTACATGTAATATACTTACCTTCACAGTATATTCAAAGAAAACCAACCCTGTGTTTTCATATTTTGGGAGTACTAAATTAAACTGTAAAGATGTTCCTGCCTTCCCAGCATTAAGTTAGCATGCTTATAACTCAGGAACAAGGAGGAGAAGAGGGTTAGGTGATGTGACTCAAGCTACTGGAAGAAGCAGGAAGTTTAAACATTATGCCAGTATAATTTCTCACAGACTATAGTCTGATATGTGATTCAGGATTCAGGATTTTTTTTAAATTTCCCATTACTGGAAACTATAATTCTTCCAACCACCAACGTACCATCTTTTGTTTGATTTGTGTCCTATTTCTAGATTTCTAGATATCGAATTTGAAGCATGTACATTTCAGCTGTCAATCAAGTGCATTATTATCAAAAACTCTCCTGCAGTTAGGAGTGACAGTTGGTACCTGTGAAATGCATTGTAGGAAAATCCCGCTCCCAGTGCTGGCTTATAGTGAGTGCTAAGCATACTTGCCTTACAATAAAGTTGAGTCTGATGAAGGTCCAGTTGGTTTAGAAAAAGCAAAACAGGGCATGCAGCAACACATACACCTCAGAATAGTGATACTTGTATTTTTTTTTTCAGTTTACATACCCTTTAAAGGCAGGCTTTAAAACAAGTTACCCCTAACTTGTTTGGTGACCATAGTTGCCCTTTAACTGCAATAATTATATTAAGTTATTAAGAACCAAGAGAGCATTAAGAAACACAGCTGTACACAAAAATTTGTATTTCCAAATGTGCCACAATCAATGTGTTAGAAAACAAAAAACACTAAAAATCCCCGTTTTGTGAGTCAGGGAGAGGGAGGATCACTGTGCTGTTATGTGATTGGCTGTCAGCTTAGTCTAGGAGGCAAGGCTGTAACTTCCTTGTTTTGATCTGTTGAGCACTAAAGAGTATGTGGCATGTACAGTGACACTTAGCTTGGGTTTACCCAAATAAGGTGGATTGATGGGAGTTGTATGTTTGTGAATGTGCTTTGTCAATTGGGACTCATGTTGTCTAGAGACTTCAGTTCTCTTTAAATAATTTTTAAAGAAAATTCCTGTATGATTTCAATTATTTGCTGACTTTAATTGAAACTAAAATCTTTGTTTTTTAACATTTTCAGAATTATTCCTGAACCCCCAGTGCTTGCTCCCTGTGTAGAATTTGCATATGGAACTGAAGATGTCGACAGCAGTGATGACAGATATTTTCAGGTGGAACTTAAGCTTAAGCGAAACACCAATATACACTAACTATATGCATATTAGTGTTAACCAAACTTTCTGGCATAGATAATAAAATCTTTCTTTTACCAAAAAACAGACATTATGATACCTGAATTACACAATCTATGACTTATTTATTAAAGATGTAAATTATGCTCCATTGTGCTGTGTGGAGTGAAATAGGGCTTATGATATTATTACACTGTACTCTTACCAACATAATGCTTCATTACAATAAAAGATTAATGGGCAGATTTAATAACACAAATCACTGCTTCTTACACTGAATTGATTACATCCGGTATTGCATCCTGGGATCAAGGCTAGGTAAGAGGCAGGGATTTGCAATAGTTTAAAGTCCCCATACAATCTGTGTAAGTTTCACACTACGAGATGATGTAAAACTTAAAACAGGGTGCTGGAGTGGTCCAGAGGCCTAAAATACATGTAAAAACACACATTAACTGGATTAGAAATAAGGTTGCATGGGTTTTACACTACTTTATATTACATCTCTGTTTGAGTAATTATAATTTGAAGTTATAGGAGGTGATTTTAACATTAAAAACAAATTCAAAAACATATGACAGTTGATGCTGCCACTTTCCTTGGTTTGTTTTTCCCTGTATGTGTCACTTGAAACAAAACGGCTAACTCAAAATGCAATACAAGGCCTGTACGGGTGTGTATGTCTCTTCTGCTTCTGCTAATCTGCACACATGGTAAATCAGTAAATGCTATGCAATCTAATAGGCTTCAATTCCATGAGGTAATTACATTATAAAGGACTACTAAAGCAAACATAGAAATTACTCCACTGTTTCTCAACCTTTTTATCTGTGGTGAATGCTTTGAAACAATTTTAGGGTGTCAGGGACACCCTAAATAAAAAAATATATATATATTATTACTAGCAAAAGTGTGCCATTGGTGCACAGTGGAAATTCTGTGTGTATGTTTTGCCAGGTAATCCTGCCACAATGTGCAGTTCAACCTAAGCAGCATCATTTTATTATTTTATTGAAAGCTCAGGGTCATGCTTTCAGTGATACCAACACAAAGTGCACAAACTTGCAAGTGATTCAGGGTCTGTCTGCCTCTCCTTATGGCCATAGCTGTTAAAACTGAACGGCCAGAGAGAGAGGCTGCTTACATCCTTTCAGCCGGTAGGTATCAGGATCCATTCCAAACTTGCTCTCCCTTTCCACCCAGCAAGTATCCAGGGGGAGGCTTAAATGGTTGTGTAAGTCTCAAAGTCCTAAAAAGGCGATCCAGGCGATCCCACCACATAACATGAGCAAACACACACATACCCTTAATTATTTGACATGCAAGACAGATCCAGGCAATTCTGCCACAATACACAGATCAAATTAAACAACACCTTTAGACAACTTAAGATCTTATTCAGGATCCATATTAATATGCTAGGTTCATACTATTAGTATTTACCACAGCAGGTTCCAGATCTATAATCACTATGGGGTTAGCAGAACACAGAATAGTGATTAGCTATAAATATGTAGATTATGGGGTGGGGCTGGGAGTGACCTGGCGGTTTGGTTCACATTGGTGCCAATGTGAGGTGGAGGTGAGGTCCTTAAAAAAGAAGGCAGAAAAAACAAAGAACAAAGAAATTATTTTCGAGAGTTAGGGGCCAAGTTAAGAGTAAGGACATCAAGGGTAGTGATTTCAGAAATACTACCACAGCCACGAGCGACGTAGGAAGGCAACAGGAGCTTAGGTGTATAAATGCGTGGCTAAGAGGGTGGTGTAAGGAGATGGGGTTTGGGTTTTTAGAGAACTGGGCTGACTTTTCTGTTGGCTACAGGCTCATTTAGTAGAGATGGATTGCACCTCAATGATGATGATGCAGCTGTTTTGGAGGAGAAGATGGACTAGGGGGTGGAGAGTTTTTAAACTAGGTATGGGGGGGAGGGTATGTTGAACTATACAGGGGTAGATAGAGAAGTTAGGGATCAGGGGGGCTAATGACACAACAGAGGGAGGAGATGGGGGAGGGGACAGCATAGAGGATAAGTAGGCATGTACGTCCAAGTATGGAAGTAAATCATTGATCATCTAAAATGTATGTTTACAAATGCAAGAAGTCTGTCTGGGGAACTAGAACTAATAGCTTTAAAGGAAAGGTATGATGTGATCGGTTATAGCAGAAACATGGCTAAATGACTCAAACCAATGGACAATAAATATGAAGGATACTCCTTATTCAAACATGACAGAGTTAATAAGAAAGGAGGGGGGGGAGTATGTATGTATGTTAAACAGGAATTGAAGCCAAATCTAAAAGATCAAATAAGATGGGGTTGGGTATAAACGATATGCAGAAACAATATGGGTAGAGCTGTGTACAGGAAGCAAGAAGGTGGGTAAATTAATTGTTGGGGTATGTTATAAGCTGCAAAAGCAGAGGAAGAAGTGGAAATAAATCTCCATATGCAGTTGGCGAAGGCGCTGGTATGGGGCATGTTTTGGTTATGGGGGATTTTAACTACCCTGATATAGATTAGAGTAGGGGAACTGCAAGCACCTCAAAAGGTATAAACAGGGTTATTCAATAAAAGTTCTTATTGTTTAAAATGGTGCTAATTTTGTCCCAACCAATCAGATGTTAGCTTTCAAATGTTAAATAAGATCTGATTGGTTGGGGCAAAATTAGCACCATTTTAAACGGATTAAGAACTTTTATTGAATCTCCCTGTATGTTCTTAAATTTCCTATATGAGCATTTCCTTTCACAGATGGCAGAAGTTCCTACTAGACAGAATGCGTTGTTGGAAGCTTAGGGAATAGTGGTCATGATTATAGTGTCATTTAATATTTTGCAAAAAAACTAAAATTGCACTGGGTTAACAAAAACTTTTAACTTTAGGAAAGCTAATTTTATGCTGTTTAAGGAATTACTCCTGCTCATAGACTGGGGGGGGAAATTGTTTCTAGGTGAAGATACTGAGCAGATGTGGACCAATTTTAAAGGGATATTAAAACCATTAAATTTGTAAAAAAAATTATGTCCACTCCTGCATGGTTTAATGCTCAGATAAAAGGGAAATGGAAAAAAAAGAAAAAGGCTTTTAAATTTTGAAATCAGAGGATATAAACAGTCTTACAGGGAGTATTAAAGCTGTAATAAAGAGTGCAAGAAAGCAATTAAACTAGCCTAAAATAGAAAATGAAATACAGATAGCCAAACAAAGCAAGTCCAATCCCAAAATGCTTTTTAAGTATATAAATGGAAAAAAAGAGGACTGAGAATGTGGGACCATTAAACAATGGTGGAGCTGATTGTAGAGGATGCCAAAACCGTTTCTCTACATCGGTTTTCATTATAGAGAATCCTAGTTTACAGCAGGGATTGTAATAATATGCGGGGAGAAATGAGGAGGAATAGATAATAAGAAAGAAGGCAGAAAAACAAAGAACAGAAAACAGCCAGAAAAAAACAGCAGAAAGGGCACTAGGTAATACAAGGGCACAGAACCAAGGGCTCTAGGTAATACAAGGGACAGAACCCAAGAGCACTCCAACTGCATATTAATACCATCAAACAATATACAAAAAACGGAGGGCTAATACGCACCTCATCAATAGATAACGGTCTGGAGGTGGACACCACACTATATTAAAAGTATCAAATAGTTTTATTATAATATCCCCCTATCCATTTAAATGCACACACAGAAAAACACCAAAAAAATAAAAACAAAAAAATAAAAAAAAAAAAAACATATAGGCACATCAGTTCCATAGGGAACAAGAAATGAGTATCGGTAGAGTATCCCCAGTAGGGCTAAGATAAAGGACAGTCAATAATTAAATGGTCCCAAAAGTATAAGGAATGGTCTCACGCACGTTTCGGGACAAACACATCCCTTCTTCCTGTGACCTGGAAGAAGGGAGGTGGTTGTCCCGAAACGTGCGTGGCGGCCGGTTCTTGAGATAGCACATCAGCCACGCGGAGCAGGACGGCGTTTACCCAGCAGTGAAAGTAACAGCTTCTTCTGATTAGCTTATCACGGACAATCCGGATGGCTGTCATCTTTCGTGGATCTGGATTTGGATTTGTGAGACTTGATCACTACTGGGTGAGACCATTCCTTAGACTTTGAGCCCAGGTAATTATTGACTGTCCTTCATCTTAGCCCTACTACATATTTTCTTGGGGCCTTTGTGTTGGGGTATATACATCAGGACTGGATATGTTCCCTATTATTACTTATGGGCTGCCAATCGATTCATGATTGTGTTCCTGTATATTCTGCTTGGGTATACTCTTCGATAATCATTCTTGTTCCCTATGGAACTGATTGTGCCTATATGTTTTCATTTTTTTGGTTGTTTCTTTGTGTGTGCATTTAAATGGATAGGGGATAATTATAATAAAAAACTATTTGATACTTTTAATAATAGTGTGGTGTCCACTCCAGACGTTATCTATTGATGTGGTGCATATTAGCCCTCCGTTTTTTGTATATTGTTGGATGGTATTTATATGCAGTTGGAGTGCTCTTGGGTCTGTGCCCTTGTATGTACCTAGTCTGACCTTTTGCTGTTTTTTTCTGGCTGTTTCTGTTCTTTGTTTTTTGCTTCTTTCTTATTATCTATTATCCTATTGGCCTAGGTTGTGCACCCGCTTTATTGGCGTTGACTGCTTTCCATCAATTATGCCCATTACACAACTCTTGTGTACTTGACACCCTTTTCTTCTTTTATAATTTTAATAGAGAAATGAGGAGTATTCACATTGGTGATGGAGGATATCGTACAGAAACAATTAGACAAAGTAAATATCAATAAAGCCCCAGGACCCAATGGATGCATCCCGGATTTTAAAACTATTGATACTTTTAATATATAGTGTGGTGTCCCCTCCAGACCGTTATCTATTGATGAGGTGCATATTAGCCCTCCGTTTTTTGTATATTGTTGGATGGTATTTATATGCAGTTGGAGTGCTCTTGGGTTCTGTGCCCTGTATTACCTAGCTTGACCTTTCTGCTGTTTTTTCTGGCTTGTTCTGTTCTTGTTTTCTGCCTTCTTTCTTATTATCTATTTATCCTATTGGCCCTAGGTTGTGCACCCGCTTTATGGTGTTGACTGCTTTCCATCAATTATGCCCATTACACAACTCTTTGTGTACTTGACACCCTTTTTCTTCTTATAATTTAATGAGAAATGAGAGGAGTATTCACATTGGCTGATGGGTGAGGATATCGTACAGAAACAATTAGACAAAGTAAATATCAATAAAGCCCCAGGACCCAATGGATTGCATCCCCGGATTTTAAAAGAGCTTAGTTCAGTTCTATCTAGATCACTGTTTCTCATCTTTTCAGATTCACTTTGGTCTGGGTATGTGCCGCTGAATTGGAAAAAAAAGCCAATGTAATACAACATAATATCAAAAAAGGTAGTTATTTACAGCCTGGGTAACTATAACATCAGTGGTAGGGAAGGTGCTGGAAACGTTACGGGATCATATCCTTGAATGATATTATAGTAGTAGTTAGCATGGATTTATGAGAAATAGAAATAGATCATGCCAGACAAATTAATTGTTTTTATGAGAAGTGAGTAAGTATTTAGATTCAGGCACAGCAGTGGATGTGGTATACTTGGATTTGCGAAAGCTTTTGATACTGTGCCACATAGGTGACTAATGTATAAACTGAGGACTGTTGGCTAGAAGAAACATTTGTTCATGGATAGGGAATTGGTTATTGGATTGCAAACTGGAGTGGTGGTAAATGGAGCTACATCTATGTGTGCTAAAGTTCTAAGTGGAGTGCCTCAGGGTTTCTGTAATGGGCAGTGGCATAACTGGCAATCACTGGGCCCCCATCAAAACATGTGCTTCATTCACAGTGGTTTTCTGGGAGGAGGGCTATATAGGACATATGAAAAATAGGAAGATGGGGCCCCCTTGGCTCCCAGGCCCCCTGCGGTTGCTCCCCCTGCTCCCTTGTAGTTATGCCACTGGTACTGGGGCCCATTCTTTTTAATCTGTTTATAAATGACTTAGAAGGGGGCATTGAGAGCAAGGTCTCAGTGTTTGCTGATGATACTAAACTATGCAGAGCTTTGGAAACTTCAAATGATGTGCAAGTGCTGCAAGCAGACACTAGATAGATTATCAAAATGGGCAGCAGAATGGCAGATGAGTTCAATGTTGATAAATATAAGGTGATGCATTCGGGATTTAATAATCCCTGTGCCACCTACACCATAAATAACTCTGTGTTAAGTGAATCTGTAATGGGGAAAAGATTTGGGGGTTTGGTAGATAACAGACTTAGCTGTAGCAACCAGACAGCCCACAGCTAAGTTAAAAGAATTCATTGTATAAAGAGAGGAATAGATTCAAGAGAAAAAAAATATTATTCTCTTCTTTAAGGCACTGGTAAGGTCTCATTTGGAATATGCTGTGCAGTTTTGGAATACCATATACAAAAGGGACATCTTGGAAATGGAAGCAGTTCAGAGAAGGGCAACTAAATTAATAAAGGGGAATGGAGGGCCTTAAACAATGCATTGTTCACGAATAGGTCATATCAGAGGACTCGTGGACATCCATTAAGGTTGGAAGAAAAGAAAGTTTCATTTCAGATTAGGAAAGGTTTATTACAGTGAGAGCAGTGAAACTGTGGAACTGTCTTCCAGCAGATGTGATAATGGCAAGTTAATGTGAATAGCTCTTAAAATGGCTTGAATAAGTTTCTAAAACTAAAAAATATTGAGAATTACTGTTATTATTATACATTTACTGTAGATCTGGTTGATCCAGGGACTTTCCAATTGCCATTTGGAGTCAGGAAGGAATTCCCCCCCCTCCCCTTTTAAGCTGGGTTTTTCGCCTTCCTCTGGATCAACTGTTAGGAAGGGTTTTTTAATTTTTTTTTAATATTTTGGTGGACGTATGACTTTATTAACCTCAATAATGATATAAACTATCTAAATACGTGTGACTCTACTGCCAGCTATAATTCATAGAATATCAATGGAATAAACCTGCGGGTCTGAGAATAGACCCAGGCAATTCTGTCACAATGTGCAGTTTAAACCAAACAGCACCATTGGGGAACCTGAGACCCTACACAGGATCCAGAAAAACATGCGATGAGTGACAATCACTATGTGGGACAGCACAGGATAGTGATTGGCTATAAAGATTATGGAGAGATGTTCTTATGGAGAATAAAAGTTCCCCATAGAGTGCTGTGAAGGTTCTCTTCATCCAGGTCATGGTATATCTGTTGTATCAATTAGATCAACTGGACTGTGAAATGTAGTTCTTGAAGACGTTTCACTAGTCCATTCCGACTGCTTCTCAATTCAGAAGGACTTGTAAAAGAATCTGTGGCAATTATGTACCCTGGAAATCCCAATTAGCATATCACAGCCAGGTGTTAAGGGTGTGATAGATAGTGGCCCAGAGTAAGGTGTTAAACAGCATTGTACATGTCCTATGATGTGACATTCTCTCTTCACTTGTATACCACCCAAGGAGGCTGTTGACATGGTGAGAAAATGGCTGGGCCAAGACAGCACTCTACCAGCAGAACTGATCTCAACCCAGAACAGGTGTGTTCCTTGTTGGACTTGTGCCTGAATACCACCTATTTCAAATACAGGGATTAAGTTCTATAAGCAAAAAAATGGATGTGCTATGGGATCTCAGTTTCACCTATTGTGGCCAACCTTTACAGAGGAGGTAGAAACACAGGCGCTTAATACCTTTAAGGGCATAGCACCCAGCCACTGGTTCAGATATGTTGATGACACCTGGGTTAAAATCCACCAGAAGGAGTAAGTACAAGCTTTACAGAACACATTAATGCGGTGGACCAAAACATTAAATTCACAAGGGAAGAGGTACAAAACAACAAACTGGCTTCTGTGGACTGCTTGTAGAAGGTAAGTAAGGAAAATGGTAAACTGGGAAGTAGAGGTTTACAGAAAACCAACACACACAGATCAGTATTGATGTTTGACTCCCACCACCCTTTAGATCACAAGCTGGGTGTCATCAGAACCCTGCAACACAGAGCCGAGAACATCCCCACTAGCACAGAGGCGAAGGCTAAAGAAATGAAAACATCCAGAGGAGCCCTTAAAACTTGTGGATATCCAGACTGGGCCTTGTCAAAAGAAAAGTAGAAGGAAAGAAAGAAAAGAACACAAAATACCAACAGTGAAGGGAGAAAGCAAGACAGGAGGAAGAACATGGTCATCCCATATGTAGCAGGGGTCTCCGAGAAATTAAGAAGAATTTTCAAAAAACATTGTATCCCTGTCTGCTTTAAACCGAACAAACACACTGAGGCAGCAATTGGTACACCAAAAGACCCAATACCAAAACACAAGAAAAAGCGAACATCATATATGCGGTGCAGTTTGCAGTGAAGAATGCTCTGATTTGTATGTGGGGAGGACCAAACAGCAACTGCACTCAACGTATGGCCCAGCACAGAAGAGCCAATTCCTTGGGTCAGGGACTCAGCCGTGTATCGCATCTTAAGGATAAAGGACATACCTTTGAAGATTGTAATGTTAACATACTGGCGAAGGAAAGTGACTGGTTCAAGAGAGAGGTGTTAAGGAGGCCATTTATGTGAAATAAAGAAACCAAGCCTAAATAGAGGTGGGGGGGTTCGACACAAACTGTCTGCCATGTACAATTGCTGTTTAACACCTTACTCTGGGCGTTCCTATAACACCTCTTAGCCACTATCTAATCACACCCTTAACACCTGGCTGTGATATGCTAATTGGATTTTTCCAGGGTACATAATTGCCACAGATTCTTGTACAAGTCATTCTGAATTGAGAAAGCCAGTCGGATATGACTAGCGAAACGTCTTCAAGAACTACATTTCAAGTCCAGTTGATCAATGAATACAACAGATTCCCCAATAGAGTATAAAATGAAATTACAACCTTCTTATAACAGTTGTACCTCACAGTCTCATGTTGTTGTAATATATTATATTGGGGAAAGGGGAATAAATTGGCCCATTTATCAGAACGTTTATAAATATGCCCCTAACTAAAAGGCAAGACCATAAATTACACTATTAGGGGTCCAGCAACCAGAAAGTCAGTATTTTGGAAGCATTTATTTATGCACAGACAAAATATTAGATGGGCAGATTAAGGTCATTGAAATGAGAAAATGAGACTGTTTTTTCCTATTAAATTATATGTATTTGCACTTTCTTTATAAGGTAAGGAAATGGTGTTAACTGAACAATAAGTTATATAAACCATAAATATACCATCCTTCTCAAAGTGTTTTTGAATGAAATGTAAAACTTACAGTACAAAAAAGTAACTTTCTTTATTAAGGAAATCTATATAAATTTGTATAGAGTTAGTATGACGTGCCTATTGAAATGCCTATTATTGGGGTTTAAAGTTTCTCAGTAAACTGTATTTTTTTTTACTAAACATTTTAATGATTGGTTTAGCATGTGACTGTCTCACCAACTATTTTGCTGAAGCACCAGTTGCACAATGTTCTTCCTCTTTGTTTATTGTATTTTGCTAAGATTTTTTCAAAAGGCAAATCTCCTTGTCTCTGTTCTTGAAAACACGATGGGCATTCTTATGCATCTTCTCCTGTTTGCCTCTTTTTTTGGTAAGAAACATTTTTTTTGCTATAATATAAATTGCAGTATAAAATATGATTGTTAAAACTTGTACTACAAGATACTTTGAAATGTGTTAAATCAGAAATGCACAAAACCCATATTGAAATTAATTTTAATGCAATATTTATGTAATGGATGTAAAGGTGTGAGCCCAACTGTAAGAAAAAATTTTTTCTCTATTATTTGTAAGGCAAATTACATAGTAACAAATTAATTGAGAATGAATAAAGACATACGTCCATCTAGTCCGACCTTTTAACCATCTTTAAACCATCTCCCTACCTAACAGTTGATCCTGAGGAAGGGGAGAAAAAACAGTTAAAACTTGAGAAATTCCTTCCTAACACAAAATTGCAATTGCAAAGTATCCCTGGATCAACCAGAACTATAGTATATGTATTAATACCTGTAATTTTCATATGGACCAGTCATATATTTGTATAAAGTGATCATATCACTGTGCAAATGTCGCTTCTCCAATATAAACAGTCCTTACTTGTCTAATCTGCCTGCATAGTCAAATCCCTCCATTCCTCTTTTTATTTTAGTTGCCCTTTTGTGGGATTCCAAAACTGTACCGCATATTCCAAATGAGGCCTTACAAGTGCCTTGTAAAGAGGGAGAATAATATTTTTCTCCCTTGAATCTATTCCCCTTTTTTGTGGGTCTTTGTTTTCCCTCACTGAATTTACACACCAAAATACAGTTTTTGTAAATGCCATTACAACTTTAGTTATCTAGTTTATCTTGTGAGTTAACTCTAACAGTGTTTAATATATTCTTTTTTTTCCTTTAGACATATTTCTTACCCAGAATGTCACAGTGTTATCAGGCCATCTTGGAGACACTCTGACTATCCTCTGTCCATACAAGCATTATTCAGACAGATGGAAGAAAAAAACTTGGTGCAAAGAAGTAAGTGACAGTCAGTGCCAACCGGTGATCAGTGCCCGTCGTTTTTGGCTGCAGTTATCAAAGAGAAGTAATGGCAGTACAACTATTTCGGATAATGTACACGAAAGTATTGTCACTGTCACTATAAACAAACTACAGCATGACGATACAGGAATCTATCAGTGCCAAGCTAATTCCTATGATACAGTAAACATCCTGAAAACAGTGCAAGTACAAGTATGGGAAGAACCCATATTGGGAAACATATCAGAGGTTGCTAAAGTACAATACAGTGTGTCTGGGTAAGAAGTTACATGATTATAAAGGTATTAATTTATTTTAATTTGTTTTTTATCTGTTTCTCATTTCCTGTTTTGCCTCATATTTCTATTCATACATTGTTTTGTATATTTAATATTATTAATAATAATAAATAGCCTAGTATTATTATGTATAATTTGTACGGTATATATTTTTTTTTACCTTTTTCAATTTGTAAGGCCTTTCTCATGGAATGCAGTCTCTTGGATATTGATAATTTTGGGGTGCAGCTTCGTTCTGTTCAAGGTGATATTTCTGAGTTTTGCCTTTACCTGGCTGACCCACCGAAATAAAAGGTAAAGAAGGGGATGTTGCAATTTTTCCTTTTAAATTATATCTTGATCTATTGTTTTCTTTAAATGAGAAATAAACCAAACTTTTTATACTCCATAATTTGAAAGCACTGTACATTACCTCTCCAGTAAATGGCATTAAAGTATATGTAATCCCCTGAAGAACTGGATAAGATAACTTTAGTCACATGGTTCCCTGCCTAATATGGACTGTAACAGGATTGGTTAGAGGCTACTACTAAGTGTAGAAGTGTAGGCTGTTGTAACAGGTTCCTGTAGTAGCTTAGAGATGGGAGTTTAAAAGATAACAATGGTCAGTGACCACACTGAGTGACACTGGAATGATGGGAAATAAAAGACAAACTCCATGCTAGTAAGGAACATTTTCCATCACCCACATCAAAATGAGAGGTGAGACACAGAATACTGCTTTTATATCAAGGTGCTCTGCCTTCTTATTTAATGTTTTTCTGAGGCTTTAGATGTCCTTTAATCCATACACTTTTATACAATGAGGAAGATTAATCAAATGAAATTAAACTCAAAATGGAATTTAGGAATTGTGGGGGAGATGCAATATATTTCGCTGTCGCAACCTACGTGCACACGTTTCCGCAATGTATTAACCACTTTGCGACTGTTAATACATTGCGAAAACGCTAGCGTTAAGTTGAAAACTTTTGCGCATATTTTAAAGCCACCATTGAAGAGGAGTTAATTGTCGGGCAGAAAACTAGCGCAAAATTTATTGCATCGCTTTGCACTGCGCATTGCGACATGGTGCAGGCAGTGCAAAACCTATGTACATTAGTACATAGGTTAGTGTGATTTTAGCGCTTATTTTTTCATTAGCGCGGAATATTGCATCTCCCTGTGTATCTCTAATTTCTGACTAGCATATGGAATGGGACAAATTTTGAACTAATGCAGTTTGTACTCTGTAGAAGGCTAGTAAGGCTCTTAATAAAGTTTTGGTCAATGACTAGTAAGATTTATTTAGCTGCTTATCACTTGAAAAAAATGACTAAAGAATAAAGAAAGAGATTTTTTTACAATTTAGTTTGTTTTAGGATGGGACCCAATCCAACCATCTCATTTTACACATTAGGGTATACTGTCCCATAATCTTTGTTCTAATCTTAAAAGTTTGTTATTCAGGCTCCCACCTCTTATGTTTGTTTTACTGTCTATATTTCCTATTACAATCACTTTACTTCCCTTAAAAGATATTTGAGAACCTGATTATAATGCCTGATTATAATGCCTATATATATGAGGGATTGTTACTTTATCATTTAACTGTATAATACTTCTTTTATATTCTCTTATAGGTTAATTTGTTCCTTTTACAAAAAAAAATATATTTTGTAATGAAATTTTAAATATTATCAATGTTTAAAAAAAACATACAGGTGTGTGCTGATGACATCACTCAGTTGTATGCACAGGTACTTGTTTTAGTATAGTATTTGAGGTTGAATAAAGACATGCATCCATCCAGTCCAACCTACTAAGCAATACCCACACTTCCTGCCTAACAGTTGATCCAGAGAAAGACAAAATAAACCCACCAGAATTATGAAGTGGGGGGGGGGGATAACTTACATGTAATATACTTACCTTCACAGTATATTCAAAGAAAACCTAACCCTGTGTTTTCATATTTTGGGGATACTAAATTAACTGTAAAGATGTTCCTGCCTTTCCCAGCATTAAGTTAGCATGCTTATAACTCAGGAACAGGAGGAGAAGAGGGTTAGGTGATGTGACTCAAGCTACTGGAAGCAGGAAGTTTAAACATTATCTGCAGTATAATTTCTCACAGACTATAGTCTGATATGTGATTCAGGATTCAGGATTTTTTTTAAATTTCCCATTACTGGAAACTATAATTCTTCCCAACCACCAACGTACCATCTTTTGTTTGATTTGTGTCCTATTTCTAGATTTCTAGATATCGAATTTGAAGCATGTTACATTTCAGCTGTCAATCAAGTGCATTATTATCAAAAACTCTCCTGCAGTTAGGAGTGACAGTTGGTACCTGTGAAATGCATTGTAGGAAAATCCCGCTCCCAGTGCTGGCTTATAGTGAGTGCTAAGCATACTTGCCCTTACATAAAGTTGAGTCTGATGAAGGTCCAGTTGGTTTAGAAAAAGCAAAACAGGGCATGCAGCAACACATACACCTCAGAATAGTGATACTTGTATTTTTTTTTTCAGTTTACATACCCTTTAAAGGCAGGCTTTAAAACAAGTTACCCCTAACTTGTTTGGTGACCATAGTTGCCCTTTAACTGCAATAATTATATTAAGTTTATTAAGAACCAAGAGAGCATTAAGAACACAGCTGTACACAAAAATTTGTATTTCCAAATGTGCCACAATCAATGTGTTAGAAAACAAAAACACTAAAAATCCCCGTTTTGTGAGTCAGGGAGAGGGAGGATCACTGTGCTGTTATGTGATTGGCTGTCAGCTTAGTCTAGGAGGCAAGGCTGTAACTTCCTTGTTTTGATCTGTTGAGCACTAAAGAGTATGTGCATGTACAGTGACACTTAGCTTGGGTTTACCCAAATAAGGTGGATTATGGGAGTTGTATGTTTGTGAATGTGCTTTGTCAATTGGGACTCATGTTGTCTAGAGACTTCAGTTCTCCTTTAAATAATTTTTAAAGAAAATTCCTGTATGATTTCAATTATTTGCTGACTTTAATTGAAACTAATTCTTTGTTTTTTTAACATTTTCAGAATTATTCCTGAACCCCCAGTGCTTGCTCCCTGTGTAGAATTTGCATATGGAACTGAAGATGTCGACAGCAGTGATGACAGATATTTTCAGTGTGGAACTTTAAGCTTAAGCGAAACACCAATATACACTAACTATATGCATATTAGTGTTAACCCAAACTTTCTGGCATAGATAATAAAATCTTTCTTTTACCAAAAAACAGACATTATGATACCTGAATTACACAATCTATGACTTATTTATTAAAGATGTAAATTATGCTCCATTGTGCTGTGTGGAGTGAAATAGGGCTTATGATATTATTACACTGTACTCTTACCAACAATAATGCTTCATTACAATAAAAGATTAATGGGCAGATTTAATAACACAAATCACTGCTTCTTACACTGAATTGATTACATCCGGTATTGCATCCTGGGATCAAGGCTAGGTAAGAGGCAGGGATTTGCAATAGTTTAAAGTCCCCATACAATCCTGTGTTAAGTTTCACACTACGAGATGATGTAAAACTTAAACAGGTGCTGGAGTGGTCCAGAGGCCTAAAATACATGTAAAACACACATTAACTGGATAGAAATAAGGTTGCATGGGTTTTACACTTACTTTATATTACATCTCTGTTTGAGTAATTATAATTTGAAGTTATAGGAGGTGATTTTAACATTAAAAACAAATTCAAAACAATATGACAGTTGATGCTGCCACTTTCCTTGGTTGTTTTTTCCCTGTATGTGTCACTTGAAACAAAACGGCTAACTCAAAATGCAATACAAGGCCTGTACGGTGTGTATTTCTCTTCTGCTTCTGCTAATCTGCACACATGGTAAATCAGTAAATGCTATGCAATCTAATAGGCTTCAATTCCATGAGGTAATTACATTATTAAAGGACTACTAAAGCAACATAGAAATTACTCCACTGTTTCTCAACCTTTTTATCTGTGGTGAATGCTTGAAACAATTTTAGGGTGTCAGGGAACCCCTAAATAAAAAAATATTATATATTATTACTAGCAAAAGTGTGCCCATTGGTGCACAGTGGAAATTCTGTGTGTATGTTTTGCCAGGTAATCCTGCCACAATGTGCAGTTCAACCTAAGCAGCATCATTTTTATTATTTTTATTGAAAGCTCAGGGTCATGCTTTCAGTGATACCAACACAAAGTGCACAAACTTGCAAGTGATTCAGGGTCTGTCTGCCTCTCCCTTATGGCCATAGCTGTTAAACTGAACGGCCAGAGAGAGGCTGCTTACATCCTTTCAGCCGGTAGGTATCAGGATCCATTCCAAACTTGCTCTCCCTTTCCACTCCCAGCAAGTATCCAGGGGGAGGCTTAAATGGTGTAAGTCTCAAAGTCCTAAAAAGGCGATCCAGGCGATCCCACCACATAACATGAGCAAACACACACATACCCTTAATTATTTGACATGCAAGACAGATCCAGGCAATTCTGCCACAATACACAGATCAAATTAAACAACACCTTTAGACAACTTAAGATCTTATTCAGGATCCATATTAATATGCTAGGTTCATACTTATTAGTATTTACCACAGCAGGTTCCAGATCTATAATCACTATGGGGTTAGCAGAACACAGAATAGTGATTAGCTATAAATATGTAGATTATTGGGTGGGGCTGGGAGTGACCTGGCGGTCTTGGTTCACATTGGTGCCAATGTGAGGTGGAGGTGAGGTCCTTAAAAAAGAAGGCAGAAAAACAAAGAACAAAGAAATTATTTTCGAGAGTTAGGGGCCAAGTTAAGAGTAAGGACATCAAGGGTAGTGATTTCAGAAATACTACCACAGCCACGAGCTACGCTAGGAAGGCAACAGGAGCTTAGGTGTATAAATGCGTGGCTAAGAGGGTGGTGTAAGGAGATGGGGTTTGGGTTTTTAGAGAACTGGGCTGACTTTTCTGTTGGCTACAGGCTCTTTAGTAGAGATGGATTGCACCTCAATGATGATGATGCAGCTGTTTTGGAGGAGAAGATGACTAGGGGGTTGGAGGAGTTTTTAAACTAGGTATGGGGGGGAGGGTATGTTGAACTATACAGGGGTAGATAGAGAAGTTAGGGATCAGGGGGCTAATGACACAACAGAGGGAGGAGATGGGGGAGGGGACAGCATAGAGGATAAGTAGGCATGTACGTCCAAGTATGGAAGTAAATCAATTGATCATCTAAAATGTATGTTTACAAATGCAAGAAGTCTGTCTGGGGAACTAGAACTAATAGCTTTAAAGGAAAGGTATGATGTGATCGGTATAGCAGAAACATGGCTAAATGACTCAAACCACTGGACAATAAATATTGAAGGATACTCCTTATTCAAACATGACAGAGTTAATAAGAAAGGAGGGGGGAGTATGTATGTATGTTAAACAGGAATTGAAGCCAAATCTAAAAGATCAAATAAGATGGGGGTATAAACGATATGGCAGAAACAATATGGGTAGAGCTGTGTACAGGAAGCAAGAAGGTGGGTAAATTAATTGTTGGGGTATGTTATAAGCTGCAAAAGCAGAGGAAGAAGTGGAAATAAATCTCCATATGCAGTTGGCGAAGGCTGCTGGTATGGGGCATGTTTTGGTTATGGGGGATTTTAACTACCCTGATATAGATTAGAGTAGGGGAACTGCAAGCACCTCAAAAGGTATAAACAGGGTTATTCAATAAAAGTTCTTATTGTTTAAAATGGTGCTAATTTTGTCCCAACCAATCAGATGTTAGCTTTCAAATGTTAAATAAGATCTGATTGGTTGGGGCAAAATTAGCACCATTTTAAACGATAAGAACTTTTATTGAATCTCCCTGTATGTTCTTA
Organism: Hymenochirus boettgeri; assembly: GCA_019447015.1. Taxonomy (NCBI): domain Eukaryota; kingdom Metazoa; phylum Chordata; class Amphibia; order Anura; family Pipidae; genus Hymenochirus; species Hymenochirus boettgeri. Next base: position 133,767,429 of record CM033470.1, read on the forward strand.
AATTTCCTATATGAGCATTTCCTTTCACAGATGGCAGAAGTTCCTACTAGACAGAATGCGTTGTTGGAAGCTTAGGGAATAGTGGTCATGATATAGTGTCATTTAATATATTTTGCAAAAAACTAAATTGCACTGGGTTAACAAAAACTTTTAACTTTAGGAAAGCTAATTTTATGCTGTTAAAGGAATTACTCCTGCTCATAGACTGGGGGAAATTGTTTCTAGGTGAAGATACTGAGCAGATGTGGACCATTTTTAAAGGGATATTAAACCATTAAATTTGTAAAAAAAATTATGTCCACTCCTGCATGGTTTAATGCTCAGATAAAAAGGGAAATGGAAAAAAAGAAAAAGGCTTTTAAAATTTTGAAATCAGAGGATATAGAACAGTCTTACAGGGAGTATTAAAGCTGTAATAAAGAGTGCAAGAAAGCAATTAAACTAGCTAAAATAGAAAATGAAATACAGATAGCCAAACAAAGCAAGTCCAATCCCAAAATGCTTTTTAAGTATATAAATGGTAAAAAAATGAGGACTGAGAATGTGGGACCATTAAACAATGGTGGAGCTGATTGTAGAGGATGCCAAAACCGTTTTCTTACATCGGTTTTCATTATAGAGAATCCTAGTCTTTACAGCAGGGATTGTAATAATATGCAGGGGAGAAATGAGGAGTAATAGATAATAAGAAAGAAGGCAGAAAAACAAAGAACAGAAACAGCCAGAAAAAACAGCAGAAAGGGCACTAGGTAATACAAGGGCACAGAACCCAAGGGCTCTAGGTAATACAAGGGCACAGAACCCAAGAGCACTCCAACTGCATATTAATACCATCAAACAATATACAAAAAACGGAGGGCTAATACGCACCTCATCAATAGATAACGGTCTGGAGGTGGACACCACACTATATATTAAAAGTATCAAATAGTTTTTATTATAATTATCCCCCTATCCATTTAAATGCACACACAGAAAAACACCAAAAAAATAAAAACAAAAAAATAAAAAAAAATAAAAACATATAGGCACATCAGTTCCATAGGGAACAAGAAATGAGTATCGGTAGAGTATCCCCTAGTAGGGCTAAGATAAAGGACAGTCAATAATTAACTGGTCCCAAAAGTATAAGGAATGGTCTCACGCACGTTTCGGGACAAACACATCCCTTCTTCCTGTGACCTGGAAGAAGGGAGGTGTTTGTCCCGAAACGTGCGTCGGCCGGTTCTTGAGATAGCACATCAGCCACGCGGAGCAGGACGGCGTTTACCCAGCAGTGAAAGTAACAGCTTCTTCTGATTAGCTTATCACGGACAATCCGGATGGCTGTCATCTTTCGTGGATCTGGATTTGGACTTTGTGAGACTTGATCACTACTTGGGTGAGACCATTCCTTAGACTTTTGAGCCCAGTTAATTATTGACTGTCCTTCATCTTAGCCCTACTACATATTTTTCTTTGGGGCCTTTGTGTTGGGGTATACCATCAGGACTGGATATGTTCCCTATTTATACTTATGGGCTGCCAATCGATTCATAGTTATTGTTTCCTGTATATTCCTGCTTGGGTATACTCTTCCGATACTCATTTCTTGTTCCCTATGGAACTGATGTGCCTATATGTTTTCATTTTTTTGGTGTTTTTCTGTGTGTGCATTTAAATGGATAGGGGGATAATTATAATAAAAACTATTTGATACTTTTAATATATAGAGGTGGTGTCCACCTCCAGACCGTTATCTATTGATGTGGTGCATATTAGCCCTCCGTTTTTTGTATATTGTTGGATGGTATTTATATGCAGTTGGAGTGCTCTTGGGTTCTGTGCCCTTGTATTACCTAGCTTGACCTTTCTGCTGTTTTTTTCTGGCTGTTTCTGTTCTTTGTTTTTCTGCCTTCTTTCTTATTATCTATTTATCCTATTGGCCCTAGGTTGTGCACCCGCTTTATTGGCGTTGACTGCTTTCCATCAATTATGCCCATTACACAACTCTTTGTGTACTTGACACCCTTTTTCTTCTTATAATTTTAATGAGAAATGAGGAGTATTCACATTGGCTGATGGAGGATATCGTACAGAAACAATTAGACAAAGTAAATATCAATAAAGCCCCAGGACCCAATGGATTGCATCCCCGGATTTTAAACTATTTGATACTTTTAATATATAGTGTGGTGTCCACCTCCAGACCGTTATCTATTGATGAGGTGCATATTAGCCCTCCGTTTTTTGTATATTGTTGGATGGTATTTATATGCAGTTGGAGTGCTCTTGGGTTCTGTGCCCTTGTATTACCTAGCTTGAACTTTCTGCTGTTTTTTTCTGGCTGTTTCTGGTCTTTGTTTTTCTGCTTCTTTATTATGATTACTTTATCCTATTGGCCCTAGGTTGTGCACCCGCTTTATTGGTGTTGACTGCTTTCCATCAATTATGCCCATTACACAACTCTTTGTGTACTTGACACCCTTTTTCTTCTTATAATTTTAATGAGAAATGAGGAGTATTCACATTGGCTGATGGAGGATATCGTACAGAAACAATTAGACAAAGTAAATATCAATAAAGCCCCAGGACCCAATGGATTGCATCCCCGGATTTTAAAAGAGCTTAGTTCAGTTCTATCTAGATCACTGTTTCTCATCTTTTCAGATTCACTTTGGTCTGGGTATGTGCCGCTGAATTGGAAAAAAGCCAATGTAATAACAATATTCAAAAAAGGTAGTTATTTACAGCCTGGTAACTATAACATCAGTGGTAGGGAAGGTGCTGGAAACGTTACGGGATCATATCCTTGACTGATATTATTAGTAGTAGTTAGCATGGATTTATGAGAAATAGAAATAGATCATGCCAGACAAATTTAATTGTTTTTTTATGAGGAAGTGAGTAAGTATTTAGATTCAGGCACAGCAGTGGATGTGGTATACTTGGATTTTGCGAAAGCTTTTGATACTGTGCCACATAGGTGACTAATGTATAAACTGAGGACTGTTGGCCTAGAAGAAAACATTTGTTCATGGATAGGGAATTGGTTATTGGATTGCAAACTGGAGTGGTGGTAAATGGAGCTACATCTATGTGTGCTAAAGTTCTAAGTGGAGTGCCTCAGGGTTCTGTAATGGGCAGTGGCATAACTGGCAATCACTGGGCCCCCCATCAAAACTATCTGTGCTTCATTCACAGTGGTTTTCTGGGAGGAGGCTATATAGGACATATGAAAAATAGGAAGATGGGGCCCCCTTGGCTCCCAGGCCCCCCTGCGGTTGCTCCCCCTGCTCCCTTGTAGTTATGCCACTGGTACTGGGGCCCATTCTTTTTAATCTGTTTATAAATGACTTAGAAGGGGGCATTGAGAGCAAGGTCTCAGTGTTTGCTGATGATACTAAACTATGCAGAGCTTTGGAAACTTCAAATGATGTGCAAGTGCTGCAAGCAGACCTAGATAGATTATCAAAATGGGCAGCAGAATGGCAGATGAGATTCAATGTTGATAAATATAAGGTGATGCATTCGGGATTTAATAATCCCTGTGCCACCTACACCATAAATAACTCTGTGTTAAGTGAATCTGTAATGGGAAAAGATTTGGGGGTTCTGGTAGATAACAGACTTAGCTGTAGCAACCAGACAGCCACAGCTAGAGTTAACAAGATATTGTCTTGTATAAAGAGAGGAATAGATTCAAGAGAAAAAAATATTATTCTCCTTCTTTACAAGGCACTGGTAAGGTCTCATTTGGAATATGCTGTGCAGTTTTGGAATACCATATACAAAAGGGACATCTTGGAAATGGAAGCAGTTCAGAGAAGGGCAACTAAATTAATAAAGGGGAATGGAGGGCCTTAAACAATGCATTGTTCACGAATAGGTCATATCAGAGGACTCGTGGACATCCATTAAGGTTGGAAGAAAAGAAGTTTCATCTTCAGATTAGGAAAGGTTTATTTACAGTGAGAGCAGTGAAACTGTGGAACTGTCTTCCAGCAGATGTGATAATGGCAAGTTAATTGAATAGCTTTAAAATGGCTTGAATAAGTTTCTAAAACTAAAAAATATTGAGAATTACTGTTATTAATACATTTACTGTAGATCTGGTTGATCCAGGGGTACTTTCCAATTGCCATTTGGAGTCAGGAAGGAATTCCCCCCCCCTCCCCTTTTAAGCTGGGTTTTTCGCCTTCCTCTGGATCAACTGTTAGGAAGGGTTTTTAATTTTTTTTTTAATATTTTGGTGGACGTATGACTTTATTTAACCTCAATAATGATATAACTATCTAACTACGTGTGACTCCTACTGCCAGCTATAATTCATAGAATATCAATGGAATAAACCTGCGGGTCTGAGAATAGACCCAGGCAATTCTGTCACAATGTGCAGTTTAAACCAAACAGCACCATTGGGGAACCTGAGACCCTACACAGGATCCAGATAAACATGCTATGAGTGTACAATCACTATGTGGGACAGCACAGGATAGTGATTGGCTATAAAGATTATGGAGAGATGTTCTTAATGGAGATAAAAGTTCCCCATAGAGTGCTTGTGAAGGTTCTCATTCATCCAGGTCATGGTATATCTGTTGTATTCAATTAGATCAACTGGACTTGAAATGTAGTTCTTGAAGACGTTTCACTAGTCATCCGACTGGCTTTCTCAATTCAGAATGACTTGTACAAGAATCTGTGGCAATTATGTACCCTGGAAAATCCCAATTAGCATATCACAGCCAGGTGTTAAGGGTGTGATTAGATAGTGGCCCAGAGTAAGGTGTTAAAACAGCATTGTACATGTCCTATGATGTGACATCTCTCTTCACTTGTATACCCACCAAGGAGGCTGTTGACATGGTGAGAAAATGGCTGGGCCAAGACAGCACTCTTACCAGCAGAACTGATCTCAACCCAGAACAGGTGTGTTCCTTGTTGGACTTGTGCCTGAATACCACCTATTTCAAATACAGGGATAAGTTCTATAAGCAAAAACATGGATGTGCTATGGGATCTCCAGTTTCACCTATTGTGGCCAACCTTTACATGGAGGAGGTAGAAACACAGGCGCTTAATACCTTTAAGGGCATAGCACCCAGCCACTGGTTCAGATATGTTGATGACACCTGGGTTAAAATCCACCAGAAGGAAGTACAAGCTTTCACAGAACACATTAATGCGGTGGACCAAAACATTAAATTCACAAGGGAAGAGGTACAAAACAACAAACTGGCTTTCTTGGACTGCTTGGTAGAAGTTAAGGAAAATGGTAAACTGGAAGTAGAGGTTTACAGAAAACCAACACACACAGATCAGTATTTGATGTTTGACTCCCACCACCCTTTAGATCACAAGCTGGGTGTCATCAGAACCCTGCAACACAGAGCCGAGAACATCCCCACTAGCACAGAGGCGAAGGCTAAAGAAATGAAACATCTCAGAGGAGCCCTTAAAACTTGTGGATATCCAGACTGGGCCTTTGTCAAAAGAAGTAGAAGGAAAGAAAAGAACACAAATACCAACAGTGAAGGGGAAAAGCAAGACAGGAGGAAGAACATGGTCATCCCATATGTAGCAGGGGTCTCCGAGAAATTAAGAAGAATTTTCAAAAAACATTGTATCCCTGTCTGCTTTAAACCGAACAACACACTGAGGCAGCAATTGGTACATCCAAAAGACCCAATACCAAAACACAAGAAAAGCGACATCATATATGCGGTGCAGTGCAGTGAAGAATGCTCTGATTTGTATGTGGGGGAGACCAAACAGCAACTGCATCAACGTATGGCCCAGCACAGAAGAGCCAATTCCTTGGGTCAGGACTCAGCCGTGTATCTGCATCTTAAGGATAAAGGACATACCTTTGAAGATTGTAATGTTAACATACTGGCGAAGGAACGTGACTGGTTCAAGAGAGGTGTTAAGGAGGCCATTTATGTGAAAATAAAGAAACCAAGCCTAAATAGAGGTGGGGGGGTTCGACACCAACTGTCTGCCATGTACAATGCTGTTTTAACACCTTACTCTGGGCGTTCCTATAACACCTCTTAGCCACTATCTAATCACACCCTTAACACCTGGCTGTGATATGCTAATTGGGATTTTCCAGGGTACATAATTGCCACAGATTCTTGTACAAGTCATTCTGAATTGAGAAAGCCAGTCGGATGACTAGCGAAACGTCTTCAAGAACTACATTTCAAGTCCAGTTGATCTAATTGAATACAACAGATTCCCCATAGAGTATAAAATGAAATACAACCTTCTTATAACAGTTGTACCTCACAGTCTCATGTTGTTAATATATTAATATTGGGGAAAGGGGATAAATTGGCCATTTTATCACATACAGACATCACTTCCTTTCTAGCAAACAGAAACTGCATTGTCTTATTACTTTCTATGGAGAGGGGAGGGGGGAGTAAATGTGAGAGTCTGAAGGATTTTCTAATTGGCTAAGACTGTCACATGTTTTACAAACAGCACATAATTGGGTGTAATACAGGAACTTCCTTACACTTCCTTTGTTGTCATGTACAATGCCTAAGAGAATTTTTTGATTTGCTAACAGTGTAAGACCAGAATCTCATTGGATGTTAGTAAAATTCCACTCCCTTTTAGTGTCTACATGGAGACCTATGTAGAAATCCTGAAGGTGTGGCTAAACCTACCATTTTGAGTTTTCCATTAAAACAGGGGTGTCAAGTAAAGTATGTATACTTTATTAATTGTATATCATTTGTTTTGTAAATCAGTAGTAAGTAGTAGTAGTACTATACTTTGTATTGTGTTATTTGTTATGGTGATTTTAATTAAATAGTTTTTTTTACACACATACATATAGACCTTTCCTATGTGTAAAAATATAAATTTATTTATATAATATAAGGGATATTTCCTTTTCTTTCTCGGCCATCAAATCATCAAAAATCATTATTCATACAAATATAATGGATCTATAAATACATCTCTATTTTAAAAAAGGCACTTGAATTCACCGCAGGGGATGGGTCTATGCCAATGTTTTTCAACCTTTTCATCCTTATGGAATCCTTGAAAACATGTTAATATCTCAGGGAACCCTTACATAAAAACCTCATTACTTATTTTTATTTATATCTCAGACATCAATACACCAAACACATAATTTATACAAATATAGAACATTGATAAATATACCGCAAAATACAATATATCTGTACATTACATTGATGAAATAACCAATATTATGCAACCTAGCTTTTATTATAAATTTAACCTGCCAGGACGGAATGGCTTTTAAAGGAGCAATCAACATAACAATGTGTGTGTTTTGAATGCCTGACCTGGTATGGGTGATGGTTTGCTTCCTGATTTGGTAAATAAAATGGGTGAGGGTCTGATAACCTGCATCATTGTAATTAGTATGTATCAGTGTGTGCAGTAACGTGTTTACCACATTTTACAACCCACATGTGCAAACATTTAAATCCCCTCACTCTACCCCCTAGTTGACATCATCACTCCAGTGTACTGTGAAAAATTAACATATGCCTGCCCCAGGTGCTATTTCAATTAAACCAAGACGAAAAATTAAAAAAACAGTTTAGGGAGATTTAATAAAATTTCTAATTATTGAAAATGGTGCTTATTTTGCTATAACCAATTAGATCTTAGCTTTCAAATGGTAAATAACATCTGATTGGTTGGGGCAAAATTAGCACAATTTCTAATGATAAGGATTTTTATTACATCTCCCTGATTGTGTGTATATATATATATATATATATATATATATATATATATATATATATATATATATATATATAGGAATAGAGAGTGAGACGAGGCACAAGCCGCTACTCTTGTTATATCGCCCGGGTGCCTTCCGTAGAGGTAGGAATAGTCACAGTGAAATTATCGGAGCACTCCTGGGACTTGTGAAGAAAATTTTTATTGTAACAAACACCACGCCATCAACGCGTTTCGGCCGCCATGTTGGCCGTCATCAGGATGTGATGTAAACATACGAATGTGACATATAAGAAACCTCCCATAGTCCAACCCCCACAGAAACCCGATAGCAACAGCTGATCCAGTGCATATACTCCCCCGATCAAAAGTGTACTGCGGTACTAAAGTGCAAACAGTGGCTCGAATAAATAACAGGTAAAGGTTAAAATAGATATATATAAACCTTGATAGTATGGCAAACAAATACATAAAATCTACCCATAGTAAAAGTACTGAGCCCACCAACGATGCAAATCTATTGATAGTAATATTAATAGAAAAATGTGAATAAAAAAGGAGTAGAACATAGAAACAGTGGATATGTTACAAAGGATAAAATATATAATAATAATAGGACGGACGACAATGGCGGCTGAAACGCGTTGATCGCTTCACTATTAAATTATTCTTGTTAAGAAGTCCTTTGAGTGCTCCAATAATTTTCATTGACTGTATATATATATATATATATATATATATATATATATATATATATATATACGACTTACCTATAAGAAAAACAAAGAACAGATACCTGGACCTTCTAATTAAGGTAATACCTGGACCTTCTAATTAAGGTAAAAAACGACCGTCTTGAATATACCCTTATTTCTAAAGAAACAGATAAGAATACTCTGCTACACTATTCTAGTCACCATCCTACAATACTAAAAAACTCTTTACCCATTTCTCAATTTTTTTAGAGTGATACGGAACAATTCTAATTCGGAAATTATGGAACATCAATTAGGGGAAATGAGACAAAAATTTCGTGCACGAGGTTATGCCAACAGAACACTAGATAGAGCATTATTAAAGCTAAAGAAAAGATTTCACAACAGGATTTAGGACCAACAAACACTACTAAGGAACAAGCTAACTTCTTTTGCAGTGTCAATTTCAATCCTTTGGGATACATTACACAACAAAGTATTAAAAACAATTGGAAAATATTGTTATCAGATACTAACCTTAGAAAGGTTCTTCTGGACAGACCAACAATCGGATTTGTTAGGGGTAAAAATTTACATGACTTATTAGTGAAAACAGATAAAGTAATTGCTATAAAGGAACCACAAACATGGATGCCAAATAGAAAAACGGGATGCTTTGCCTGCCACAAATGTTTATCATGTAAACATATGATTAACTCTAAATCATTCAAACACCCTCACACACAGGAAGTGTTTGATATTAAACATCATATCCAATGTACCACTACACATGTGATATATTTGGCCCAATGCCCCTGTGGACTTAACTATATTGGTAAAACTGATCTAATGCTGAGACTAAGGATAGACGAGCATCGCTTAGCCATCAACATTGCCTACAGGGATAATAAAACAAACAAACCTGTAGCTAAACATTTTTTACAGGAGGGCCACAGACTTGAGGACTTTAAGTATATTGCCATCGATCATGTACCTGCACCCAAACGAGGAGGAGACAGGTCTAAATTATTATTGCAGAAGGAAATCTATTGGTTTAAGAAACTATATCCTAAAGGCTTAAATGAACAATATTCTTTAAAATGCTTTTTAAAGGAAAGATAATTAAGGGATCTAGCTGACTAACCATATTTATATACACAGGAATAATTTTATTAAGATTATTTAAGATACAGTAATGATTTTATTCACATTTTTTACACTTATACACTATTTAATATTGGTAACATGTGTATGCCGCACTAGCACTTTAGTACACCCAATCTATTTTAATAATGAACATAATAATAATAATGAAATAATGAGTATCAGCACATATGTTGTTACATTTGTCCACATATGATGATATCACTTAATTAGGGGAGTGTCTATAGAGTTATAAGGTGAGCTTTGTGTGATCCATTTAGGCTTGATAAAGGTCTTAGATTATAGACCGAAACATTGCTGATTGCACATGTTGCACTAATTGTTGCACTTTATGTTGCACTTACACTGAATAAAAGGTGAAAAGGACCCTTGAGTGCACTTATATTTCTGCTATTGGATATCGTTTGTTTGAAGTAGCAGAAGGGCAAGGATCAACCATTGTAAAGAGAGTGCCCAGACCCTTTACTTATAAAACTGTAGGTGGACACAGTCCTTTCTTGAGTTTGCATGTAATTACCCATAAACATTCCATAGATGCACGCAAGATAAAACTGATATATTCTGTGCATCGTGCATCAATGTTTCGGTCCTGGGATAAGGGCCTTTATCAAGTTTCATGCGTGAAAGGCCCTTATTCCAAATATTTATATCTTCATAGGAGATTGCGTTTTTAGGAGCTACCAATGAGGTGGAGGGTATAGGATATTACATATAGGAAAGGTGTATGTGTGTACTATCTCACTATTACCATTTAAATGACAATCAATTAATGTATATAAAGTATAACATTGACTTATATTAGGTACAAGACAAAATATACATCTTATACAAAATACATAAACTTACTTACAGAGCTGAGATTCCTATTTTAATATGGGATAGTAAAAATGGGAGGTTAAACCACACCCCTGTGACTGCTAAGGGGTCTCTATGTGAATACTGAAGTCGTAATGTCATTATAACATCCAATGATGTGCTGTTTTTAAAACATGTGGCAGTCAATCCAAAAAACGTTTCTATATGCTACACAGGACGTGATGTGTATTGTAATGGACATACAGTGACTATGTAGAATGAGTATGAATGTATGGTATTAGAAAGTAATAGAAAACAAGACATCCCTGCAATCTATGGCTAGGAGGAGAGAAAGTGAATGCAGATATAAGTGTATGGTGTGTGCTCCTGATGGGATTGATCTGTTTGGAGTGTTCCCTTGCACGGTGTCATGTCCTGATTAAATGTAACACAAGATCCTGTGTATAAGATCCTGTTACCAACTGTTGGGAGGACAGATTATTGCACAGACAATTTACCTTATTTGATACAAACTCTGAGGCAACATAAGTGTACACCAACTTACAAGGAAACTTATAAGGCTGGTAATACCATTTATTATCCCTGTTTTCTATGTATACTTAACTTATGGGGGCTGCTACTGAAAGAATTGATTTAAATCCTCAAAATCCTGTCCTTGTACCTGCAGATGAAATGCTCCAATTAGACTCAGTAGCTCTACCAGGCCCAATTGCCAAACCTATTTTTAAACCTGATCCATTTGGTGGGGTAACTAGGAAGTGGACTGATTGGCTAGAACAATTTGAATTGGGAGCCACTATTAATGGTTTGGGATAAAGGAGCCCACTTTCCAGTCCTTAGCCTTTTGGTTAGTGGTAAAGGATTTAGTACTGAATTAAAAAGTGCTCTGAAGCAGAATACTGAAATAAAAAGCAGTTATCAGTTCAACTAGATCTGTATGAAAGAGGATATAAAGGATGATAATTTGTATGTCCCCGCCATTTTCTAGGTAACCTGGGAACGAGAGATATTTGTTTATGTTAGATTATTAGGGCAAAGCTATTATAATAACATGAGGTTCGTAGGTACCTTCTGTTATAACAAGGCTCTATTTTATTTTATACTCTCCTTTAACCCCCACCTCACCTTAAGCTATAAAGCTAATTAGTACCATGTGCTACAAAGTCCTAACCCCATAGCAACTGTAAATCTGGAACTTGCTGTGGTAATCACTAATAAGTATGAACATAGCATGTTAATCTGGATCCCGTTTAGAGTCACAGGTCACCCAATAATGCTGTTTGAACTGCACATAGTGGCAAGATTGTCAGGGTCTATTCTCAGACCTGCAAGTTTATTCCAGGTAGACACCTGGATTCTATCTGGCAGGTAGATGCAATAGGAAATTTAGGGCAAGTTTGGTAAGATTCATGACTCGCCTAAAGGTAAAATAGCAATTGTAACTTACAGTACATGGGACCTGGAAAATGGTCTGGGGAACATGTACATGTATCCAGAAAAAAATGAATTTCCTCGTGATAGCTTTTTTTTTTCAAGCTTTCACGAAAATGTTGACACTATATAAATTTTCGACAATTAAGAAATTTTTGAAAATGTTGTAAAAAATTATACAGCAGCTTACTCTAAATGGCTCTGGGACCTTGGAAATGGTCTGGGGAACAATCAGATTCTTTCTAAAACAATCTGAATGTAGACAATTCTGATTGGAAAATAATCTTACTGGTTAGTATACCAATTAGAATTGGTTACAATCAAATTCTTTCAGAAAAAAATCTGATTGGTGTGCTTTGTTGAAGAATCTGATTGTAACTAGAGATGGCCAAACTTCAGAAAATCTGTTCCGCTCATGGATTTGCAGATTATTGAAAAAATTTCAATGTGCCCATACATGGTCTGATGTTATTTTCTCCTTCTACTATAGTTAAGGGAACTGGTAATGGAAATTTTGCCGGATAGGTCCCAAAACCGACAATATTCATCAAATTCTGTCAGATCCACTGTCATTGTCACAGCTCTGACTTTAAAAGACACTACTGAAAATGATTATTTCTGAAAGAATCTGATTGTAACCAATACCCCAGACCATTTCCCAGGTCCCAGAGCAATTCACAATAAGTTACTATGTCAATTTTACAAAATTTTCGAAAATTCCTTGAAAGTTCAAATTATCGAAATGTTCTCGAAAATCGAAAATGTTCAAATGCAGTCCGTAAAAAATCTGGAAAGCGGAATTCTGCATAATTCACAAAATTCGCAATATGGGTTTGGATCCATGAACCAATAATAATAAAATAAGGCTGTGAGGTACCTTCTGTTAAGAAGGATTTATTTCATTTTATACTCTGTGAGGAGCACCTTTAATCCCACCTCACCTTAATCTATAAAGCTAATCAGTATCCTGTGCTCCCAAGTCATAACATAAGCAGCAATAAATGTGGAACTTGCCATGGTGAATACTAATAAGTATGAACATATCATGTTAATCTGGATCCTGTTTAGGGTCTCAGGTCACCCAATGGAGCAGTTAGTTTAAACCACACATTGTGGTAGGATTATCTGGGTCTATTCTCAGACCTGCAGGTTAATCTTATTTGGTTACCCAGGATGCTGGTGACTGTCTGAGTAACAGTGTAAAATATACTTTCTTCCACTATTACATTTATACAAGTACACTTAAAGGGTAACTGTGGTCTCAAATTCTTCCAAACTAGTAAGAATGATATAAAAAGCCTTCCATCACACCTTCAAAATAAAACTTAATCACATCTCTAGATAAAATTTGTAAGAAGTTATTGCTGCAAAAGTTCAGCAATGTAACTTCCTGGTTGAACTCTTTCTATTTTTAGCCATGTGACCAGCTTGTAGTCATGTGACCAGCCTCTGCCTGCATTAATAGGCTCCCCTTCTCAACTGTCAATTTTTTCCTCAGGTACTTCCTTATTTCCTCAGCAATAAGCCTTTATTAAGCATGCTTCTCCCCTGGGGGAAAGGAACCGACAGAGGTAAAGTGATGTCACTCAACCTACTGGAAGCAGAAAGTTTGAAAATTCACCTCTATGTCATTTCTCACAGGGTGAAGCCAGAAATGTGATTGTTGGCTCAGTGTAAAGGAAATACTGCAGGCTTTCCTTTAATACTAACTTGTTTTGAGACCACAGTTGCCCTTTAATTACTACAGAAAACAGAAAGATGGTCTGTCTGCAATCTTAATGTACATCTGCTACTCTTCTGCTGAATCATCACCCACATCCTGACTTACAACCACAAAGGGAAAACAAAAATTAAAATAGAACTGACAGTGCATAATAATTCCAGTTACACCATTTGCAGACATCTAGCAGGTGTTAAAGAACCATGAATTGTACGTAGGTCATTATATTGATTCCTCTGTATCAGCTGTTAGGAAGGACATGGGGTTATTGCTGAGTAGATTGAACTAGATGGACAATTGTGTTTATTTAATCTCAAATACTATACTTTATTTTATATCACCATAGTTACAAGATTTGCTATGAGCATTTCATTTTATATGTGTTTAATTTCTTCAATGTTGATTGGTTGAATTTGATGCATTAAAAATGTTGCTTTTAGGAGGTTTTCAAGATCCTCAGACAGTGGGCAAATAGGCTAATGCTAGCTCCCATTAGCCTAAGAGTATGGATCAGAATGCTAAAACATTTCCCAACATACAAAATGTTACATGATCCCATCTAGGACCCTATACTCTATAGCAAAACTTTGAACAAATAAATGCCTTACTGTTAATTTGTTGATGCTGCTTTTAGAACATATTTTGCCTCCAGGTGTTGTTTTTGTTGCACAGATTTCAGCCAAAGCATTGTGATGTCCAAAAGTATCCTTAAAAAAGATAAATTACTGCTGAATGATTTATTTGTTCCCAAGTTTTTTTTAATTAAAGTATTTTTTGATTGGAGTTGTGTTGGTAGAGGAATATATAATAACATTATGGTAACAAACTATAGCTAATATAATGTAAAAGTCAAGGAGCTTGGCTATAAATATTTCTGGGGTAAATTATAACAATACATAAATGGGGGACTCTTAACCAACGGATTGTCAAAGAGGACAAGTGGGTATCCACTTAAATTTAATAGAAAAGAGGTAAGGAAAGAGTTATTTTTATTAATACTGGTAAAATTGCAAGACTGCATATATGATTTGTACTAGTGGGTTTATTGAAAAGTATCCAGAGAGGACTGGGTACCTTTTTAAAATAAAGAAACTTTATTTTTGAAGGCAGGGAGGGATTTTGACCTTATTTGTTTCAAAATTGCTTTACCTTCAGATGGTTTTCCCCTATCTCTGAATTGTCTCTTGGATAGGAAATGTAAAAGGTCAGAACCTAATAGACATTTGTCTTTGACATTTTTTAAACTTAAAGGGTAACAGTGGTCTCCAGACAAGTTGATTTAAATGAAAGGCCAGTTTACTACCTTTAAAACGAGCCATCAACCACCTCTCTACGAGCTCCACAGCCCAAGATTTAAAGAAATTACTGACCAGAAAGTTACTGTAATTGGTGGGAGGCTGATATGTGAGATCCCAAAGGTTTATCCTACACATTGCCGGCGGCAGAACATAGCCTCAGACTTCAGTGTGTGAGGGAGACAGGAAGTGCCTCCTCCTCCCTGCTGTCTGAAGATTCCCACAGAGAAGGTAAGGGAATCTACAGCCCTACCTTCCTACTGTGTGAAAACACTGCCTGAAAAGGCTGTTTTCACATAGTTTTCTGTATGGGGGTAGGAGGGGTGTTGTGTCTGAGTAGGGAGGGGACCACGGCACCAGTGAGTGGGCGTGGGCCAAGTAGGGCTGTAAATGAAAGTGCCAAGGAGGGCTGTAAGGGAAGGAGCCAAGAGGGGCCTGCAAGGGGAGGGGCCATGGGGCTTGCAAGAGGAGGGGGCTTCAAGGGGAGGAGATGACACAGGGCAGAGTGACTGTAACAAAGTTTCAGAGCAGAAAGCAGGAGGTGCAGTGGATCTGGTGATACTGCTGCCATATCACACACAGCATAGGGGAAACGCTCAGGACTGTGTAATTCCTTCAGTCTGCATGGTCGTTTGGGAAAGCGGCCACACACAGTGCCGATAACGCCCCAATCGGAAAATACAGTAAGGGGGATTTATCGGTACTGTGTGTACATAACATTACACTGCTTGTTTTCCTGAACTGCTATAAACAAATCATCGTTGATTATTACTCCACCCCATTTAAATGCCATGCCCTACTACCTATGATATTTGTGGAGGCGGTAAAACTATTGAACTGTCTTCCATTGTACATGGTGATGGCAGTGGATAGTTTTCCAATAAAGCTGGATGAGTTTTCAAAAATAAAAAATGTTACATTGTTGATCATCTGTGCAGCATGGTGGTTCAGTGGTTAGCACTGATGCCTTGCAGCGCTGAAGTCCTTAGTTTGATTCCACCCTTGGACACATCTGCAAGGAGTTCTCCC
The DNA here is from genome assembly GCA_019447015.1 of Hymenochirus boettgeri. Taxonomy (NCBI): domain Eukaryota; kingdom Metazoa; phylum Chordata; class Amphibia; order Anura; family Pipidae; genus Hymenochirus; species Hymenochirus boettgeri. Next base: position 133,783,298 of record CM033470.1, read on the forward strand.
CGTGGCTTTCCTCCAGGCAATTTGGTTTCCCCCACAGTCATAAAGACATTCTGATAGATTGTATGTGTCAAATAAATGTGCTTATATTGTAAGCTCTTCAGGGCAGGGCCTGATCTGAATAAATACATGTAATTGTAAAGCGCTGCGGAAGGTGCTGGCACTGTATAAATCCATAATAATAATAATCTGCAATATTGGAACATTCATACACAGCCTTTGATTCTGTACTTCAGATTCCCTTTGAAAGCGGAGGGAGGTGAATATGAATGTTCCTAACTCTACCCTGTGTGCCCAAGATCTGTCAGCTCGGGTGGGGATCAAAATTTAGTGCTTTTGCTGGCAGAATGAATCCCATTTCATTTCTACCAAATTGAAGAAACAATTTGGAATCATTCAACAATGGGAGAAAAACTATGAAATCTTTAATCCAAAAAATTCAATTAGTACATTCTTGCACCTTCTCTGGCCTTTACGACAGCAGGAAATCTTTGAGGCATGGACTCAAAGATTTATTTTCCTCATAAATCATGTTACAACTTTTCTTTTATAGCAGTCAACAGTTCAGCTTTGCAGGATAGAGCCCTGTGATGGACCAATTTTTATTTAAATTTTTACCATACATTTTAAATCAGATTAAGATCCAGACTGTTCACTGGCCATTTAAGATGATATGAGTTTTCTGATTTAAAAAAAAGTTTAACAATTTACTCTGTGAAAAATTACTTCATCCCCACCAAACTTTGAATCAATGGAACATGAAAAGTGTTAAAAATGTCAATATTCAAGTTTTCTGTAGAGATAAATGCCATACCCCCTGGTCCTTTACATGGTAAGTAGCTCTATTTGATCAATAAGTGAAGAAATGTTTTAGTTTTATTCAGGCAGTCATGTTTTTGTTTCATTGATACACCCTATACAAGAGATTTAGCAATGACCAATGCAGATTTGTTAATCATCACTGAGAAATGAGAAGTCCATGAATGCTTCTCATTATCGCACTGTAATTTTGTGTCAATTAAGGTATATGTTTGACTTTTCAATTATATCTTTCAGCCCCTCAGTTAAGGGACCACATCTAGGCAGAGCGTGTACCATGCCATCGTGTGGGCACGGCTAAACACTTGATAATTTCAAACTTTTCGTGGTACTGGGGAGAGCGCGGAGGCAAAGAAATAATAGATAGATAGAGAGAAAGGCCAATAGATATGTAGAACGTGGAATAACTGGGAAAGGGACGCTGGTGGAAAACAGTCAAAATGATGCTGATGAATAACAGTCAAAGGGACACTGGTGGATAACTGGGAAAGTAAAAAAGAAGAAAAGTTTAATATAAGTGCTCCACACACAGAGAATTTTAAATAGAAATGCCCCCCACATTGAGAATTATAATATAAGTGCCAACACACAGAGAATTGTAAAAAGAAATAAATTGCTCCCACACAGAGAATATTAATATGGAAAGGGACACAGAGATTGACAGTCAGACAGGGACAAAAACAAATAGACAGGCAAAATATAGATATAAAGAGATGGATATATGGACAGACAGACTTTGACAGGTTTGGGAAAGTTTGAGATCCTTTCCCAAAGTATTACCATTAAAGGGTATGTCCACCCCTACCCTACAAAAACTGAGTATGTTAAAGAGCACGTTGGCATACACACATTGGTAAAATGGTTGGAAAATTGGCAAAATGGTTGACATAGTGTGTGCATCAAGTCTTGCAGACAAACATTCTGCAGACATGGAATAGTTTCCAAACAATAGGAGATCTATAGCTGCCATACCATTATTGTATGACATACAAAAATGTGGTTCTATTGACTTTCATACCAGTATAAGAAACAAAGAATTGAAGAAAAGGAGTGCTGAGCCTGTGCACTGTCTGCCACTTTACAAACAAAAAAATAAAGTACCAGCCAGACTCCCAGTTTGCCTCTACAGCAAACAACCCCAGTTGTTCGCCAGGTGTTTAAAAACTACAACTCCCAGCATTCCCTACAAACACTCTGCAGAAAGAGAATGCTGGGAGTTGTAGTATCCAAACAATAATCCCTGCAATACAATAATATGAGAGACAAAGAAGGAAAGAATAGGAGTGCTGAGCCTGTGCCCTGTCACACTGTATAAACACAAAGTCCCAGCCAGACTGACTTCCAGTTTGCCCCTCAGGCTGACAGACGCATTACTCTTAAAAGATGTGCATTAACTGCAGGACCCTCCCTATTAGGCTCACTGTGGCAGCACCGGATCTGCACATTTTTTTCCAAAACTTCTAAGCCCAGCCCACCTTCACATGATGTTGCAGGCATTCAACCTCCAGCCCCAGGCTAAAGAGAAAGAACATGTCCCCTGCACTTCCTGCTATAGGGGAAACAGGTGCAAATAGAAGGGCACAGGATCTGCTCTAGTAACAAGTGTCACAGCACGTAAGTGGGAGGAGACACACATGTGCAAATTACATTTGCCTTTAAAACCCTCTAAAAAACAGACTTTTCACCTGCATACAGGAATTCCTGCTGGACCCCAGATTTAGCCTTTTAAAAGAGGAATGTTTGGAATCCCTAATTAAAGGTTATCACTTCTCCAGACATCCCACCCTGCCCTTTCAGGCTTCTGGACAGGGTTGGAAGGGGGGCGGGGCAAGGTGGCATGACATCACAAGGGGTGGGCATGAGCCTTCTAGGGGTGGTGGGGGCATTCCTGGGGTGTTCTGGGGGTGTGGCCTTCAAAAAAAGGGGGGGACTGAGGAAGAAGTCTCCTCTCAGTCACGGGAGTCTGGGGTGGGCTCGTGGGAATGCAGGAGACCACCCCAGAATGCGGAGACTCCCGGACGATCTGGGAAAGGTGAGATACCTGCTTCCCCTGCATACTGTCTTTTAACAAGGACTGCCCAGGAATGTGCATTGAGCATCTTTATTCTTGTTTGTTCTAATGTTTTAGTCAGATCAGTAGCACTTCCACTATATGTTATAGTAATTCTGACATAAGAGTGCTCCCACACCCTCCCTTTTGTGTCTTCATCTCCTCATGTCCTGTTCAGCTAACTCCTAGTTATTTTGCATTTCTCCTCTCTCTGTATCCACCCCCTCCAAAATCTGGGGCATGGCTAGAATGTGGATCATGTGCAGTGGAGATGATCTGTGCCCTCATACAACTAATAGCATTCACCCAGTAATCTGGTGTTATAGTGAAAGTGAAACTGCTTTGCTATGGGAAGGTAAGCAGCACTGGCAGCTGTAATAACTGCTTCAATCAAGTAAGATTTTCTTTTAGTTGTAGGAGCTTGAAGGTGTGTGTCAGAGGTGGGGGACTTTGTAATTGATTTCTTGAGGTACACTGATATATTGGGACTTCAGTAACACAGACAGCAGATAACTGCAAGAGCACAGAAACAGATAATGCCTTTTCCTTACTCTGGGGAGGCAACGGGAGCTTAGGAGTATAAATGTGTGGCTAAGAGGGTGGTGTAAGGAGATGGGGTTTGGGTTTTTAGAGAACTGGGCTGACTTTCCTGTTAGCTACAGGCTCTTTAGTAGAGATGGACTGCACCTCCATGATGATGGTGCAGCTGTTTTGGGGGAGAAGATGGCTAGGGGGTTGGAGGTGATTTTAAACTAGGTATGGGGGGAGGGTACGTTGAACTACACAGGGGTAGATAGAGAAGTTAAGGATCAGGGGGCTAATGAAACAACAGAGGGAGGAGATGGGGGAGGGGACAGCATAGAGGATAAGGAGGGATGTACGTCCAAGTATGGAAGTAAATCAATTGATCATCTAAAATGTATGTTTACAAATGCCAGAAGTCTGTCTGGAAAAGCTGGGGAACTGAAACTAATAGCTTTAAAGGAAAGGTATGATGTAATCGGTATAGCAGAAACATGGCTAAATGACTCACAAGACTGGACAGTAAATATTGAAGGATACTCGTTATTTAGACATATGACAGAGTTAATAAGAAAGGAGGGGGAAGTATGTATGTATGTTAAACAGGAATTGAAGCCAAATCTAAAAGATGGAATAGATGGGGGTATAAACAATATGGCAGAAACAATATGGGTAGAGCTGTGTACAGGAAGCAAGAAGGTGGGTAAATTAATTGATGGTGTATGTTATAAGCCTCCTAATGCCGGGGAGGAGATGGAAATAAATCTCCATGTGCAGTTGGCGAAGGCTGCTGGTATGGTGCATGTTTTGGTTATGGGTGATTTTAACTACCCTGACACAGATTGGAGTAAGGGAACTGCCAGTAGAGATGGCCGAACTTTCGAAAGTTCGGTCCGTTTTTAAACTCTCGAAAAAAAGTTAGAAAGTCCAAAAACGGACCCATTAAAGTCAATGGGGGGTAAATAGTTCGGAAAGTTCAATTGAACTTTCTGAAATATTGCAGTGTAAACTTACCTTACAGGCCCCTGGGACCTGGGAGATGGTTGGGGAACACGTCCGTGCATGGGGAAAAGCATAAAAAACGGACATAGCGCACATGCGCACTACTAATCCGCTTTCAGTAATTCTCTAACGTTCATCAAAACTTGAACGCCCGCTTCCGAAAATCCCCAAACAGCCGGAGATTCCTGAAATCATGCGGAGATTCCCAAAATCGTCCGGAGAATCCCAAAATCAGCCGGAGATTCACAAAATTGGCCATTCGCGGATTGACGAACGGCCGACAACCCGGCTGGATGTTCAGGGGTCCCGCAGCTTGAAACCAGGACCTCCTCCCGGGTCCTTACAAGGACCTTTGTGGCAGTGACAAGGGCCCTTTGGGGCTTATGGGGTACCGCAGCTCAAACCAGGGCCCCCCTCCCCGGCACTTATAAGTGCTCTTGTGGCCCTAACAAGGGCCCTTTGGGGCTTAAGGGGTCCCACAGCTCGAACCGGGACCCCCCTCCATGGCCCTATCAGGGCCCTTGCAGCAGTAAGAAGTGCCCTTGCGGCACTAACAAGGGCCCTTTGGGACTTTAGGGGTCCCACAGCTCGAGCTGGGACCCCCCTCCCCAGCACTTATAAGTGCCTTTGCGGCCCTGACGGGTCCTTTAGGGCTTAATGGGTCCCGCAGCTTGAAACGAGACCCCCTTCCCCGACCCTTGTAAGGGCCCTTGCGGCACTGATAAATGCCTTTGTTGGGGGTCCTGCAGCTGGAACCGGGACCCCCGGCGGCCTCATAAAAGAGCCCTTGGGTGGCGTCTTCTGCCTTCCATCTGATGACACCAGCTCTGCTGAGGCCACCGACCCCGAGAAGTACCCCTGTGGCTGCCAGGGTTACCTCTGGTGCCTGTGGCCTCAACGACAAGGGCCCTTTGGGGCTTAAGGGGTCCCGCAGCTCAAACCGGGACCCCCCTCCCTGGCCCTTGTAAGTGACCTTGTGGCCCTAACAAGGGCCCTTTTGGGCTTAAGGGGTCCCACAGCTTGAACTGGGACCCTCCTCCCTGGCCCTTGTAAGTACCAAGTGCCTTTGTTGGGGGTTCCGCAGCTCGAACCGGGACTCCTGGTGGTTCATAAAAGAGCCCTTGGACGGCATCTTCTGTCTTCCATCCGGTGACACCAGCTCCGCTGAGGCCACCGAGAAGTACCCCTGCGGCCACCTGGGGTACCTCCGGTACCAGTGGTCTCAATGAGGCAGATGTCACCGGCGCCTTGATCTGACCCGACGTCTTCGGGCAAGCACCACCAACACCACTGAAGTCGCCGATGCCAGGCAGGCTCACTGCGGCCAACAGTGAGCCCGCTGGCACCGCTGGCCTCAGCGGAGCCGATGTTGCTAGCCGCTTCTTTCTTCTGCCATCTACTGCGATGACTTCTGACCTCCGCGGAGGATTGCACCTCTTTATATAGGCTTGCAGAATCCGTTTCTGATTGGTAAATTTTTCAATGCTTGGTTTACATTAACCAATCAGATTTCAGAAAATCGGAAAATCTGATTGGTTAATTATCAAGCATTGAAAATCAGAAATGGATTAACGTGTTCTGCAAACCTATAGAAATAGTGCACACCTCCGCGGAGCTCAGAAGTAATTGCAGTAGATGGCAGAAGAAAGAAGCAACATTGGCTCCACTGAGGCCAGCTGGCTCACTGTTGGCCACAGTGAGTCTGCCTGGCATCGGCAACCTCAGTGGTGTTGGTTTCGCTAGCCCAAAGATGTCGCATCAGATCAAGACGCCGGTAATATCAGCCTCGTTGAGGCCACCGGCGCTGGAGGAACCCCTGGCGGCCGCAGGGGTGCTTCTCGGGGTCGGTGGCCTCAGCGGAGCTGGTGTCACCGGATGAAAGACAGAAGCTGCCGCCCAAGGGCTCTTTTAAGAGTTCAAGGTGTGGGACCGCCAACAAAGGCACTTATCAGTGCCTTTTTCAAAAATCCTTGAACATTCGAGAATTCTTGAATGTACGAGGATTGTCAGCCATTTGGCAATCCGCAAGCGTCTGTTCGTACATTCAAGAATTCTCGAATGTTCAAGGATTTTTGAAAATAGTCCCGCGAATACGGAAAATCAAACTAGTTTGAACCCGAACTAGTTCGAATAGTTGATTACGTCCAAACTCATTAAGTTCGGCTCGAACTAGGGTTCGAGTTCGAGTTCTAGTCCATCCCTAACTGCCAGCACCTCAAAAGTTATAAAGTTCTTAAATTTCATATATGTTTCAAATTTCATATATATATATATTTTTCACAGATGGTAAAAGTTCCTACTAGACAGAATTCGTTCTGGTGATATCTAATAACCCTGAGTTCATTTTAGAAATGAAGGTAATGGGAAGCTTAGGAAATAGTGATCATGATATAGCGTCATTTAATATAGGTTGCAAAAAACTAAAGTGCACTGGGCTGACAAAAACCTTTAACTTAAGGAAAGCTAATAAGGGTCAGAGATCCCACCCAGGCCTTAAACCTTAAAAAAACAAATTCCCTAACCATAAACCTTGGATACACCTTTTTTATTACCACATAGATAGACATCCCACCTTAAAAATTTGAAAAAACACACGGCACAACTTTTTTCTTGGCAAAAATTATGGGAGGTCATTTTATTAAATTAACACAACATAATTCACAAAAAACACAATTTCAGAGTCCCCTTCTAAACTAAATGCGGTCGTCCTCCCCTATGGCTGATTGGTATTACCTGGCTCGATTAGCCCCAATCGCCCGCCGCCCTTTCCAGCTGAGTCCCCCTGCACATCAGCTGGCATTGATCGGTATTAATTGGCCTTTTCAGCCCCAATCCTTTTTTCCTGTTTTCCGCCATTGCCAGCTGAGTCCCCCTGCACATCAGCTGGCATGGATTGGTATTACCTGGCCTGTTCAGCCCCAATCCAGTTTTCCGCCCTTGCCAGCTGAGTCCCCCTGCACCTCACCTGGCCTTATTTGATTGACATTGCCAATCATTCTCCGCCCTTGCCAGCTGATCCCCTGCACATCAGCTGCATATTCACGCTCCCACCAGCTGAGTCCCCCTGCACAGCTGGTGTTTTGGCGGTCTAGACAATCGGGATTCCCTTTGTCCGTACCTACCCCAGGTGCCCCTTCTGGTTTGCCCCACCTTCTTGCAACCTGAACGCAAAGCACAGTGCTGCCGGTAGGATCCCATACTGCATGTCCATGGGACCTCTTAACCGCTGTCTGGGGGAGGGGGAGACCGCATTCCTGCCGCCATGACCTCAACTAGCCACTTTTTCCAAGTATTCCTGAAAACTATTGCCAATCCAACATCAGACAAATGAACCCGTCTGGTCTGAACAGCCCTTTACATTTAAAGTCAATATAGGGATGTTCAATAACCCCTCCCTTTAAAGGCCAACTCCACCCTCATAAGAACATCTTTTAGAAAGAACGGCCTCTTTAAAATATGTTGATATATCATACTTTGTCCTATGAATTCAGTACTGTATACCTGCTATGCTTCTGGATGCCTCATGGAAACTGAGCAATTTAGAAACCTGTACTGAGCAGGTACTGAGCCTGGGCATGCTCAGAAGAGGCAGATAGGGAATTAACATTCAGTCATTGGCTGTGATGTCAACTGTCAAATCCATAACTGACAGTTACTAACTGGAAGAACCAGGAAGCAGAAACAGGGGCAACAGGACATTGTGCAGGATTTCAGGTTAGACGTATATATTTCAGATTTCAAATTATTACCGTTTAGGGTTTTGAGGGGTGATTTACCTGTATGTAAGTTTTCATTTTAGGGCTGGACTTGCCCTTTAAAGATTCCATAAACGAGCACATAGCTTTATTCACTTACCTTCTCACTTTATTTATTGCTGCTGGAGACTTTGCCCCCCTCCAACTTAATCTTGGAGTTATATATGACAATACAATTTTATGGCTCCTCCAAATAAGTTTGTATCTAGCCAAATGCTGGGCAATTGCATGCCCAGCAATAAATTCAAGAATTTCTCCACCACCAAATCAATTCCCCCATCACAGACAATCAATATGACTGGCTGGCCCCATTTTACTTCACACTTCATTAACTTACCACTATTTATATCAGTATATATATATATATATATATATATATATATATATATATATATATTTTTTTTTTTGGAACCGATATTTAACGATTAGAAACAGGGAGTCTTATATAGATTTCCATCCAACGATTTTATTTCCCCAACTGACTTACTATCCCTGACTGCCACAGTCGCCGCCCCAATACGAAAAGAATGTGTACCATAACTACTACTGTCAAAACTTGCCACACCTAGGGCCCTCTTTAATATTGATCTAAATTGCAATTTAGATAATGCTGTTAGATCCCTGCACATCCAACATGAGCCTACCGAACTGGGTCAAAGGGAAAGGAACCTCTTTATCACTCTAACTGGGCAAATTGTCCTATGACTTTTGGGTAGATACATCAACTCACCTCTTCCCTCTTAATATTTTTTATCAGTACCTGCTTTTTACCCTGGATTCCCCCCCCCCCCCCATCCTCATACTGTTCAACAGATATAATATAGGGTCCATTAGATGATGTTTTTCAGCAAACTCGTTTCCCATGCCTGACTAGGCATCCCATGTGTCCCCCACTTAGCCCTTAGCCACTGATTTAAACATCCCTGGAACATGCTTCGCTTTAAATGAAATATTATACTGCATACACTTTAAATCTAACTTTCTCAAGTTATTGTAGCATGATCACCGGAAGACATGTTGATGATAAGTTATTTATAGCATACACCACACTCATATTATCTATCTACAAAATGTACAGCTTGGTTGGCCAAATCAGAATCTGAAAACACCAATAAGCTATAAAATACCACTTCGGTAAATTAAGTAAATGTAAGCCTGGTAAGAACTGGATGAAGTATCTGTGTGTATGTGAAGTGTCAGACCACACCTCCTGACCTCAGTCATATGCTTCCTTACTTTATCTGTCCTGTAGAAGGATTGGCTAGAAATTATTAATGGGTGTGACCAACTGTAACCAGTTTCTGCCATAGCTAAGGACAGAGCATGTGCAGAACATAATGCTCGTTGACCAAACTGTGTGATACTAGAATGCTGAGAAGTAAAGCACAAACCATATGTTACTTAGATACATTTCCCAGCACCCATATCAAAATGAGAGGTCAAACACAGATTACTGGTTTTATATCAAGGTGTTCTGCCTTCTGGTTCAGTGCTGTTCTGTGGCTTTAGTTGTCCTTTAATGAATGAATTATCTTTCCACAGCTGTGGCCACCTTCCTTCGTACCAACCTCCCTAACCTCTTGAGTCTAATTCAATGCCCAAAATTTAAATAACCCATAAACTGTCTTTTCATGGGCAATGGGGACCCCTAAGCCGCTGTGAACTTCTTAGATGGTCTCTAACAGCTTGCTACACACATCCGACCCAACAAAAAAAAAATTAACTTGATAGTGTGCCAATGATGAAAGACCCGCCTTATGCAAAACACACCAATGTAAAAACTGCTAAACTTCTCAAAATAAGCACATGAAATAGAGCATCCCATTGGCAGACATTTTTCAACACAGTATTCTCCCTAAAATTTGCCACCCATTAAGTTATCCTGGTGAAGTGGTAGCAGCCTAAATACTAACTCAACATCTATCTCAGCCACGAGAGCTTTATGGCCGCACTGTTTGACTATATCCAAAGCCCTGTCCAAAAGTTTGATAAAGGACTGAACATTATGCTAAATCCCGTGCATAATTGACTAATAAGCCCCCTGGGTAAGACAGATGCTGAATCATCCTGGACTTTCCGCTTTCCTTAAACGGGCCAGCCATCCTTCCCATCAAGAATTTTTTATTTATTTTTTTTCCCTCAGGTCGCTTGCGTATTGAGCTGCCTATTTAGGATTATTGCATTTCCTAGCTCCTTCCACCGCTTTTACAACAGGAACGACAAAACCAAACTTAAAACCATTGAACAAGAAACTTGCTATTTCCTTGTCTGGATATTTTTCCAACTAACTACTTAGCCTGCCCAGTACTGTTGGTGTTTGCGACTTTCCCAGTCTTTATAAATTATATTACTGGAGATAATTATTTGTGTTCGTGTTTGTATTACTGAATTGCTATACTGTTATAGTTGATAACACATTTTTAAGTAGTTGTGTACCCTGAGTATGTATGGGCCGTTTCATGTATTTATTATTTGTTTGTTTATTATTTGTTTATTTATTTATTTATTTATTTTATTATATTTTTTTTATTACCAAAACCTAAGATATTTACATAAGGGCAGAGACATTTGAATTTGAGTAAATGCTTAGTGGCTATTTGTAAACTTTTCATTAAGAGTAAATATATATAAAAGTGTTTTTTACTTATTATAACCGAACTCAGCATCATAATAAAGTTACAACAATACCAATTCTATTATAGCCCTTTACTGCAGGACATAATAATCAGAGGTAACTATAAATGGGTAGTGATGGTTAGATTAATGTATGTGTGATATATATATGCAAAACACTATTACTGAAGCTAAAACATGTCCCCTAAAGGTGCCCATACATCTATAAGATTTTACTTACCCGACCGAGCGCTCACCGATGTTCATCGATCCTGCCGGAACGCTTCTCCCGATCTTTATTCGACCGACATGCGATCGCAAAATGAATGGGATTTTGCGATCGCATGTCGGCCGAATATAAGATCGGGAAGAAGCGGTTCCGGCAGCATCGATGAACATCGGGTGAGCGATCGGCGGTAAGTAAAATCTTATAGATGTATGGGCACCTTAATTCTATTATAAGTGCCAGACAGCATTCAAAAACTTTCTCACTTCCCCCCTGCTACACCTCATAATACAACAATGACAATCCACATAGTCTTTCAGTGACAATTAAATCAAGTCTCATCCATCTGGATCTATTCTTTGTGAATTAACCACAGACAGTATAATTTAAAGATAGCACAATATTTCCCCAAACAAACAGTGCAGTTTTCATGCTATCAATTTCTTGCATGTAGTACAGCCAATCTAAACCCTTGAAATGTACAATTCTGATCACTTAAATCTAATGCCCTATTCAGACAAAGATATATTTGGATTCTACAAGAGGTTTTTCTAAATATTGCAGTAGGTAATTTTGCAGTAGGTAATATATCACATATATACTGCAGTAGGCAATACACTATATTTTGCAGTAGGTATGAATATATTATATTATACTGCAGTAGGCAATAACATTTTACACTATATATTGCAGTAGGTAATTATATATTACATTATATAGTGCAGTAGTAGGTATATATCATATATGCAGCAGGTAATGATTATATAATTATATATTGCAGAGGTAATGATATATTATATTATATATTGCAGTAGGCAGTTATATTGGATAATCCAATTTATAACTTTATTATTTTCATTTATAGCTTACATCTGTAACTGCCATATTACAGTATATTGCCATGTATATTGGATATCTTTCAGCACTGCTGGAGTTACCCAGATTATGGGGCATATTTATAAAGCTTCGTTAAGTTTTCGCGGCCGTTTTCACTGACATTAACGCATAAATCGCGTTTAATGCGATTTATAAATGTCCGAAAACAGCCGCGAAAAGTTAACGAAGCGTTAACCCTTCGCGGCGCTACTACTGTTACCGCTGCTTCTATTATAAAGCGGCGGTACTGGTTTCGCTCTGCTAGTATCGGCTGTTTTACTTCGCCACCTTGAAGGTGGCGAAGTCAGTCGATACTAGCCTCCCGCGGCGGGGATGGGCAGGCAACCCGTGGCGGGTGGTCGCACCTGCTCCGGGAGACACGCCCACCCCGCCCACACCCCCCCGCGGCAGCGGAGACCACCCGCCGCCGCTTCCCAGCAGCCCCTCCCAACCCGTTCCCCGCTCGCGGCAATCTCGGAACGGGAGGCTAGGAGGGCTGGCCGGGAAGGGGCCGCAGCAGGTGGTCACGACCACCCCGCGCGCACCCCCTCCCCAGCAACCCCTCCAAGCCCCCCGCCCGGCCGCTCCCGGGGAGGGAAGGGAGGGAGCCGCTGGGAGGGGTGGAGGCTCCCTCCCAGCGGGGCCCTGAGAAAGGCCTTTGGGGCTTAAGGGGTCCCGCAGCTCGAACCGGGACCCCTCCCCGGCCCAAAGGGCCTTCGCGTCACTGACAAGTGCCCTTGCAGCTTGACAAGAGCCCTTTGGGGCTTAGGGGTCCCGCAGCTCGAACCGGGACCCCCCTCCCCGGCCCTTGTAAGGGCCCTTGCGGCACTTATAAGTGCCCTTGCGGCTCTAACAAGAGCCCTTTGGGGCTTAGGGGTCCCGCAGCTCGAACCAGGACCCCTCCCCGGCCCTTGTAAGGGCCCTTGCGGCACTGACAAGTGCCTTTGGCGGGGGTCCCGCAGCTGAACCGGGACCCTCAGTGTGCGGCTCTTAAAAGAGCCCTTGGGCGACGTCTTCGGGCTGGTGACACCAACCCCACTCAGGTCGCCGATGCCAGGCAGACTCACTGCGGCCGTCAGTGAGCCCGCTGGCACTGCCGGCCTCAGCGGAGCCGATGTTGCCAGCCGCTTCTTTCTTCTTTCTTCAGCCATCTACTGCGATGGATTGAGTTCCTCGGCGGAAAGCTCTCTTTATATAGGTTGCAGAAATCCATAATCCGTTTCTGATTGGTCAATTTTTTACTGCTTGGTTTACATGCTTACATTAACCAATCAGATTTCTGGAAAGTTCAGAAATCTGATTGGTTAATGTAAAGCATGTAAACCAAGCATTAAAAAATTGACCAATCAGAACGGATTATGGATTTCTGCAAACCTATATAAAGAGGAGCTTTCCGCGCGGAACTCAGATGCCCATTGCAGTAGATGGCTGAAGAAAGAAGCGGCTGGCAACATCGGCTCCGCTGAGGCCGGTGGTGCCAGCGGGCTCACTGGCGGCCGCAGTGAGTCTGCCTGGCATCGGCGACCTGAGTGGGGTTGGTGTCGCCAGCCCGAAGACGTCGCGTCGGATCAAGACGCTGGCAACATCGGCCTCATTGAGGTCGCCGGCGCCCACCGGGGGTACCCCTGGCGGCCGCAGGGGTACCTCTCGGGGGTCGGCGGCCTCGGCGGAGCTGGTGTCGCCGGGACTGGAAGAAAGAAGACGCTGCCCAAGGGCTCTTTTAAGAGCCGCACACTGGGGGTCCCGGTTCGAGCTGCGGGACCCCCGCCAAAGGCACTTGTCAGTGCCGCAAGGGCCCTTACAAGGGCCGGGGAGGGGGGTCCCGGTTCGAGCTGCGGGACCCCCTTAGGCCCTAAAGGGCTCTTGTCAGAGCCGCAAGGGCACTTGTCAGTGCCGCAAAGGCCCTTATAAGGGCCGGGGAGGGGGGGTCCCGGTTCGAGCTGCGGGACCCCTTAAGCCCCAAAAGGCCCTTCTCAGGGCCCCGCTGGAGGGTGCCTTCACCCCTCGGCACACAGCGGGTCCCTCCCTTCCCCTCCCCGGGAGCGGCCGGGTCAGGGGCTTGGAGGGGTTGCTAGGGAGGGGGTGCGTGGTGGGTGGTCGCGGGAGGTTGTGGGCGGGGTGGGTGTATGCCCCGCCCCCTTAGGAGAGGCGTCGGGAAGGAATTTTAAGTCCCTTCGCGGCGATACTATACAGTATCGCCGCGAAGTGGCTTAAAATTACTGCAACACATCACGGCCGCGATACATATCGCGGGAATGTCGCTCGCCATTATAAATACGGCGATAGCGCTATTTTCGCGGCCGCGATGTGCGGCGGTAATTTTTTGGCGCTATTTTCGTTTCTTTATAAATATGCCCCTATGTCTTTTTATTCCATATTAACTGTTTTCACCCGTGTAACTTAGGGGCATATTTATAAAAGAGCGAAAAGTAGCAAAATGTTTTCGCATTCGCTTTTCGCATGGGTTTTCGCCAAAAAGACAGTTAACGCTATTTATAAAGGTAGCATTAACGAATGGCGAAACCGTTTCCACGAGCTATCGCTCCCTTTTCGCCTTACTTCGCAATGGTAATTTTAGCGAAAAGGGAGCGAAAAGGCATAACGTGATTTATAAAAGAGCGAAAGGTGGTTTTTGCGTTAAAAAGAGCGAAAGATTAGCGCGACCCTGAAGGTGGTGAAAAGTCATTGTTTGAGCGAATTAGAAGGGCGATCGCGCATTAGAATGTAATATGCCTTGGAAAAGCGACATTAGAAAGGCGATCGCGCATTAGAATGTTATATGCCTTGGAAAAGCGAACGCGCATTAGAAAGGCGACCACGCATTATAATGGAATATGCCTTGGAAAAGCGAACGCGCATTAGAAAGGCGAATGTGCAGTGCAAAAGAAAATTGGATTCCAATTGAGAAATTCTAAGAAGATTGACTAAATAAGACATGGCTGACTTCTTGGTAAATGTGAGGTGGCCATTGAACTTGACATCATTTTGGGTTTTCGCAATGCAGTCTTCTTAGATGCGTTAAGTTTTCGCTCTTGGATACTTTTCGCTCTTATCGCGCCCGTTCGCCTTTTTCAGCCGCGAAGGGTGTTTTTCGATTTTTAATAAATAAGGCGAAACGAAGCCCCAAATGGCGCTATTTTCGCTGCGATGTGCTGCGCTAATTATTTGGCGAAAAAGACAATCCTTTATAAATATGCCCCTTAATGAACATTGACAGTGAGGTCTATATTTCCCGAATCCATCACAATTATATGTCTATATATTTTAATAATTAGGCTGGCCATCTACAGATTAGAATAGTATCGATTGTCTGCCTCTATATGAAACAGTAATAAGTGGGCTGGCCACCCTACCTTTTCCCATAGTTGAATACTGGCAATATCTCCTTGTTTTTAAAAAATCCTCAAAGGATGATCACATACTGAACTGCTGCTCCTGGGGCCCTGCTGTATCAGAATAAAACTGTTCTGTCCATAACTGCAACTGCTGTATCTTGTGTAACTGCAAAAACAAAAGAAAGGGAGTTAGTTCTGTTTTTTTCTTTTTACAGTCACATAAACCCAAAACTCCTCCCCCTCCTTTTTTCCACCAAAATGCTTGCTCCGCCCCTTTATTTCACCTGGCTCAGGTAAGGGAATCTCTTGTTCCCTCCCCATTCTGACTATTGTACCAAAAATGGAGGTTTGAATGCCTGCGTGATCCTGCCCCTTATCTAGGCTCAGTCGCATTTGCCTTTGCCTCGCTCCTTCCCTTTTATTTTTATGCTGTTAAAGTAATCACTACTGGTCATAGACTGGGGGAAATTGTTTCTAGGTAAAGATACTGAGCAGATGTGGACCACTTTTAAAGGGATATTAAACTGTTACATTTCTAAATTTGGGAACAAGTGTAAAAAATTAGGTCCACTCCTGCATGGCTTAATGCTCAGGTAAAAGGGGAAATGGAAAAATAGAAAAAGGCTTTTAAAATGTTGAAATCAGATGGAACAAAACAGCCTTGCAGGTTGTATAAGCTGTAATAAAGAGTGCAAGAAAGCAATTAATCTACCTAAAATAGAAAATTAAATATGGATAGCCGAACAAAGCAAGTCCAACCCCAAAATGTTTTTTAAGATATAACTGTAAATGGTAAAAATTGAGGACTGAGAAGGGGGACCAATTAAAAATGGGGCTGAGTGGTTGTAGAGGATGCCAAAAAGGCGAATCTGCTAAACCACTTTGCATCGGTTTTCATTATCCTAATGTAAGGACTAATTCTAGTCCTTACAGCAGGGATTGTAATAATATGCATGGAAGAAAAGAGGAGTATTCACATTGGCTGACAGAGGTTATGGTACTGAAAAATTAGACAAAGTTAATATCGATAAAGCCCCAGGACCAGATGGATTGCATCCTCGGATTTTAAAAGAGCTTAGTTCAATGATCTAGACACTGTTCTTATTTTTTCATATTCACTTTGGTCTGGGGAGTGCCGCGGATTGGAAAAAAGCCAATGTAATACCAATATTCAAAAAAGGTAGTCGTTACCAAGCCTGGGTAATTATAGACCTGTAAGCCTAACATCAGTGGTAGGGAAGGTTCTGGAAACTTTGTTACGGGATCATATCCTTGACTTTTTCTCCAGAACTGATCTTATTAGTAGTAATCAGCACGAATTTATGCCAGACAAATTTAATTGGTTTTTATGAAGAAGCGAGTAAGAATTTAGATTCAGGCACAGCAGTGGATGTGGTATACTTGGATTATACTTGGATTATCCAAGTATACTTGGTATACTTGGATAGGCAACTAATGTATAAACTGAGGAATGTTGGCCTAGAAGAAAACATTTGTTCGTGGATAGAGAATTGGTTATTGGATCGCAAACAGAGAGTGGTGATAAATGGAACTACATCTATGTGTGCTAAAATTCTAAGTGGAGTGTCTTAGGGTTCTGTACTGGGGCCCCTTCTATTTAATCTGTTTATAAATGACTTAGAAGGGGGCATTGAGAGCAATTTGTTGATGATACTAAACTATGCAGAGCTTTGGAAACTTCAAATGATGTGCAAATGCTGCAAGCAGACGTAGATAGATTATCAAAATGGGTAACAGAATGGCAGATGAGATTCAATGTTGATAAATGTAAGGTGATGCATTTGGAATTATAATCCCTGTGCCACCTACACCATAAATAACTCTGTGTTAAGTGAATCTGTAATGGAAAAAGATTTTGGGGTTCTGGTACAGTAGATAACAGACTTAATTGTAGCAAACAATGCCAGGTAGAAATGGCTTGAGCTAGCAAGATATTGTCTTGTATAAAGAGAGGTAAGGCCTCATTTGGAATATGCAGTGCAATTTTGGAATCCTGTGTACAAAAAGGACATCTTTGAAATGAAAAGGTTTCAGAGAAGGGCAGCTAAATGAATAAGGGGATTGGAGGGAGCTTGAATATGAAAGGGGACTGGAAAAGTTACAATTATGTAGCTGGAGAAAAGGCCACTTGCGTGAGGATATGATTACTGTGTATAAATACATTAACGGGCCATACAATAAACTATCTGGGGCATTGTTCACTAATAGAACATGTCAGAGGACACGAGGACATCCTTAAGGTTTGAAGAAAAAAGGTTTTTGGCTTCAAGTGGGAAAGGGTTTTTCACTGTGAGAACGGTAGTAAAGTTGGACTGTCTTCCAGTGGACGTTGTTATGGCAGGTTCATTGGTCAGTTTAAAAAAAAGCTGGATGAGTTTGCCAAACAAGGAATGTTGCAAGTTACTGGTATTGATTCATAAAGTAGAGTTGATCCAGGGAAATTTCCGATTGCTACTTGGAGTAAGGAAGGATTTTTTTCCCTTCATAAATTTGGTGGGGTTTTTTTTGCCTTCCTCTGGATCAACAGTTAGGCAGGAAATTAGGATATTGTAATAGGGTTGGACTGGATGGATTATGTCTTTATTCAACCTCAAATACTACTATATTACTATGCGGTGCAGTTTTGGAATCCTATGCAAAAGAGACATCTTGGAAATGGAAGCAGTTCAGTGAAGGGCAACTAAATTAATAAGGGGAATGGGGGGGGCTTTATTATGCGGTAGATTAGACAAGTTAGGGCTGTTTACATTGGAGAGCGACATTTGCGTGGGGGATATGATAACCTAATACAAATATATTAATGGGCCATACAATAAACTCTCCGTGATTGTTCACTAATAGGTCATATCAGAGGAATCGTGGACATCCTTTAAGGTTGGAGAAAAGAAGTTTATCGTCAGGTGTAGGAAAGGTTTCTTTACAGCAGTGGTGTAACTTCCGCCCCGCCCCACCACCCCCCTGGACGGTAGTAGGGCCGGCCACACCCAAATCCCTGCAGTATTCACCCTTTTTAAAGAGCTGATCACGCGTATGAAGAAAACATACGCACGATCAGCTCTTTAAAACCGGACCGAACTTCCGGAACTGAACCAGACAATCGGGTCCGGTTTTAATGAGCGTGATCGCGCATATGTTTTCTTCAACTCCCGCGATCAGCTCTTAAAAAGGGTGAATACTGCAGGGACCTGCGTGGAGGGAGTCCTTGGCCCGGCCCCAAACTCAGGGGGCCCCTTCAGGTATGCCCCTGCTTTACAGTGAGAGGTGAAACTGTGGTAACTGTCTTCCAGCAGAGGTTGGTATGGCAAGTTCATTGATTAGCTTAAAAGGCCTGGATAAGTTTCTAAAACTAAAAAAAATGAGAATTACTGGTATTAATTATATATACTATAGATCGGGTGGGATTCATGGAAAACTCCAATTGCCGTTTGGAGTCAGGAAGGAATCCCCCTTTTTTAGCTGGGATTTTTTGCCTTCCTCTGATCAACTGTATGTGGTTTTTTTTTAAAAAAAAGGTGAATAGGTTGGACTTGATGGAAGTTATGCTTTATTCAATCCTCAATTATTACTAATGTATGTTACTATGTGATCTTAATGAATCTATTAGCCATGCTAATAGAGAAATAAGTGGATATGGATAGTTTATACCTGTTTATACCTGTAGTGTGAGTCCAAATGTAGTATCTCCTTGCACACCTCCTTTTTGCTATATTGTGATTGCTCTCATGACGCTAACACAAACAGCATGTACAATACATATAAGACATGAGAGCTGCACTCACATTATTAAATGTTTTTTATTGTGACCAGATAGTGCACAAGGTTTCGGGGCATAACACAACTACCAGGGACTGGTTTAAATACCTTTCCTCCAAGGATAGGGATGAGCTTAGCTATTTAAAATTTGCAAAAAAAAAAGTGCTTCTGCTATAATAAAGTAACTTATTTATACTTTTCAATAAATAATGAAATGGTAAGATGACTTATAATACTAATATCAAAATATGAACAGATTAGTGATAAAAATCTTATAAATCTTAACTATATATATTATACTTGTAATAAAGTGCTTTTGTTGTACATTATATAGTATCATTTTGGTATTCCTAAATTTCTGTTATTAACCCTTTTGTTCTCATATCTTGTCATTGCATGTGCTAGATGCTGTATACTTGTCTTTTCTTTGGCTTCTCGTGGCTTTTTGGTTTATTGCATTTTTACAGATCTGTGGACAAAGGATACTTTTTCATTTACAGGAAACATTCTTAAAGGACCGGAGCTAGTTACACAAGCAGAAGGAAAGATTTAGGTGCAACACATTCTGGATTTCAACCGGATACCAAAAGAGAATACACAGGGAAAGAAAAAAGAACAACCAAAAGATTCCCTGCACGCAGAGCCAAGGAGTCTCAGAGGAAGCTCTAGGAGAATACAGGTCAGTGGAGGCACAAGAAGAAAACCCCTTGTAATAAACCTATCAGGGACACAATTGGACACAAATGAAATGAATGTTATTAGCAAAGGGCCAAATTTTATCCCCACATATAAGGCTTCCTTATTAGACACTAAAATAGATTTTTACAAATTTACACATAGATTGAAATTAAAAATGTGTTGAAAGGATGCACCAGCGTACACTAAAGAACCCTTTAAGAAAAAGAGTGGTACCAAACTAAGTTCTAACAGATCTACAAGCTTTAGACTGGGAAAAGAGCCCACCCAAGACGTAATATGACAAAAGTATAAGGAAAGCCTTGGAACATTACAAGAAAGAGAAGATATAGTTCAAAAAGGGGAATAAATGGGGTGCTACTGTCATAATGGATAAAGAGAGTATATAAAAGAGGCGGGGAGAGGACAGTTTAAACAAAAAAAGAACAGTATACTGAATTGACATTAGAGATGTACTTGGTTCTAATAGAACCCAGTTTCGATCGAATCCGGCGGTTTTCGAAAAGCCAACAAACTTTCGGAACTCCCGGATTTTTCGAACGCGAATTTTCTGAGTTTCGATTTTTATCGTAAATTCGATAAATTATCGAAAATCGAAGTAGAATGATTATCGAAATCGAAGTGTAAACAAAGTAAGTGGGGATCCCTCGTAATTGTACGAATCCAGGTAACCCTCGAAATCGTAAGCCCATCAACCACTCGAAAAGTAGCGAGGATTCGGTAACCCCGATAATTGTACGAATCCAGGTAACCCTCGAAATCGTAAGTCATCAACCCTCGAAAAGTAGCGATCGATTTCGGTAACCCTCGAATGTTTTTGCCGATTTCGCCAACCCTCGAATGTACCAAGAACTGATTCGGTAACCCCTGTATTTGTGATATCGGTAACCCTCGAAGTAGTGTCGATTCGGTAACCCTGCAAAATAGCCCGCCGAAAGCTCGAAAAAGCCCGATTGTGAGGAAAGATAGATTTTTTAAATGAGTTTTACTTATATTTACGGGTTCCCCAGACCATTCCCCAGGTCCCTTTGCTATTAACCGTAACCTGCTATACTATTTAATCCTTAAAATTGATAGAAACTTTCAAATTTTTTTCCCCACTAGACTTCTAGGGTCCCGTTTTCGGATTTTCGGATTTTTCGAATTTTCCTGAAAATTTGAAAATCCGAAAACGGGACGAAACTATTAGTTTCGGCCATCTCTAATTGACTTCAGACCAAGCTTAACACATAATGAATTGTTGATAGAATTATAGTAATAGATGCATGGTCATGGGAACAATAGATACGTAACTAAAGACTTTTTTAATGGAAGAGAAAATCCCATTACACACGTTTTTTATCTTTTACCCAAATCCATAAAAAATCCTATTAATCCACCAAGGGCCGCCAATAGTGCAGGTTTAGGGTATTATTTTTCAACCACTTGGGGAATGTTTATAGAACATTATCTTCAACCTATAGCTAACTCTATTCCAGAATGTTTTTAACCAGATACAACTGACTCTTAACCAGAATTAATAAAGACACAAGGTGAAACAATGCACATTCTTGGCAACCATGGACATACAGTCACATATGCTGTATTCCTCACCAGAAAGTCATTAATGTGTTCCAAAATTATTGGAACAGAACCTTCCCACAGGACAAGTGTACTTTTTATTAGACTTACTAAATGTTGCATTAACTAAAAAATATTTTCGATTTAATGATACATTTTATTGCAGAAGTGGTGGAACAAGTATAGCTGCAATGTTTGGCCCGGTCATAGGCAAAACCTATATGTCTCGGATTTTGAAAATACACAAAGTAGTAATCACCAATCAATAATAGTATGATGTCTTACATGAGATTCCTGATGACGTGTTTTTTATCACAGAATCTAAACTTAAACAATTACATGACATTAAATATGGCATGAAGATTTTAAGTTCACAGTCCATTATGACAAATACAAGGTGGCATTTTTGGAGTGTGACAGTCTATAAAGAGAAAATACTCTCAAAAAATGACCATCACCAAATGTAACCTGGATAAAATGAAAATATCACACAGTGTCAAAACATTTTTAAACATAACAAACACAATGCAGCTCCAGTAAGATGGATGTTACTAAAGGTGGTTAAGAGAGCTCCCAGACAAGGGCGCAGATAGAAACACCTGCAGGTTTTTTAAGGGCATGTCCACCTCTAAAAAAAATACCTCACGTAGTCAGCCCCACAAAACCCTGTGTTTTTTTTCAAACCTTTTAAAGAACAGCCACCAGCCACTGTCCATGATGTCACCAGCACGGACATGACTGATAGCCATTACCAGGATGAAGGAGGAGCCACTGTTTTGTAAGTATGATCCTGGGAGCCGATTTGAAAGGTTTAAAGGGCAACCTATACCGAAAAAAAAGTTGTTTTAATTGACCATAACTGGAAAGTATGTTGTATCTGCCCCCTATTTCTTTAGATATCCAGTTTAAAACTTCTCATATTTCAGCTGTCAATCAAGTTCTTTGCTCTCAAAAACTATTCTTCTGTGAGTAGTTTTACTGTAAATGGAATGGTGAGCAGAGTTTGACAGTTGGAATGCTGTAATGCTGTGTGCAGGCTTGACAGTTGATTTGTGGGGGGAAACTCAAGTCAGTATGAAGTGGGAGTGGTTAAAAGTGGGAGGGGGATACTGTTCCTAAAAAAAATGTGTGCTGGATTGAAGCATGCAGCAACACAGGCAAATCAGAGTAAGTGCTACTACATGTATTCATTATAGATTAAGATGAGGCCAAAGTAATTTTTTCAGTATAGTGTCCCTTTAAAAGGTATGTACACTGGAAAATTAGTTTTTTTTTTTTAATGCCCAGTAGTGGAAACTATATTCATCCCCAACTATCACTGTACTGTTTTTTTGTTGATCTGAACCCCTATTTGATTAGATATCCAATCTTAAAGATCTTACATTTTACATTCTGTAAGCAGTTTTACCATAGCTGGAATGGTTTGACAGTTCGTGTGCTGTATGCTGTATGCAGTTTTGACAGTTGTTAGAGTCTGAGTAAAACAAGTATTGCATTGAAGGCATGCAACAACACACAACACCTCAGAGTAAGTGCTACTTAACATGAATTTATTTATAGATTAAAGGACAATTATACTCACCTTCCCTCGCTCCTTTCTTAGGTCAGTACCTTCTACCCAGGGTGAGGACCTGGGTTCATGTAACTTTTTGAACCGCTAGGTCCACTCCTGGGTTCTCGTAACTTTTGCATAGACTTACTGACACTATGCTCGGGTAGGCTCTGCCACCTCTTCTCCTTGCACAACGAGGCCAATAGGAAGGCATGCTCGTTGCAGAGTGTGTCTTCCTATTGGCCTCGTCACCAACGAGTCTATGCAGAAGTTACGCAAACCAGGAGTAAGGACCTAGCGGTTCAGGTCCTCACCCTGGGTAGAATGTACTGCCAAGAAGAGGAGAGGAGGAGGTGAGTACAATTGTCCTTTAGATGACGCAAAGTCATTTTTTTAGTATACATACATGAATAGGGGGTAATTGTGGGCTGAACTACTGAAAGAAAATATATTTTAGGAGGGTGGACATGTTTGCAGGGGCCCTGGTATGGCCTCCTTTGGCTTTGAGCCCCATAGCAACTGCTATAGTTGCTATGGTGATCCCTACGCCCCTGCTCCCAGAGGGGGAAATTACGAAAAAAGTTTCCTCAAAGAGAAGCATATTGGATACACCACCTAAATACCATCCATCCAATTAGACTAAATGAAGAAGTTAATTTTAGATGTTTCCTGTAAATGAAAGATTGTATATTTGTCCACAGATCTGTAAAAATACAAGAAAACCAAGAAAGAGAAAGCCAATAAAAGACAAAATATCCAGCATGTAGTACATGCAATGACAAGATCAGAATTCAGAATTTTGCAACAATGTAATATAAGTGTTAAAGAAGCAACAGAGTCTCTCTCTCTCGCTACTCGCTGTGGTTGATCGGCCACGCAAGGAAGTCGAGAGACTCCTCTCACGCATGTTCAGAAGCAAAAACCCACACATGGATTCATGGACGCACATTATGGCTTTTATATATAGGATATAGATCACAAGTTTTAGTTAATTTTAAGTACAACATGATAAAATAATGCAATTATAGCACATCATATTATGATATTAAGTATTATATGCATCTTAAGCGCTTACAGTATTATTGAAAAGTATAAAATAAACACTTTATAATAAAGCACAAAGCACTTTTTTGGGAGGAAAGGTATTTAACCAGTCACTGGTATGTTATGCACCTGACGAAGGATTGCCCCGAAACGTTGTGCACATATCTGGTCACAATAAAAATCAATTAAATAATTGTGAGTGCGGGTCTCATCGTCTTATATTATACCTGTAGTGTGCCAGGGGGAAAGGCTGGGTGACCAACAGTGCCCTGCCCCCTTTTAAAAAGTAAAACTCCCAGAGCTAAAAAAAAGGGGGGGTAGGAAGGTTAGAGAAGGGGAAAAAAGCAGATTTAAGATTGGTGGTAATTAATCATTATTACTGGTGATTAGTTGGAAACATGATTTGGCACGGTTTATATGTCCTTTAATATTAAACTTTTCAGTGCCAAAAGACTTTGCCAGATAATTACCACTGACCCTTTCACTGCCAGCCGGCTTTCACAAAATATATCATTAATACTTACATAGTAACATAGTAATTGAGGTTGAATAAGACATTCGTCCATCAGTCCATTTTTTCACCAAGTTCCTTTTCACCTCTTTTAACCCTACTAACAGTTGATCCAGAGGAAGGCCAAACAAACAGCTAAAAAAGGGGGTAAATATTCCTCCTGACTCCAAATGGCAATCGGAAAGATCCTGGATCAACAGAGAACTGCAATAAAAGTATTGATATGAATAATATGATTTCAGTGTCAGAGACTTTTGCCAGAAGTTTTTCTGTGCCACCAGACTTCCTAGACTATGACTATTAACTCTTTCAGTGCCCGCAGACCTTCCACATATTTTTATTAACACTTACAGTGCCAGCAGACTTGCCAGAGTTACTCTTTCAATGCCAGCAGATTTCCGGAGAATTAAAAGTCTTTCAGTGCCAGAAGGCTATACCCCAGTGTATAATTAAAGGTTTACTCCATCAACAAAATGTCTCACCTTATTTAAAGGGACAATACAGTACGTTCAAAGGTGTAGCTATGCACAATAGTGCGGTGCAAGCAGGGATCTACAAAAAGATCACAGAAAAACAATGCCGAGCAAAAGACACTCCTGGCTAAAAAGTATCCCAAAAGAGCTGCAACAAGCTATTCACACAAATAATTATCAAAATTAACAACCTTTATTCACAACGGTGTATAATAAATATGGTCAAGAAATACTATAATAAATAAAAACCCACACTTCCCTCCCTCATTGTATCCCCACACACTAGATAAAAACATAAATAAACCAAATCCTAACAACACATCATACAGTTAGTGTCAGTGTCAGTGCGCGTCCCCCTACCATACTTAACATCATCTGAAGAAAAATAAATTAGGGAGCATAACTTTGTGTCCCAACATCGGTTATCCCCGTGTAACGAATGTATTAGACGCAGCTGCAAAGTTCAAATACTTTCACTCCAAATGGACATTATGTTCCATAAATTGTAACTATCCAGCTGCGGCTGTTGTTTAGGATTTGGTTATTATTTTTGTTTTGTTGATGTGTGTGCGGATACAATGGAGGGAGGGAGTGTGGGTTTATTTATTTATAGTATTGTTCTTGACCATATTTATGAACACCGTTGTGAATAAAGGTTGTAATTTTGATATTATTTGTGTGTGTGAATAGCTTGTTGAGCTCTTTTGGGATAATTTTAGCCAGGAGGTCTTTTGCTTGGCATTGTTTTTGATTATTTAAATGGACACTATACTGAAAAATGACTTTGCCTATCTTATTCTATAATTGGAACATGTAAGTGTACTTACTCTGATTTACGTGTGTTGCTGCATGCCTTCAATCCAGCACACACTTTTTAGGAGCAGTACCCCCCTTTTTTTAACCACTCCCACTTCCATCCAACCTGACCTTTTCCACAAAACCAACTGTCAAGCCTGCACACAGCATACAGCATTCCAACTATCAGAACTCTGTCAGCATTCAGCTACAGTAAAACTACTCACAGAAGAATAGTTTTTGAGAGCAGGAACTTGATTGACAGCTGAAATATAAGAAGTTTTAGATTGGATATCTAAAGAAATAGAGGGCAGATCAACAAAAAGAGATACAGTGGTGTTTGGGATGAATATAGTTTCCAGTTATGTAAATTTAAAAAAACCTATTTTTTAGTATAGATGCCCTTTAAGTTAATTAATTAGAATGAAACACAGAAAATGTACCCGTGATCATGCTCCTCTTAAGGGGGATACACACCATACAATTCCTCCTGACCGACTGTTCGGCCAGGAGGAGGGTTGTCGGTACGGCAAAAGTAGCCAACATTCGACAGTTAGCCACGACTTGTGGTGCATAGAGGACACAAGATCGATTGTGGTTTTCCAATGTGTCCGATCATTTGTTGTCCGATACGGAATGAACGAATATTTGGACATAGGTCGTTGCCTGACTGCAAAACACATCTGATAATTCAGCCCGACCGACAAAACACTAAATGTCAGTTGGTCAGGATGAATTGTATGGTGTGTACCTAGCTTTACAAGCTTACTCTGACAGGCCCAACATCATACATACTTTCTTACAATGGTTAAATTGAAGAAGGGAGCCAGACATAGCTCCTATACTTCCAGTTCTTCAATTAAACTTTGCCAGAGTATTACCAATAAACTCTTTCAGAGCCAGAACTTTCCCAAAGTATAACCAACCCAATTCTTTCGCTGCCAGCAGATTTTCCTACAGTATTACCATTAAACATTTCAGCGATCAGCATTAACATGAGATACATATACCTGTTGTACATGTCTCTCCATGAGTTGCAGCTATTATAGACCCACTTATCAGGGCTGTCATACACATATGTTAAGTTCAAACGGGAGAGGAGGGGGGAGGAAGTGACAGGGATAGAGATCTTGGGGCCGTCTCAAAACCCACTTGTTATGTTAAAAAGTGGGCAGCACGCTTAATTGCATTTTAGAATTGCGTCTGTTCTTAAAGCAAGCTCTTAGTGCCCCACCGTCCTTTCCCCTCCCCTCAGTACATCCCGCTGCTTCTATTTGCAATATTTTAGCCAAACTCTAGTCGGCTACAATGTTGCAAATGGAATCAGCTGAACTTACTAAAGGGAGGGGTAAATAAGAGCTCAGCTAAAAGAAACTGATGGTTTTTTAGGCAGGGCACACTGCGCCGCAAACGCAATTGCACACGGAATAGCATTGCAATTCACGTGCGATTTTGTTACGTTTGAGCATGCTTTTTTTTCATTAGATATAGAAAAATGCATGCGAATGCGATAAAAATGTGGAATGCAAATGCAATCACATGCACAATCACATCACACCGTTTTCAGTGCATTACCGCAATTTCAAAAAAGACGATAGTGTGGCCTAGCCCTTAAAACTGAAAATAAAGGCTGCCTCTGTACTTTTTCCAGCGGCATGCTTAGGTAAAATTCTCACCTTACTTCATTAGAGCCGAGTCCCTGTACTGTTCTGACTGTTTTTATTAATATTATTTTTTTTATATATATTACTTTCATTTTTATAAATAAAACATTGTTACATAAAAAAGGAAAGTACATAATACAAAGGGCTAGTGTCCATAGTATTTTTAGAATTGGGTTGAAATACCCTGGTAAGATTATTGAAGTTTAAGCAAAATTAACAAAGTTTTGCTAAATTAAATATGTCCATCATATACATTTTATCTTCGTCTCAAAGCTGAGTCGTCTCATGTAATCTACAGCATCTGGTATCATCTCTTTTATATTTAAATCAGCAGTGGGACATGTACTGGTCCCCAGAGGGTGATTCCAACCTGAACGCCAGTAATATCTGGGTTATTAAGAATATGGCAAGCGAGAGGCTCAATGAAAGGGCATATAGATTGGTGAGAGTGGACATCCCTGCCCCCACCATTTGCAATACTAAAATATTTGAAATAAACTGGGAAAAGAATTTGCATTTAAAGGGTGTAAGTAAGTATAAGATAGAGGAGTTTGAAAAAACTCCCCCTGAATGCCAGTAGTAGCGTAATGTATCAAATAGGAAGGGCAAACACTTAGCCTATCAAAAGCCATTTTTGGCGTCTAGGTCAAGAGATGCTGATATTTTATTAAAAATTCTATGATATCAAGGACTCTTCTTGTATTATTGCCTGCCTTCCTGTGTAATATGAATCCTTCTTGATATTTCTGAATATAATGGCTAACAGGGGTGCTAGTCTGTTAGCAAAGATTTTCTATGGGTAATAGCTTGTTATTATTATTAATACATTGACTTGAAGGAGCAAAAATTACTATTTTTTTTTTAAGCTAGATCTGAAACTCATTACTAAAGTGTGCGCTAGATAAGAGAAGTGTGTTTTTTTACTGAGTAAAATTTGGGTGTATATTTGCCCATTCCCTCTAACCGGCTAAAATTCTTAGGTTTTTAATCAAAGCCCAGCATCCATTTTTTTTTTTTTGGCAACTGAAGCACTCCAACACCCACTCCACCCTTTCATTTCCATGGCAACCATACCTAAATAATCAAAAAATTGTTTCACCACCATAACGCAAAAACATAACTCTCCCCCTCACACTGCAAATGCACCCCTACACCCACTTCATACTTCCTTTTCTGTGCTCACCATACCTAAATAAGTAAGTTATGATCATAAAGATAAAAACGTACTCGCTAACCATTTAGGTATCTTTTACGATACCAGAATGCTAGTATTTTAAAAAATTGTAGTTTTGTGGGTGGTTTATACAAAGTCTCCAAGAGTAGCATTTCAAAAAAAATTAAGATTGTTCCAGTAAACTGGAACTTATTTTACCCACACACCCACACACCCACACATTTTTACTTTTCAATCTAAACATGTCTTCTACTTTATTTCTATAGCTAAAACATGAAAATGTATGGAAATAAAAGTATTTGAGCACTGTTCCACTAGAGGTCACTAAAGGACTACTCAAAAGCTAGATAATGAGAAACAGGCTTTGATCAACATGTATAATAGAGTAGAGGATCTCAGTGGATTCATCCAAAGCAAAATATAAAGAATTGTGCTGAAACACATTTTAAAATAAAAATTAATAAAACTTAAAAAAGGAAAAAAAATATTGTTTAAATTGATTTGTTTTTTTAGGATTTGTAATTAGGTGTCTTTAAATAGCATGCTTTCTCACTGAAAGAACACTTTCAGTGGGTTA
Source organism: Hymenochirus boettgeri (assembly GCA_019447015.1). Classification (NCBI taxonomy): domain Eukaryota; kingdom Metazoa; phylum Chordata; class Amphibia; order Anura; family Pipidae; genus Hymenochirus; species Hymenochirus boettgeri. The sequence continues at coordinate 133,812,313 of CM033470.1, forward strand.
AAGTGGGGTGCTGAAAACGTAAATGTACTAAAACTAGTCTTTCCCTTTGTTTACAAGAGAGCAACCTGTTTATGGAAGTAAAGATTGAAAAAGTAATGTATGGTTTTTTAGTGATGTATGGTGTGTATAGTTTATTTATAAAGCGCCATTTGGGGACGAAGCGCTGTACAGTAACAAAATACTATGAAGTCATACACAGGGGATATACATAGATAGTTCAGTACATGAATATATTAATTATATAAGCTGTGTGAGGTTCTCATTATTCAGGTCATGGTATATCTGTTGTATTCATCAGATCAACTAGACTTTAGTTCTTGAAGCTCTTGAAGACTAGCAAAACGTTCAAGAACTAAGCTTGATCTAACTGAATTCAAAAGATATTAATTATATAAATAGAAGTGCTAGAGCATGGCACACAGGAAAGGGAGGTCCCTGCCCCATAGAGTCAATCTAGTTAGGTAGGTAATATACAGATACAATGGATGGGTATAAGTACTGGAGTGAGACGTATGCACTGCAATTAAAAACAATCATAAATGTGCTGGCTACCAGATAGGTGATGTAAGGCTAGATTTAAACATGTTAATTGAAGAAAAGAAGTTTCATCTTTAGGTTAGGAAAGATTTATTTACAGTGAGAATGGGTGAAACTGTCTTCCAGCAGATGTGGTAATGGCAAGTTAGAGTATAGTATAGTATTTGAGGTTAAATAAAGCATACGTCCATCCAGTTCAACCCATCTAGCAATATCCTCATTTCCTGTTGATCCAGAGGAAGGCAAAAAAAAAAAAAAAACAACACCAAATTTATGAGGGGGGGGGGGGGGAATTCCTCCTACTCCAAGTGGCAATTGGAATATCCCTGGATCAACTGAAATGACCAATGAACTGCCAGCATCCATTGAAAGATAGCATAGCTTTACCATTCTCACAGTGAAAAACCCTTTCCAAACTTGAAGACTAAAACCTTTTTTCTTCAAGTCTTAAGGGATGTCACATTGTCCTTTTACATGATCTATTGGTGACCAATGCCCCAGATAGTTTATTGTATGGCCCATTAATGTATTTATACACAGTAATCAATACAGTACCCACGCAAGCGCCTTTTCTCCAGCATAACAAGTGATATTTCTTAAACATATTAACCAGTAGACACTGTGCAATGATTGTAGCTCCTGGGCATATTATATACATGTAATGAAGTATGGTAAGTACAGAGCTGGAATGCATAACCACAAGCCCTTGAGGGATACAGGACTCTCTACAGGTATGAAACAATCGACAGGGATAGAGAATCATTCTGTGTTTATTTTAGACTCAGACCATTAAAGGGCATGTCCATCCCCAAAACTAAAATTGAACCCACAACTGGCCCCTGTGTAGTATTAAGGATAAAATCCTTACCTTAATTCTGCTCCAAAGGTTCTCCTGCAGTGCCTTTTCAAGTGTCCAGAAAGTGAAGAGTAGGGGTTTCTGTGTGCCTGCTAAACCAGTGCCTGCTAATTCCTTGTCCTTCGGGAGGACTCTGGCATGCGCAGAGGAGCCTTCATCCCTCTGAATCCAACTTGGCTTCTTCACCCCTACCTATAAAAGAGTAGTGTAGCCCACCCTATCCCACCTCTAACCGCCAAGTTGTTTTGTAAAACAAGCAGCAGAAATGTATTACTTTCCTTCGTTCCTTGCTCTCTGCATTGTCGGCAGCCGCGTATGTGATTGGCTGCCTCTCAGCCAATCATAGACATGGCTGCCAGTCTGGCCCCTGCTTGAACTTCCAGCAACCTCGGAGTTGGCATCCTCGGAATTCCGTGTCACAAACTCCTTGGTAGCATCTATTATCCTTAGAATTTACAGAGGGGGTACAGTACCTACTATATTTTAAAGCATGCATTTGAAAGTTAAAGAAAATATTAAGTTTATCTGAATTGATTAAAATGAAATTGTTATACCATCAACAACAAACTATGCATAACATAGGACACTTTGTGTCTAAGCATGTTATATCCAATGATCATGTTTCCTGACAAATTGTTTCCTTGTTGTGGTTACTGCCAGACACAGACTTTCCTTTGACATAAGTTTGGAAAGGTTCAGAAAATAAAGCAACACAGAAAGACAGGCTTCACACATCATACTGAGTAAGAATAACACTCTACTCCTAAGTATGGAGTCGAAGACTGCCCAACCACACACATTAATTGGATTTACTTTACTTTGCTTCTACTTTTTAATAGGATGCAGTGTAAGTAATGTATTTTTATGCTGTGAAATTTAAGGTGTATGTCCCTGTGTGCAGATGTGGGTACTGTATGGGAATCAAAAATGTTTAGACACCTTCTGTTCTTATACAACAGAAAAAACCACAATAGGAAAGATCTCCAATCGTGTGATTAATTGAGGAAGTTTGCAAAAAGAAGCACTCGTCAACACACAATTACAGTGGACAATACGGTAATGTGTGCTTCTTTTGCAAACTGCTGAAACTGCTTCAGTATACAATTTTAGTGGTGTTCTCAGCTGCTTTTTAAAAAAATTAGATGTTGAGAGTTTGATCTTCTGTTTTCGTAATACTAAAAGGTGAAGGACTATAGACTTTAGACACAGTGCAAGATACCAAAGTGGCTTGTAAGAATTGGGGATAGGGCTACAAAAAAGTATATGAGGTTAGCTGAGGAATGCAAAGTTGTGCATGTGGGCAAAAACAACCTGAATGGGAGGAATACCCTAATTAGAAATCTCAAGGAGGTCTTTTTCAACTTCAAAAAAAAAAATAAACAATAAAAAATAAATAAACCTTGAGGAACTTTTAACAAAGATTCATTTTTAAAACTTTCCAGCCATGTCCTCTAGAAATGCCTTCTTTTTTACCATTCCATTTATTGGGTTGATATTGGGAGCTGCTGAAAAATCAGTGGCGTATTTAGGGGGGACTACTGACTGCAGTGGCGTGTTTAGGGGGGACTAATGGCTGCTCAGTGCAGTCTGCGTTCTTGGTGTCCATAGACGGTTACATCAATTGTACATAGATTGTTCGATTGTCAATTGAGCTGTGAGAGGAGAAGCAGCATTGTATGTTTCAAAAATGTATCCAGTCTGCCCTGTGGTTGAGAGCAGCATAACTAATAATAATTGATACACAACTGGATCAATATTAAATCTGCAGCTGCCTGAGGTAAATACTGAGACTGGGTTATGTACAACTATTATTGTATCAACTACACTGTGATGGAGCATAAGTTTTGTACACTGGCGGTGGATCTTCGAACGAGCAGCCGTGATAAAGTGCCCATACACGGCACGATTATCGCCCAAAACGGCGTTCATAACATATGTGTGCCGCGGGCCAGCACATGCAATCGCAGTGAGCAGGAATAGGGGACCTTAAAGGACATGTGCACCCCCAAAACTATAATGTAACCCACTACTGGCCCCACTGGAGCTGGGATGTGCATTTGGAGCACATCCCAGCTCCAAATGGTTCTCCTGTAATCCCCCCTGAAGTCCAAAAAAACTGTCCACAAAGGAGAATTTGCCATGCATAGTTCAGCCACCCCACCCCACCCCTCTTCTTCCCTCTCCGCCCGTTTTGGTCTCTCTCCCCCTAGCGTAAAAACCCTTGGTCATATGTTAGTGCTTCCCCCCCTAGCCCAACCGCTATAATAAAATTATCAGAGACTACCCTGAACTCACTTACCCTACCTCTTTCCCCTCGGCGTTTCTAAGCAGTCGGCAGTGGCGTCCGTGATTGTTTGCCTCTCAGCCAATCACAGACGTGGCTGCCGGTCCCTCCCCTGCTTGCAGTTCCGTGCAGCAGAGGGCTGGGACATGTGGCAGAGGAAAGCGGTAAGATAAGTAAAAGGGGGAGTTTCTAATGATTTTATAGCGGTTGGGGCTAAGGAGGGAAGCCCTACTATGTGTAAAAGGTTTTTTGAAAGGGTGGACATGCCCAATAACATATTGGCAAAGGAACGTGATTGGTTCAAGAGAGGTGTTAAGGAGGCCATTTATGTGAAAATAAAGAAACCAAGCCTAAATAGAGGTGGGGGGGTTCGACACCAACTGTAACTATCACCTCTTAGCCACTATCCAATCACGCCCTTAACACTTGGCTGTGATATGCTAATTGGATTTTCCAAGGTACATAATTGCCACAGATTCTTGTACAAGTCATTCTGAATTGAGAAAGCCAGTCGGATGACTAGCGAAACATCTAAGAACTAAATTCAAGTCCAGTTGATCTAATTGATACAACAAAATATAATGATAATGTAGTGTCCGTTAGGATGGGTACAAACGTAAAAAAAATTCCAACAACCCCTATAGAGTGGTCAGCCGCAGCAAATGTCTGCTATGGACCACATGATCGGCAATGATACCGGCATGTCAAATGCCCGTACATTCATCCAGGCAAATTATAACCGACAGCGTTCACAGCCGCCACCCGAAATCACCTCAGATTTTTCGGCCTGACTGACTAATACACGAAAATATCTGTCGGTTTGCCCGAAAATGTTTGTGTGGTTAACTTAGCTTAATTAATATACTTTATAACAAAAGTAAAGGGAATATCTGTATTGGCTAACTGTCATGATAATTATGGCAATTAGAGTTATATAAAATATAAACTACTCCTGTAATGGATCCCAATGGGATCCATATGTACATAATTCCATATAATCGGCAAGCGATTATAACCCAGAACTAAAGCAGAGTTGAAAAAAAAGATATCTCTCACCACCCTCCATCACGCTCTCCATGCTGGCCGCAGATAACACTTACAGCCATTTACTTTGGGCATTTGTGTCACCGCTAGGACCACCAGGGGCAGCACAAAAGAATAAGTCCATCCATTGTAAAGAAGTGCAGGGGCAAGGCCACTGAAATCTGGATCAAGCCCCTTCCGTGCCTTAAACCAGCATCTAGAGCGGGGGTTGATGGGAAAAATTTCAAATCAATCTCAATATCCGGTAGTTTCCCCACACGCTGGATGCATTCTTTAAGGCTGGGTACACACCATCAGATATTTCGGCCAACGGCCGATAGTGCGTTTATCGGGTCAGTCGGAAATATCTGATGGTGTGGGGGCAGCTGTCTGATAGAGCACAGGAGATTACCTGTTTCTAAATCTTTAGCCTAATGTGTAGCAAAGAGTATAAGCGGGTTAGTTAGTTATTGGTCAGCCCTCCTGATGTGATGTTCCCAGAGGGACCGTGTGCCATTTCACTCTGGTTGTTTGCCAATGCATTCCCTATTTAAATGAGAGAGAAAGGTAGTTTATAATGGATAATGCACCCTCTACTGTAAATTAAGGGATATAAGTCACTCAGAGTTCCATGCCTGCATCATCGTGCTTTTATATGGTCACGGATCTCTGTGACTTCTAATATCCTTATGTTTACAGTAGGGGGTGCATTATCCACTATTTATAGATTCATATAATATTGAAAACATGAATGTATTGGATCATGAACCTCTTCTAGGCTGTTCAGTGGTAACCCATTTAAGAATCCCCACCCCACCACTTAAAAATCCTGCTCTTGCCACTGAATATTGTATATAAAATATTGTAAATCTATCAGAGTCAGAAACACCATCTACTAAGCAAAATAAAATACTTTCCTGTGTGAGAAGCAGCATAGAGTCAAGAGAGGAAAATTTATTTGGCCACATGATAAATCTGCTTTGCCCACCCCCAACTACTGAGATATTTCTTTGAAAAAAGCATCTGATCGTACTAAAACGACCCTTCTCTCCCGCGGTGTTCGTTCCAGCTCCTTGCTTACAAGCAGGGGCCAGACTGGCAGCCCATAGTTGCCAACGTCCTGGAAGCTGCCCCGCTCTCCTAAAGTCCCGGGCAGTGTCCCGAGATCTGGAGCAGTGCTTGTACCTTTAAATTATCAATTCACAGGGCCGGCACTGATAACGGAAGCTTTCAAGTTGGGAGATAGGTCACGTGACCCTTTCTCTCACTCGCCTCTCTACATTCCTTCTGGGATTATCTGCTGCGGACTAGGAAGGGGAGGGGGTATACAGTGAGAGGGCTGCGCATGATCTCTTCCATCCGGTTGTGACAGGAGCTGTTGTGTAAAGAGGTGAGAAGTGTAATTACGGTGCTGTTGGCTGCTCTGTATACTTTGAAGGTGGGTGGGGGGTCTTAGTGCTGGCATTTCAGGAGGGGGGGGGGGGAATAGGAGCTTTTTGACTGTGCAGCAAAGACACCCAGAGAAAGGAGATTTCTTGGTTCATCCCATGCCTGGGTTTTTAATATTCTTAATTGTGATGGAATAAGGGGTGATCTACTGCCCACTCACTGGCCTGATATTGCATTAAGGGAAGGGAGGGGGGGCTGATTTTTCTGTCTAATTAAAAATAAATGACAACTCCATCCCCCCGTCCTATTCCCCTTTTCCCCAATTAAAATACCAGGGTGAGAACCTGAACCGCCTAGGTCCCTCACCACCGGGTTAAAATTATTACCATAGTTCTATTGCCTAAAGTTGCATTGGTCGGGTCCTGTGTGCACCGCCTTTTGGAAGTGTCGGTATTTGGCCGCAGAAGATGTTCTGCGATCACAACTATAGTAAGTAGAATTATGGAAAATGCAGACCCAAGGATGAGGACCTAGGTACTTAAATCCGAAGAAATGGGAGTTTTCTTTTATTACAGCACTTAATAAATTAGACACCCCCATTAATGCACATATTGTGATAAATGTATCCTAACATGCTCTACAAGTATACACAGTGCACTTTCACTATGGGACTGTTCTCACTATCCAGTGTGTCTCTCACTAAGTCTTTACAGGCTATCCGAGCCTTTACTTGTTTTTTTTCAAAAAAAAGCTGGATAGTTTCTGCAAACAGGAATGTTGCAAGTACTGGTATTGATACATAAGAATGATATAAAGTAGAGTTGATCCAGGGAAATTTCCGTTGCCACTTGGAGTCAGGAAGGAATTTTTTCCCCCTTCATAAATTTGGTGGGTTTTTTTTGCCTTCCTCTGGATCAACAGTTAGGCAGGAAATGAGGATATTGCTAGATGGGTTGGACTGGATGGACGTATGTCTTTATTCAACCTCAAATACTATACTATACTATACTATACTAATCTTCCTATGTGAATAGTATTTGCTTTGCTAGACATAGACATGTGCAAGCGTCATGGTTCATTGGATGTGTGTTAAAGTCTGCCTATCTCCTAACCCCCAAAACATTTTGCCATTTTAAATTGGCTATCCCAGGAAGGTAGGAAAATTTAGACAGCTCACATCTCCTGCAAACTGTCACCTAGGGGGGTGGTAATAGGATTTCCTACTTCTCTGAGATAGTAATGCAAAAGTTTTTTTCTGTGGTAAAAAAACTTTGCCGTTGCCTTTTAAATGTTTCCCACTGGGTGTGACCAAAATGGGTGTAGGCATTGTGGGTGTAGCTTTAATGCAGGAAAGACGTGTCCAATTTTGTTCGAAAGGTGTCCCTAGAATTTTTTTTCAAATGTTGGTAAGTATGGCAGCCATGTCTGTGATTGGCTGAGAAGCAAAATCACTCGGTGGTTATTGGTATGATATGACCAAAGGATTACACGCTAGGTGCAACGGCTGCAGAGGATGGATCCAGGTGGTGGGGGGGAGAGGGGGAAAGGCAGGGCCGTTTTTAGGAATAGGCCACCTAGGCAAAGTGCTAGGGCGCCTATGTTAAACCAGGGCGCCCAGTGTTCTTGCTAGCATCTCCCTGTCAGCTTTTTTTCCTGTGTTAGAACTGCTCTCCTTGTTCTGCTGTAATTTGTAGCCTGAACTCAGCTACCTCTAATTGGAAACAATGTTACAAATGAGCTGAAGGTGAAGGAAGGAGGGGGGAGGATGAGCTCAGCTAAAATAACTGAGGAGAACAATTTTAAAATGCCAGGTAAAAGTTACTTTATACAGTGCCCCCTGTGACTAGCAGCCAGAAAGTGTTGAGTTCAATACTCTTGGAGGGCTAGGCCACACTACTGCGATTTTAAGCGTGATGGGATTGCAATCTGATCACACTAGGGCACCAAGATGGCTAGAAACAGCCCTGGGGAAAGGGCACATCTGCGCATGTCACTATCCCTCCCAGAGGCAAAACAGGAGGCAGAGATGTTTGGACAGGAAGACAGACACTACTCCAAAGGGAGCAGAGATATAAGTTAAGGATGTTTTTAAACTGCACAGTGGGTCCATTATGAGGTTAAATTTTAGTTTTGGGGGTGGATATGCCCTTTAATAAAAATATATCAATTATTCAGCCTAAGACAATCAATTAATGGTAAGATAGATTTTTATACAGGTCTAGTATTGATGGGCCAGTCAGTGGCAGCCAATGGGCCACATTACTTTGCCCAGGTCTGCTAGTCTTCTAGGTCTCATCTTGAACATGCTGTGTAGTTTTGGGCAGCAGCCCACAATAATATATAAGGATACCACTCCATAGAAAGGATATCAATGAATTGGGCAACTTGCATGTACCAGTGGTAGAGGGGTAGAGAGGTGGTGAATGGAGCTACATCTAGGGTTCAATACTGGGGCCACTTATTTTTAATCTGTTTATACATACTTAGAAGGGGGCATTGAGAGCAAGGTCTCTGTGTTTGCTGATGACACTAAACTATGCAGAGCTTTGGAAACTTCAAATGATGTGCAATTGCTGCAAGCTGGCCTAGATAGATTATTGGGTAGCAGATTGGCAGATCAGATTCAATGTTGATAAATGTAAGGTGATGCATTTGGGGTTTACCAATCCTGGTGCCACCTACACCATAAATCTGTGCAATCTCTAATGGAAAAAGATTTGGAGGGTTCTGGTAGATAACTGACTTAGCTGTAGCAAACACTGCCAGACAGCAATGGCTAGAGCTAGCAAGATATTGTCTTGTATAAAGTGGGTAATCGATTCAAGAGAAAAAATATATTATTCTCCCTCTTTACAAGGCACTGGTAAGGCCTCATTAGGAATATGCGGTGCCGTTTTGGAATCCCATATACAAAAGGGACATCTTGGAACTGGAAGCAGTTCAGTGAAAGGGCAACTAAAATAATAAAGGGAATTAAGGGGCTTGACTATTCAGGCAGATTAGACAAGTTAGACCTGTTTACATTAGAGAAGCGACATTTGCGTTGGAATTTGATCACTTTATACAAATACATTAATGGGCCATACAGTAAACTCTCTGATGCATTGTTTACTAATTGGTCATATTAGAGGACACGTGGACATCCTTTAAGTTTAGAAGGAAAGAAAAAAAAGAAGTTTCACCTTCAGGTTAGGAAAGGTTTCTTTACAGTGTGAACGGTAAAACTGTAGAACTGTCTTCCAGCAGAAGTGGTAATGGCAAGTTCGCTGAATAGCTTTAACAGTGGGCTAGATACGTTTCTAAAACTAAGAAATATAGAGAATTACTAATACATATACTGCAAATCTGGTTAATCCAGGCATACTGTACTTTCCAATTGCCAGTTGGAGTCAGGAAGCATCCCCCCCCTTTTTTTTTTAGCTGTTAGGTAGGGTTAAAAAGGAGGATGAAAAGGTTGGACTCGATGGATGTATGTCTTTATTCAACCTCAATTACTATGTTACCAGTCACTGTGGGCAATTTGCATGTACCAGTCACTGTGGGCAAATTTCATGTACTAGTCTGTGTGGGCAACTTGTATGTATCAGTCATTGAGGACCACTTAGATGTACCAGTCACTCTGGGCAACTTATATGTACCTGTCACTGTGGGCAACTTGAATGTACCAGTCACTGTGGGGAATTTATATGTACTAGTCACCATGGGCAACTTGTATATACCAGTCAAAGTGGACAAATTGTATGTACCAGTCTGTGTGGGCAACTTGTATATACCAGTCAAAGTGGACAAATTGTATTTACCAGTCACTGTGGGCAACATAAATGTACCAATCACAGTGAGCAACTTATATTTACCAGTCACTGTTTGGTATATATATGTCAGCCCTACGGTTCCCCAGCCACTATTAGGTCAGCCCTTCAGTTCGCCAGCCACTGTTAAATCAGCCCTCCAGTTCATCAGCCACTGATAGGTCTGTCCTTCAGTTCAAAAGCTACTGTTAACACTGGCTGGTAAACTGAAGGGCTCACCTAACAGTGGCTGGTGAACTGGAGGGCTGACCTAACAGTGTCTTCTGAAATGGAGGGCCGAACTAACAGTGTCTGCTGAAATGGAGGGTTTAGCAGCCACTGTTAGATCAGCCCTCTACTTTATCAGCCAGTGTCAAGTAAGCCCTTCAGTTCACCAGCCAGTGTTAGCCCAACACACCCACAAGCTACACACATTTTTGCAGTAAAGCCACAGGAAGATATGAAGGGCAGCTTTAAAAAGTTTGGCTTAGGTGATAAAAGGTCTAGGTGCTCACCTGATGGTGAGAGGAATGAGGAATCAGTGTTAGGAAGATATATTATCAAAGCTGGGTTTGTTTTCCCTGGGGAAAAGTATTTTAGGGGATTTTACAAATTTGTTAGAGGGTTATACTATACTATACTACTTCAGTCTATTAGCAGGAAACTTCTCTCTCATAAGTGTGAACAAAACATACCCCTAAAGATTGAGGGAAAGCAAATGCAACATAAGCAACTTAACCATTCTTTAATGTTAGGGCAGTAAGGTTTTCAAATGCTCTGTGCTCAGCGTTTGTGCTTTATATTACATCATGCCAACAGTATCAAAAACAATAAATTGTGTATTTTGGGATATATTTATGTGTTTTCAGCACACTATATATGTTCCACTTATTATATATTATGTTTAATTATTTTTTTTTAAGTTTATTGATAGACCCAATGGCATTACAGTGAATATTTTATATTATATATTATTATTTTATAATTTCCAGTACAGTTGCATCTTATTTTATATTCTAATACATTGGGTACATTTATATGGGGTAAGGTTGGGAAGGGGTGACATGGAATACGGAATAAGAAAAGCAAACATATGCAGTCACAACTTTATATGTGTTTTATAGGTAGTTTTACCTTCAAATGGCATTTGGTGAATTGTCTTTCAGTATGGATACATGCGTGTCAGGGATGTATCTATAGCACCATTATGTCACATTCCTTTCAGGCTTTATCTCCCTTTGTATCATATGTGTGTATTAAAATGGTTGCACCATGGGGACCAAGTCTTGTAAAATTTTCCAAGGCAGCTTCTCAAATGGGGGAGTATATTTGTCAACATTGCCTTCCAGTTATTAAATTTAGGGGAGGTAGGGCCATTCATGCCAATATTATTGTCCTTCTTGCATAGAAAAGAGACTGTTAAGAAACATTAGAGGGAATTTGCTCCGGGCATAGATTTCTGGTATTCCCAATACACATACAGTAATCTGTGCTCTAGAGGAACATCACTACCCAATACCTCAGTTTAATTAGATTAAGTCTGCAAATTAAGTTAATGGGTAATATTTTCCAAACTTGCGTTTTGGTTTGCACTAGTTCTAGTAAATGGGCCAAATTGGAATCATAGAAAATTTGTGAGGTTTGCGTTATTATTATGCCTAAATATTTGAACTCAGATGGTACTAGTGCTCTAGTAAATGGAGGGAGGGTAATATGTTGGTTTATCTGGAAGAGATATGACTTGGGCCAATTGATGTTTATTCCAGACAGGGGGCCATATGCTGTGATAGTGTTGTAGGCAGCTCTGAGTGATTAGTCTGGGTCAGATAGGTATACAACCCATAACCTTGTTATGTCTTAGTTGGATGGCTAGGGGCTCCACTGCAAACGTAAACAGATATGGTGAGAGTGGGCACCCCTGCCCGGGTGGCTGTAAAATGGGATGTATAGAGATTAGTATAGAAATTGGAGAGTAGTTTAAGTATATCTTTAGTGTCAGTAAGGATAATTCCCTCCGTATTTCGTATATTCTGGTCAAATGAGCCATGGGCCAGTCTCACCAGGACTTAAGCAGACTGGTGTCCATGCTCAAAGTAATTCTGCTTATTAAAATATTGCTTTCTGGTCCCCATTGGCACCATCTCATGGTCCAAACTAAAATAGAAATCTATACGCTTTGGTATTAGTGTGAGCCACAGCCAGAAGGGGCGGAATCCCCACGTCCCCCTGGTCAGTGTTTGATTGGCATTTTGGAATTTAATCAAAATTGGGAAGTGGTCTGATATGCCTCTTGTAATATAAAGATATCCCTTGGCCAGCAGATTTGTTAGTGAACACATGGTCTATTTTAGACAGGGAACCATGTTTTTGGAGTAGCATGAAAATTCTAGTCAGTTGGCGGCTACGCAACGGGTCTATCCAGCTCAACTCTACCATCAGCTAGCAAGGGCGTGGACTGTGTGTTGTGTCTATCTGAAGCGATATTCGCTAATTTGTCCATGGAAGGGGTTAATGGTCACATTAAAGTCACCCAGGCATATCAGGTGAGCTTGGGGGTAGTGAACCGTAAATGGTAGAATTTCTTTGACTGGTTGCAGAGTGGCTGGGGGGGGGGTCGAATATACCTACAATTATAAATGACACAGATTCTATTAGAAGGGCTACACGGATGTATCTCCTAAGTTTGTCTGACTTAACATCCTGGAGGATGTATCTAACTGATTTACTCAGTAAGATGGAAACTCCCCTAGAGTAGGCAGAGTGGGTACTGTGTGCCATCCAACTCAGCCAGGACCTCATATTGAGTGGTGTTTGGGAGCAAATGAGTTTGTAGACAGATTAGGTCTGGTCCAATTGATCTAATGTATGAGAAAGCATCTAATCTTTTCATGGGACTATTTAGACCTTTTACTTTTTATGATAATATCTTAAGTGGGCGGGGTATCATAATATACAATTAGTAGTATGGAAGACTCAGCAGGGTGTTTCAACATGAGGGGAATCTGGCAAATTTCAAGAGCTATAAACATCTCTATATATGTATGAAGACATATAGCATATCCATCATTTAAATGCTTGTGAGTTGGTCTAGCAGTATGTGACTGAACATTTAACCATATAGCTTTATAACAGTAAAAAACATTAACAATACCAGCATAGCTGGTTTTGATCAAGGGGTTGTGCTGTTTCTGCGAGAGTACAGAAAGTAACATGGGGGGGGGGGGTAGACGTTCCTGCATTCCTTTGATGTCACTCCATTAATTTGAATTAGGATATTGTAGTGGGTACTTGGGCTGAGGAAGGGAAGAGGGAGCACAGTGTCAAGATGTGATGATCTAATCAAAACTAATCAAATTCATTAGCTGCCCATACTCCCATAATTATAGTTAGATATAACCTCATAGGCATACCACAAATCATATTCCTGTGCTAATAGTATTTGACATGTGATCAGTACAGCTGGACCAACCACGCTCAACTAACAGTGTCCCTGTTTTAAATTGCTTGGCATGCATCACAAGATGACCATATTCCATAAGCTATAGTGCTGCTTCAGGCCACTTGATATGTATATTTGTGTTTCAGTGCACAGCAGTTAGAGGTATCATTGACGCTTTTTCAGCAACTCTAGCACAGAGGCCCTATTTGTAAACACACGGTATCGCAATATAGCAATACTGCACATTATCGATAATGTACTACAGTGGCCGTAAATGCGTGGTCGTACATTTATGCTGAACATTGGTAAAGTAACGAATGATCAGTTGTAGGATACCATGCGGTAGTAAACTACCGCAATGGTATTCTATGGGGATTGTAAATCTACAATCACGTTAACATAAATTTACAATCATTAGCTGTAATTTACAATCGCTAAAACTAAAAATAGTGCAGTATTGCTTTTTAACGATACCTCGCCTTTACAAATAGGGCCCCTAGATCCCCGCATTAAAATTCCCTTGCCAGTGTTTGACAAATTATTTCTAGGCATGTTGGCTATCCATCATGTCTACTATATTGCTCCCCCAAAAAGGATGAAGTTCTATAGTTTCATCTTAGTCTGTAACCAGAAAAAGTATATTACATAGTGTTCATGCACCCATAGTTCCCATGTCTTGTGGGCTCTTATTAAAAGTGGGTGGCTGTTGTGGCAGGGGCCTACCTCATATTGGAAAAGTTCAGAATTGAGCATAGTGGGGATTTTGGTATGATTGCCATGGAAACAGTAGGTAGGTTGGCTTGTGAGGGTGTATAAAGTAGGTGTATGTATGTGTGGCTGTGTAGTGTTAGAAGGTATGTTTTTGCATTTCAGATCATATAACTAACTTTATTAATAATTTTAATTAAGAATGGGAGGTAAAGGAGCGTGTACCTGGTTGTTTCAGCACCTAATAAATTTAATGCTATAAAGCTTTTTTGAGTGTGCTCCCCTTTAAATATAAATAAGGTAAAGGAGCGATAGTATGCCTTACCTCCCATACATCAATTAATCTCACAGGAGCCAGGAGCGAAGGTATAGTCCTTTATAACCAGTTTTACAATTAATGCAATAAAGAAATAGATCACTTTCTCAGTCAACCATTCCTTTAAGTTTTAATTATGTTATTATGCGCAATTACAAAATAGAAGATTAATATGAGATAGCGGGTTGACATCCAAGAATTGGATTCAAGGGAGGAAAATGTAATTCTCCCTCTTTACAAAGCATTGGTAAGGCCTCATTTGGAATATGCAGTGCAATTTTGGAATCATGTGTACAAAAAGGACATCTTTGAAATGGAAAGGGTTCAGAGAAGGGCAACTAAATTAATAAGGGGATTGGGGGAGCTTGAATATGAAGAGAGACTGGAAAAGTTACAATTATGTACGCTGGAGAAAAGGCGCTTGCGTGGGGATATGATTACTGTGTATAAATACATTAACAGGCCATACAATAAACTATCTGGGGCATTGTTCACCAATAGAACATGTCAAAGGACACGAGGACATCCCTTAAGACTTGAAGAAAAAAGGTTTAGGCTTCAAGCTCGGAAAGGGTTTTTCACTGTGAGAACGGTAAAGCTATGGACGTCCAGTGGACGTTGTAATGGCAGGTTCATTGGTCAGTTTAAAAAAAAAGCTGGATGAGTTTCTGCAAACAAGGAATGTTGCAAGTTACTGGTATTGATACATAAAGTAGAGTTGATCCAGGGAAATTTCCGATTGCCACTTGGAGTCAGGAAGGAATTTTTTCCCCCTTCATAAATTTGGTGGGGGTTTTTTGCCTTCCTCTGGATCAACAGTTAGGCAGGAAATGAGGATATTGCTAGATGGGTTGGACTGGATGGACGTATGTCTTTATTCAACCTCAAATACTATACTATACTAATTGTAAAAGAACCACATCCAGAACTCTGTTGGAATAAATAACGTTATTATGTATATTTTCAGGCTCTTCTGATGACAATGTGCGTGAATGTTTGGCCACTGTCAATGGATTTGTAAGCATCACTTTTACCTATGACACACATTACTATGGTGAACTGTTAAGCAGTTGGTGCCTCCAAGTATCTCGTAAAGATTGTGTTGATGTTGGAGACACAAATGGGAAGACTGTTAGTACTTTCTTGGGGCGGCTGACAATCTTCAGAGTCCTAGGGAAGCCTGGGTTTGTGACTGTAAACATGACAAATCTACAAATCTGGGATACTGGTTTGTACAAATGGAGAATATGGACTGGGATAGAATATGAAATAAAGCAAAGTGTGCTACTGCATGTGAAAGAAGGTAAATATGCATTGTAAAAATCCTACGTTTTACCATGTTAACCATAAATTGGTATGTTTTAAACATATGTATAAATATATGAAAATGAGTCTTGCAATACTTTATTTTGGATGTGCCAGTTTTGAACAGAACCTGGCTTTTTGGCAGAACTGTGTGTTTTGGATTTTGGTAGAGCAGTTTCCAGTTTGTGGTTCAATGAATTCACTTCAGTTGGGTTCATAGTTAATTCTTGGGGACCTATTTAAAAACCTATGATATTGCAAATTTGCCATACCAGAAGTTATCGTAGAAGTACAGCCATGGACATACATTTACAACTGCAACTATGGTATTGTATGGACGATTGTACAATTAACAATCACACTTTTTCTCCAGCGATTATAATTGTAACTTATTCAATCTGTCTTCCTATTCAAACGCACCCAGTCCCTTTTTTTATACAGGCTTCCAAAACTGCAATGCATATAGAAAAATAAGAATTATATTTTCCTCCTTTGAATCCATACCCCTCTTTAGATAATATTTTGTTAGCTCTAGCTGTTGCCACCTGGCATTAATTGTTTAAGATTGTTATCCATCAAAACTCCAAGATCCTTTTCTTACAGAAAATCACTTCACACAGAGCCATTTACAGTATAAGCAGCATAAGTATTTTTAGGTCCAAAAGCCTTACATTTATCAACATTGAATCTCATCTGCCTGATGTGACAATCAAAGACCCCCTTTGTTTTGTGTCATCTACAAACACAGAGACCTTGCTGATAATACCTACTTCCAAAACATTAATAAACAGATTAAATAGAGGTGGCCCCAACACAGAACCCTGTGGCAACCCACTTAGAATGTTAGTCCACATCAACAAAGCCCCATTAACAACTACTCTCTGCATCCGATCCATCAACCATTTTTCTATACAAAAGTCACCTCTGGGGGACGGTATCAAAAAAAATCCATGCATCTACTGCTATGCCAGAGTCCACATTCCTATTGACTTCCTCATAAAAAAGCAAGTTTGTTTTACAAGATCTATTCCCCATAAATCCATGCTGATTACTATTTACAAAGTCAGTCCTTGAAACAAACTTTAGAATATGTTCCCATATAAAACTTTTCAGTATCTTCCCCACCACAAGTTAAACTTACAGGTCTGTAATTGCCAGGCTGTGAACAACTTTTTCTTTTTTTACTATATTGGAATTGCATACAGATTTTTTCCCCAGAGGCACATTTCTGGACATGAGAGAATTATTAATAATAATAATAAAAATACAATGATATTTTTGTACATTATTCATGGTTCACATTGTGCCTTTGTTGATTGATCTATTCTGTTTTCTAAAAATAAAGTGCTAAAATATGCCTGTGCTGTTAATTTGCATTAAACAGATTATACCTTTTTATTGGTCTACAGTAATGCTGCAGATAAACAGCACAGGCAATATTTTGCACCTCTTCTTAAATATAATTGAGGAGATTTAATAAAAGTTCTGATTTTTTAATATGGTGCTAATTTTGCCCCCACCAATCAGATGTTAGCTTTCAAATGTGCTGTTTAACATCTGATTGGTTGGGCCAAAATTACCATCATTTTTAACAATTTTAACTTTTATTATATCTCCTTGAAAATAGCTTAAATATAAAGATTTCTTAAATAAGTTTTACTATTACTACTGTATTTGTTGCAATTAAATTCTGTATGCCAGTGTTTCTTAACCAGTGGTCTCTGAGAGGTTGTTAGGGGTTCCTCAAGAGAAAGTTAATCTAGGACTTAAAGGAGAACTAAACCCAATTTTTTATACTCCAGAATCTGAAAACAACCCCCCTAAAAACACCAATAAACTATAAAATCCCACTTTAGTAAACTCTGTTAAAGTAAATCAAAGCCTGTTAAGAACTGTATGAAGTATCTGTGTGTATGTACAGTGTCAGACCACACCTCCTGACCTCAGTCACATGCTTCCTTGCTTTATCTGGATTGGCTAGAGATTATTAATGGGTGTGACCAACTGTAACAAGGTTCTGCCATAGCTAAGGACTGAGCATGTGCAGAACATAATGGTCGTTGACCAAACTGTCTGATACTAGAATGCTGTGAAGTAAAGCACAAACCATATGTTATTTAGGTAAATTTCCCAGTGCCTGTATCAAAATGAGAGGTAAGACACAGATTACTGGTTTTATATCAAGGTGTTCTGACTTCTAGTTCAGTTTTGTTCTGTGGCTTTAGTTGCCCTTTAATTTTGAGGGAAGGAATCCCCCCCACACACACCTTTTTTTTTTCTTCCTCTGGATCAGCTGTTTGGTAGTGTTAAAGAGCAGGGTTTAAATAATGGACTAAAGGGACTAATGTCTTTATTCAACCTCAATTACTGTCTAGTGTCAGGAACTGTATAGTTTTTACCCTTGTGATAAATTTTAATGTATTTTTTATACTGATACCTTTATAGATAGAGAGGGCCGAAACTCACTAGTTTCATTCCGATCTGAAAATCCGAAACTGTAACGTATTTTAAATAATTTTTGAATGTACGGGGCTAATTTTCGAAAATAGCCTTGAACGTTCAAAAATTATCGAAAATAGAATCAGAGACCATTTTCCCATCCTATTTTTGAAGATTTTCGAATGTTCAAGGCTATTTTTGAACATCTTCAAAATTGTCTTCCGAAGTCCCAAAATCTGAAGGGATCTGTCTGGATTCGGACGGATCTTTCGGATTTCGGAACCGAGGGGTTCTGTGTCGGATCTTTTTATAGATATATACAATGATCTATCTGTTTGTATAAATGGTGTATTTTGAACTGAGGACTCAGGAAACAAATAAAATACATAGCCACTTTTAAATGTAGGTGTTCCCTAAGACATTAAAATTGTTCTTTGCAAATATAAAAAGATTAAAAAATACTGCTTTATACTATGTAAATACATTAGCACATATTATGCATCAAGATAAATGTAAACACTGTTTATTTTTCTTGCACAGGCATACCTTCAAAAATACTAGTGAGAACAGCACCAGTTCATGGGACTGTAGATATTAGCTGTTCATACAACAAGCAACAACAATGGTCTAAAATTTGGTGCAAACAAAAGGGTCCTAAGATCTGTGAATGGGTATCTCATTCAGATGGGAGTACAAACAGAGATTATGAGGGAAAACCTGTCATATACAATAATCTGAAGTCCCAAAGGATGATTATGAAGCTACCACAATTGGAATTTTGGGAAAGTGGACTTTATACCTGCCGGGAATCTGGTGGAGAGACCATTTTAGATCAGGTCTTATTGCTTGTAACATCAGAAAATACACAGAACAGTGGTAAGTCTACAAGGGAAAGGAAAATATTTTTTTAAAGAGAGACTTTCTTTGATTCATTGTCCCTATTGCCTTCTGAAAGTTTTTTGCTGACCTAAAGCTTAGAAACTGCTAAAGAAAGTTTTATTAATATAAAACAAGGGCAGTAGCATTTTCTAACTTTTACAGGATGTACAGTATCTAATGCTTCTTAAAGGGTGTGCCAGGGTACACTGGGCTGCCTTTAGAGATTCAGAGGTATGGGTATGCCTCAAAATGTTGGTAGTGGAAATATTATTACCAGTATAACTTTGAGTTTTCAATTTACACTTCATTACAGGCAATTAACAAGTTTAGTGGACTGTATTTTTTACGTTATATAGATGATATAAAATATAATGACTCAGCATACCCCAGATGTATTGTCTTCATTTGCTATATAATTTACATGCATGATAGAAGAAAGCTTTCTAAATTAGGGGAAAGTAAATGATTAAGGTAAATATTTGAGACAAAAGAAACTACAGAAATTAGAAAATAATTTATTAGTTAGTTAAAAAATTTACAAGTGGACATAATGTAATGGCCACATTTCATAGCTCATTTTATTTGGCATTTGGTTACAGAAAGGTATAAAGCAGTAACCCGCATTTAGAAAAGATGTGGTCCGTGGACCCGAAGGGTGGTCGTAGCAATGAGTGGTCTGTGGGCATGTTTTGGGTGGATCGGGGCAGAGCCAAGGAAGAGCCATGTTGTCTGCCCAGGGTGCTGCTATTGCGGCCCGCAGCCTGTGCCTGTTTGGGCACCCCTGTTATAAAGCATGCAATGTATATTGTTATCACATTTCATAATAATCAATGTAGTTTAAAGTCACAATACATTAACTGCATTGAAATTTTATCAAGATATATAATTTTTAAAGTACAATATAGGAAAAATGTTAGTTATACTGGTGAAAATATCACTACCAAAATCCTGAGCCACACCTGTAGCTCAGGCACACCCTTTGAGACACCCTGCTCTAGCCATTACATGTTAATTTTGAAATTATTTTAATATAATAAATTAATTTTATTTAAGCATTTAACGCCTTGATGACATTTAATTGGATTTTTTTTATTATTTATTTTTATTTAAATACTTTCTAAATACTTTCATTGACAAATATAAAGGGGGGGAAAAGCCAAAAAATATTTAGAGATTATTTCTATTGCAGATACCACACAGACCAATTCATGGACATCTAATTTTTTAACAACTGTTCAGCTTATAAAACTACCAACTACTCAAATTCCTCTCAATACAGGTAAAACATTTTTTAAAATTATTAATGAATGGCCATAGACACATAGGTTTTCTTGTACAAAACTAGCTTTTGTATGAAAATATGCATTATATTTTAAGAACATCCAAAATAACAAATGGAGAATATTGTCCCAGGAAAAAGGTGCATATCCTCTGTTCTCACTTGTAAGAACATATAGTATAAAGATTGGAAGAAAAGAAGTTTAGTCTTCAATTCATGTTTACAGGGTAACCCCTTTGAAATAAAAAATAACAAAAGTGGTATAAAGGTGAAACCTTTATTGGCTAACTAAGATAATCATAGCAAGCTTTCAGAACATTCTAGTTCATTTTTCAAGCTGAATACAATGAAGCTGTGGTGCTCTCTGATATATATACAACATTAGGCTCATAGTTCAAATAACCAGAAAAAATGAATATCAGTGTGGAAGGTGTTAACAAAGTCATATACTCGCAGATTCGATATTTAATCATAAATAGGTATAATAGACATTTTACTTGCATATTCGCTTGCCTCGAACGATCGAACATTCGATAATTATCGAAAGTCCGAAAAATATCAAAAATCCGGATCCGGGATAGTTCAAGAAGTCCGAGTCCATTTGAACTCTAATAGGTTGGCTTGAACTCGGGTTCGAGTTTGAGTTCTAGTTCATCTCTAATTGTAACCAATTATGATTTGAAAGAATCAGATTATGTATTTCCCAGACCATTCCCCAGGTCCCAGAGCCATTTACAGTAAGTTACTGTATCATTTTTACAAAGTTTTCTAAAATGACCCTTGAAAATAGAATGCGTAATCTCGAAAAACAGTTCGATCGTGAGGAAAATAATTTTTTTTACACTTCTGGACCATTTTCCAGGTCCACAGGCAGAACGGATTTTAGCAGTTTCGCCCATCTCTCAAATCTCTCTTAAATATCTTCCTGTATAGATTTATCAAAACAAACCGATAAACAAACAGAAAAATGTGATATATCACAAATATAAGATGGATAGTGTCTGTCTTATTTAGATGTTAGGCTGCACTTTATGTATATTTAACATGTATTTCTAAAGCACTGACATTTCCAGTGCAATCCAAAAAATGTGTGTATGTATGTCCCCTCTAATACCTATCGAGGTAAACCCAATAGGTTCCCTTCTGCCTCTGTATATTGTGTAAAATATTCATTTAGGGGATGTGACACTAATAGAACCAAGATTTCATAGGATTTATTTTATTTTTAACATCTTGCCTCTCACACATTTACCAATAGTGATCCCTCTGTAACACATTTACCAATAGTGATCCCTCTCTAAAACATTTACCAATAGTGATCCCTCTAACAGAATCCCTGGTGACAGCTGTGAGTTAATGGGAAGGGTGAGTATTGAAAGACAGACGGATAACTTTAATTATAGGATGATCCAATGGATCTCCTATTGATCTATTATTGGTTGGAAATTTAAGGGGGAAGATTGATTCAAGCTCTGCACAACAGTTGTATTTCAGTGTGGTGTTTCTACTGAACTATAACACTATACAATGTTACAATAAATAGATCAAAATATTTATTTAGAGGATGTGAGATTAACAGAACCAAGATTTCATAGGATTTCTTTTATTTTTAACATCTTGCCTTTTTTTTTTTGTACTAATCCCTAAATTTTATAGTAGTGTATATAAAGATTTTATAACATCTGTATCCACATATAGCTAAACATACACCCACATATTTCCCACTGTGCACCAACGGGCACACTTTTGCTAGTATATATATATATATATATATATATATATATATATACATATAGTTTTTGTATATTAACCAAATTATTTTTAACTAACGGTTTATGTTAGTAAGAAGTGGCTAGGTAAGTAGGTAATTAATTGGCTTACCAACACAAACGATAGTTCAAAATGAACATACATTCATAAATATATATTTGCGTTGCATATATACAGTAACATAAAGAAAAGCTTGCTTGCTACACACATGCATGCGTGCTTTGTGATTGGTCTGTGTCAACCAATTACACATTACAAAATGGACCAAACATGAAGGTGAAAGCACATGAGAGCAATGCCCACATATACCGCCTCTCTGTACATAGGACTTTTCCTGTTAACGTCTGACTAAGATCACCATTGTGGTGGCGTTACAAACGCTCTAAAATATCACGTTACATTCACGCATTAATGGTGTTAAAATTTGGTATATTACTTGCGTTGTCTAGATGCGCAAAGTTAATGAAAATAACGCACGCATCGGAAGTCTAAAAGTCACGTTAAGTGTTGATAAATCCCCGTTAAGAGATTAACGGAACTTTAAGACCCAATTTTGCGATAGCGGCTCTCGGTACATAGCTACAAAAGAATGTTGCATGTTACTGATATTGATACAAGTTGGAGTTGATCCTAGGATATTTCCGATTGACACTTGTGGCTACTGTATATTTAAAAACCCACGGTATCACAAGTTTGCGATAGCATGGGTTTTTGTTACTGTGTTACTGTATGACGGCGGCTGTAGATGTACAGTAAACTACCGCAATGGTATTCTATGGGCAATGGTAAATCTACAATCGCAGTCATAGAATTACGATACCTAGCGTACATTTACTATTGTAGATTTACAATCGAAAATTAACAATCGCACATCACGATACCGCGCCTTTATACATATGGCCCTTGAAGTCAGGAAGTATTTCCCCCCCACCCCCTTCCTTTTCATACTTCCCCACCCTTCCTTTTGGATCAACAGTTAGGCAGGAAATGTATTGCTGAGTAGGTTTGACTGTATGGACGTAGTTCATTATTCAACCTCAAGCTATACTATTCTGTACTGTACTACAAGAACACACACTTACAAAGTCTATGGGCAATAAATATAAAACTACAAAAAACCTACAACGTGGGGGGCATGGCCAGCTAGCCTGGAAGGAAGTCGCATGACCCGATAGCTCCTGCACAGCTACCAGGATTCTATCAACTTAAACCAACCTAAACGAGGTCTAAATACCTTAAATAGCCCACAAAACATCCTTAAACATGGGCAAAAATAAAACAACAGCGAGTAAGCATACAACAACAAAAAAACTTACTCAGTTCTTCTCTAACACCACGGACCTGGATGGCGGGATCCAAGATGGCGGCGCCCATGGAGACAACGAGGTCCGGAACCTTCATGGAAACAAAGTAAGAAAGCACTGTCAGACAACAATATATGAAAACATAAATACAAATACAGACTCGGATAGTGAAAAAAACAATCAATACTTACCATTTACAAACCCCAGTGAGGACTCCAGAGACGTAGATCTCTCCACATCCCAAAGCATTAAAGCCACACCAGCAAGATCCCCACAATCACAGAGAGAACCTGTTAAAACAGACAAACATGGAGAATCAGAAGAAGTTAAATTAACACAAAAGAAACAGCACACATTCAAAAATCTCTACATAACTTTCCTACTAAAGATACACCAGTGTCAGAAAACATACTAAAGGAAATGCTGATTTCTCAACACAAAGCTTTCAAACTGGATGTTTCAGAAATGGTCAAAACTATCAAAAAAGATATAATAGAAATAGCAGAACGAACCAACCATATAGAAAATAAAATGGCAGTTCACAACTTCATTTAATGAACTGACAGATGCTCACAACAACCTAGATGAGACAGTGACTGTAATTCAGAATAAAATTACAGACCTAGAGGACAGGTCAAGAAGAAATAACATTAAAATCAGAGGAATATCTGAAAATATCCTAAACTCTGAATTAGATCAATACCTAGAAGACCTACTGGTAACACTATTGCCAGATATACCAAAAATTGAAAAAACATTGGACAGAACTCACCGACTGTTCAAACCAAAAAATGCCCCTCAGACAGCACCCAGGGACGTGATAACAAGATTCCTATTTTTCCAAACCAAAGAACAACTAATGTCAATTTCAAGGAATAAAACCAACATACCAAGCAAATATACTCACCTACAGTTCTTTGCAGATCTATCACCCCAAACCATGCAAGCAAGAAAGACATTCCAAGAAGCTACTGAAATCCTTAGACATAACTCAATAAAATATAAATGGGGATTCCTGGCTCGTATGATAGCAACCAAAGAAGGTAAAACATATACCTTCAATACACCAAAACAAGCCATTCAACAAGCTCAAGAATGGAAGCTATCTATCCCCAACTCTCTTAAATATCAAATGAAAGAATTACACAAAAATGGAAAAATCCAACAAGAATGAAACCATACTTAGAAACATACTTAAAAACTCTCTGAACCAACCTACAGATAAGTTAAACACTCTAATGACTTAGGCTATATGTCTGTGAGATTAAATGTAAAGAGGAGAGTCCACTGATGTTTCGAAAATACAGTTGTGGTTACTGTTACGATATGCTATAATATAGTTCAGTATAAAAGTTTATTGAGCCAACAGAGCACAGAAATATCTTAATGTCTGATCTATTTTTTGAAGGAGTAAAGGAATAAAAAAATGTTAAGCTAATTTCTATATAACATTTATGTCTGTGAGATTAAATGTAAATAGGATAGTCGACTAGTGTTTTGATGTTATAGTTGTTGTCATGATATGCTCTAACATAACTCAGTACAAAAATTTATTGAGATAACAGATTATAGAGATATCTTAATATCTGACCTATTCAAAATTAAATCTATATATGACTCCCCACTGATGCTTTGAAGCAACAGTTGTTGCTATAATATGTTCTAATACAATTCAATGTAGAAATGTACTGAGCTAACAGACTACAGAAATGTCTCAATGTATGTCTATTTAATATATAAAACTAAATCATATCTGTCTGAGGTTCAGATATGAAACCAAAAATAAATAAAAAACAAATAAGATATAATATTTCATAACATAAACAAAGGAGAAACCTCCTAATACCTACTCCAGGAAAAACTCAAAGCTTATACACAAAATTAGATATTAGATATAAATACAAATATCAATATAAGATGAAAGCTCACAGAAAACCATAGAAACACTCTATTAAGTCAAATGAGAACTCATTGACAAACTTACTCCTACCTATAAAGCATGTCCCCAAGTAACGTAACATAACAAAACAAAATATAATGAAAATTCTAAGGACAAGCCCAGTACAATAACACCTAAACTGGCTACCCAACCAATAAGGCATGATGCCTACAAAGTTAATTGAGGCTAGCTGTAGTTGACTACAATTGAAAGTTGACCCGTTTATAAAGCAATTAATCCAGGTGGCAAGTAGCCCTCAAAAAAACTAGATATCTTTTGATGACTAGCAAATTCTTATTAGCCCTTAGGGGATACCTTCAAATGATGTTGCTCACACTGTTTATTTGGATATTAAATGTTTTGATTATTTTGCTTATTATTTTGCTCATTATATATGTTATGTTTATTAAGTGTAATATCTGTGTTGCGTTCCAGTAGCCAAACCTACACACCACCTTCAGTAATATTTTGGATAGCCTTTCGACTCCCAAAACATCCTCTAACAACAGAGAAATTAAACTAATCATATACTCCAAAACAAAAATTCCCATACAAAAAATTAAGATATATACAAAAACACCAATACCTAATTCAACTTTAATGAAGCTTCTTAAACAACTTCACAACAAAAAAACAAAATATCCTAATGGTGATTAAAATACAATCTTATAATGTTAGAGGTCTTAACTCACCTCAAAAGAGATTCACCCTCTGGAAAGAACTCACAAGCAATAAAATAGACATAGCCTGTATTCAAGAAACCCATCTTAAGAAAACATCTAACCATCTATTCAAACATAAAACATACAACAATATCTTCCACTCCTCATCAGACAAAAAAAAAGAGGAGTCACCATTGCAATAAACAACTCAGTAGCTTTTAAACTCTATGATGCCAAAATTGATACCCAAGGCAGATATATAGTTCTTCACTGCTCCATAAACAACCACAACTAGTATTAGCTAATCTATACGCTCCTAATCAAAAACCACCAAAAAAATACTATACTATGTGGAGACTTCAATCAACTATTAGACACAGAACTAGACTCTACTAACCCTAACACAAAGAAAAATAATACATTCTCCAACCTTTTAAAATCAGAAGATTTATTTGACGCATGGAGAACAACACATCCAGCAGAGAAAGATTACACATATTTCTCCCAATCTTACAATACATATAAATGGACCCTTCAAAAACTCCCAGATTCAAGAATACTCCCTATTACATGGTCAGACCATGCACCAATAACAATCCATTTAAAAGAAAGATTCAACCTGAATCAACAAAAACCTTGGAGACTAAATCCAACTCTATAATCATCTGAAAATGCCAAAAATAAAATACAAAAAGAAATAATTGAATACTTTGAAATAAATGAATCCCCAGAAGTTGACCCCTTCACATTATGGAACGCCCACAAGGCAGTAATACGAGGCATATGCATTCAACAAGCATCTCAAATAAATAAAAACAGAAAACAAAAGACAATGTTACTATTGCAAAAAATAACCACACTTGAAAAAGAAAACAAACAAAAACCTACGCAACAAATAAAACTACAACTGAAAGAAACAAGAGACAAACTTCACTCATTGAACCTTTATGACTACGAAAAAATGCTTAGAAGAATGAAAGCCACACATTATGCCCAAGGAGGCAGAGCAAACAGAAACTTAGCTAATAGAATCCAAAATAAGATAACCAAAACCAGGACCTCATTTATTACAGAAAACAACAAAAAAATAATTAATCCTCAAGAAATAGCCAACCAATTCAGCCTATTCTACTCTAAACTATACAACCTTGCAGAAAATGGAGAAGTAAAAAAACCCAACAAAGAAGCAATAGACACATTCATTAACTCAATAAATTTACCTTCAACTACAACCGAACAAAAAGAATATCTAGATAAACCAATTTCCCAAGAAGAAATAATCAAAGCTATCAAAACATCCAAACTTAATAAATCCCCAGGAGAAGACGGATTCACCAATGAATATTATAAAACTTACCTTCCAAATCTAACTCCTTTTTTTTTTTCTAGGATGTTGGCATACATCATGTCTACTATATTGCTCCCCAAAAAGGATGAAGTTCTATAGTTTCATCTATTCTGTAACCAGAAAAAGTATATTACATAGTGTTCATGCACCCATAGTTCCCATGTCTTGTGGGCTCTTATTAAAAGTGGGGTGGCTGTTGTGGCAGGGGCCTACCTCATATTGGAAAAGTTCAGAATTGGCATAGTGGGGATTTTGGTATGATTGCCATGGAAACAGTAGGTAGGTTGGCTTGTGAGGGTGTATAAAGTAGGTGTATGTATGTGTGGCTGTGTAGTGTTAGAAGGTATGTTTTTGCATTTCAGATCATATAACTAATTATTTATAATTTTAATTAAGAATGGGAGGTAAAGGAGCGTGTACCTGGTTGTTTTCAGCACCTAATAAATTTAATGCTATAAGCTTTTTTGAGTGTGCTCCCCTTTAAATATAAATAAGGTAAAGGACGATAGTATGCCTTACCTCCCATACATCAATTAATCTCACAGGAGCCAGGAGCGAAGGTATAGTCCTTTATAACCAGTTTTACAATTAATGCAATAAAGAAATAGATCACTTTCTCAGTCAACCTTCCTTTAAGTTTTAATTATGTTATTATGCGCAATTACAAAATAGAAGATTAATATGAGATAGCGGGTTGACATCCAAGAATTGGATTCAAGGGAGGAAAATGTAATTCTCCCTCTTTACAAGCATTGGTAAGGCCTCATTTGGATATGCAGTGCAATTTTGGAATCATGTGTACAAAAAGGACATCTTTGAAATGGAAAGGGTTCAGAGAAGGGCAACTAAATTAATAAGGGGATTGGGGAGCTTGAATATGAAGAGAGACTGGAAAAGTTACAATTATGTACGGGAGAAAAGGGCTTGCGTGGGGATATGATTACTGTGTATAAATACATTAACAGGCCATACATAAACTATCTGGGGCATGTTCACCAATAGAACATGTCAAAGGACACGAGGACATCCCTTAAGACTTGAAGAAAAAAGGTTTAGGCTTCAAGCTCGGAAAGGGTTTTTCACTGTGAGAACGGTAAAGCTATGGACGTCCAGTGGACGTTGTAATGGCAGGTTCATTGGTCAGTTTAAAAAAAAAGCTGGATGAGTTTCTGCAAACAAGGAATGTTGCAAGTTACTGGTATTGATACATAAAGTAGAGTTGATCCAGGGAAATTTCCGATTGCCACTTGGAGTCAGGAAGGAATTTTTTCCCCCTTCATAAATTTGGTGGGGGTTTTTTGCTCTTCCTCTGGATCAACAGTTAGGCAGGAAATGAGGATATTGCTAGATGGGTTGGACTGGATGGACGTATGTCTTTATTCAACCTCAAATACTATACTATACTAATTGTAAAAGAACACATCCAGAACTTGTTGGAATAAATAACGTTATTATGTATATTTTCAGGCTCTTCTGATGACAATGTGCGTGAATGTTTGGCCACTGTCAATGGATTTGTAAGCATCACTTTACCTATGACACACATTACTATGTGTGAACTGTTAAGCAGTTGGTGCCTCAAGTATCTCGTAAAGATTGTGTTGATGTTGGAGACACAAATGGGAAGACTGTTAGTACTTTCTTGGGGCGGCTGACAATCTTCAGAGTCCTAGGGAAGCCTGGGTTTGTGACTGTAAACATGACAAATCTACAAATCGGGAACTGGTTTGTACAAATGGAGAATATGGACTGGGATAGAATATGAAATAAAGCAAAGTGTGCTACTGCATGTGAAAGAAGGTAAATATGCATTGTAAAAATCCTACGTTTTACCATGTTAACCATAAATTGGTATGTTTTAAACATATGTTAAAATATATGAAATGAGTCTTGCATACTTTATTTTGGATGTGCCAGTTTTGAACAGAACCTGGCTTTTTGGCAGAACTGTGTTTTGGATTTTGTAGAGCAGTTTCCAGTTTGTGGTTCATGAATTCACTTCAGTTGGGTTCATAGTTAATTCTTGGGGACCTATTTAAAAACCTATGATATTGCAAATTTGCCATACCAGAAGTTATCGTAGAAGTACAGCCATGGACATACATTCAAACTGCAACTATGGTATTGTATGGACGATTGTACATTAAACAATCACACTTTTTCTCCAGCGATTATAATTGTAACTTATTCAATCTGTCTTCCTATTCAAACGCACCCAGTCCCTTTTTTTATACAGGCTTCCAAAACTGCAATGCATATAGAAAAATAAGAATTATATTTTCCTCCTTTGAATCTACCCTCTTTAGATAATATTTTGTTAGCTCTAGTGTTGCCACCTGGCATAATTGTTTAAGATTGTTATCATCAAAACTCCAAGATCCTTTTCTTACAGAAAATCACTTCACACAGAGCCATTTACAGTATAAGCAGCATAAGTATTTTAGGTCCAAAAGCCTTACATTTATCAACATTGAATCTCATCTGCCTGATGTGACAATCAAGACCCCCTTTGTTTTGTGTCATCTACAAACACAGAGACCTTGCTGATATACCTACTTCCAAAACATTAATAAACAGATTAAATAGAGGTGGCCCAACACAGAACCCTGTGGCAACCCACTTAGAATGTAGTCCACATCAACAAAGCCCCATTAACAAACTACTCTCTGCATCCGATCCATCAACCATTTTTCTATAAAAGTCACCTCTGGGGGACGGTATCAAAAAAAATCCATGCATCTACTGCTATGCCAGAGTCCACATTCCTATTGACTTCCTCATAAAAAGCAAGTTGTTTTACAAGATCTATCCCCATAAATCCATGATTACTATTTACAAAGTCAGTCCTTGAAACAAACTTTAGAATATGTTCCCAATAAAACTTTTCAGTTCTTCCCCACCACAAGTTAAACTTACAGGTCTGTAATTGCCAGGCTGTGAACAACTTTTTCTTTTTTTACTATATTGGAATTGCATACAGATTTTTTCCCAGAGGCACATTTCTGGACATGAGAGAATTATTAATAATAATAATAAAAATACAATGATATTTTTGTACATTATTCATGGTCACATTGTGCCTTTGTTGATTGATCTATTCTTGTTTTCTAAAAATAAAGTGCTAAAATATGCCTGTGCTGTTAATTTGCATTAAACAGATTATACCTTTTTATTGGTCTACAGTAATGCTGCAGATAAACAGCACAGGCAATATTTTGCACCTCTTCTTAAATATAATTGAGGAGATTTAATAAAAGTTCTGATTTTTTAATAGGTGCTAATTTTGCCCCCACCAATCAGATGTTAGCTTTCAAATGTGCTGTTTACATCTGATTGGTTGGGCCAAAATTACCATCATTTTTAACAATTTTAACTTTTATTATATCTCTTGAAATAGCTTAATATAAAGATTTCTTAAATAAGTTTTACTATACTACTGTATGTTGCATAAATTCTGTATGCCATGTTTCTTAACCAGTGGTCTCTGAGAGGTTGTTAGGGGTTCCTCAAGAGAAGTTAATCTAGGACTTAAAGGAGAACTAAACCCAATTTTTTATACTCCAGAATGAAAAAACCCCCTAAAAAACCACAATAAACTATAAAATCCCACCTTAGTAAACTCTGTTAAAGTAAATCAAAGCCTGTTAAGAACTGTATGAGTATCTGTGTGTGGTACAGTGTCAGACCACACCTCCTGACCTCAGTCACATGCTTCCTTGCTTTATTGGATTGGCTAGAGATTATTAATGGGTGTGACCAACTGTAACAAGGTTCTGCCATAGTAAGGACTGAGCATGTGCAGAACATAATGGTCGTTGACCAAACTGTCTGATACTAGAATGCTGTGAAGTAAAGCACAAACATATGTTATTTAGGTAAATTTCCCAGTGCCTGTATCAAAATGAGAGGTAAGACACAGATTACTGGTTTATATCAAGGTGTTCTGATCTAGTTCAGTTTTGTTCTGTGGCTTTAGTTGCCCTTTATTTTGAGGGAAGGAATCCCCCCACACACACCTTTTTTTTTTCTTCCTCTGGATCAGCTGTTTGGTAGTGTTAAAGAGCGGTTTAAATAATGGACTAAAGGGACTAATGTCTTTATTCAACCTCAATTACTGTCTAGTGTCAGGAACTGTATAGTTTTTACCCTTGTGATAAATTTTAATGTATTTTTTATACTGATACCTTTATAGATAGAGAGGGCCGAAACTCACTAGTTTCATTCCGATCTGAAAATCCGAAACGTAACGTATTTTAAATAATTTTTGAATGTACGGGGCTAATTTTCGAAAATAGCCTTGACGTTCAAAAATTATCGAAAATAGAATCAGAGACCATTTTCCCATCCTATTTTTGAAGATTTTCGAATGTTCAAGGCTATTTTTGAACATCTTCAAAATGTCTTCCGAAGTCCCAAAATCTGAAGGGATCTGTCTGGATTCGGACGGATCTTCGGATTTCGGAACCGAGGGGTTCTGTGTCGGATCTTTTTATAGATATATACAATGATCTATCTGTTTGTATAAATGGTGTATTTTGAACTGAGGACTCAGGAAACAAATAAAATACATAGCCACTTTTAAATGTAGGTGTTCCCTAAGACATTAAAATTGTTCTTTGCAAATATTAAAAGATTAAAAAATACTGCTTTATACTATGTAAATACATTAGCACATATTATGCATCAAGATAAATGTAAACACTGTTTATTTTTCTTGCACAGGCACCTTCAAAAATACTAGTGAGAACAGCACCAGTTCATGGGACTGTAGATATTAGCTGTTCATACAACAAGCAAAACAATGGTCTAAAATTTGGTGCAAACAAAAGGGTCCTAAGATCTGTGAATGGGTATCTCATTCAGATGGGAGTACAAACAGAGATTATGAGGGAAAACCTGTCATATACAATAATCTGAAGTCCCAAAGGATGATTATGAAGCTACCACAATTGGAATTTTGGGAAAGGACTTTATACCTGCCGGGAATCTGGTGGAGAGACCATTTTAGATCAGGTCTTATTGCTTGTAACATAAGAAATACACAGAACAGTGGTAAGTCTACAAGGGAAAGGAAAAATTTTTTTAAAGAGAGACTTTCTTTGATTCATTGTCCCTATTGCCTTCTGAAAGTTTTTTGCTGACCAAAGCTAGAAACTGCTAAAGAAAGTTTTATTAATATAAAACAAGGGCAGTAGCTTTCTAACTTTTACAGGATGTACAGTATCTAATGCTTCTTAAAGGTGTGCCAGGGTACACTGGGCTGCCTTTAGAGATTCAGAGGTATGGGTATGCCTCAAAATGTGGTTGTGGAATATTATTACCAGTATAACTTTGAGTTTTCAATTTACACTTCAATACAGGCAATTAACAAGTTTAGTGGACTGTATTTTTACGTTATATGATGATATAAAATATAATGACTCAGCATACCCAGTGTATTGTCTTCATTTGCTATATAATTTACATGCATGATAGAAGAAAGCTTTCTAAATTAGGGGAAAGTAAAGATTAGGTAAATATTTGAGACAAAAGAAAACTACAGAAATTAGAAAATAATTTATTAGTTAGTTAAAAAATTACAAGTGGACATAATGTAATGGCCCATTTCATAGCTCATTTATTTGGCATTTGGTTACCGAAAGGTATAAAGCAGTAACCCGCATTTAGAAAAGATGTGGTCCGTGGACCCGAAGGTGGTCGTAGCACAATGAGTGGTCTGTGGGCATGTTTTGGGGGATCGGGGCAGAGCCAAGGAGAGCCATGTTGTCTGCCCAGGGTGCTGCTATTGCGGCCCGCAGCCTGTGCTGTTTGGGCACCCCTGTTATAAAGCATGCAATGTTATTGTTATCACATTCATAATAATCAATGTAGTTTAAGTCACATACCTTAACTGCATTGAAATTTTATCAAGATATATAATTTTTAAAGTACAATATAGGAAAAATGTTAGTTATACTGGTGAAAATATCACTACCAAAATCCTGAGCCACACCTGTAGCTCAGGCACACCCTTTGAGACACCCTGCTCTAGCCATTACATGTAATTTTGAAATTATTTTAATATAATAAATTAATTTATTTAGCATTTAACGCCTTGATGACATTTAAGGATTTTTTTTATTATTATTTTATTTAAATACTTTCTAAATACTTTCATTGACAAATATAAAGGGGGGGAAAAGCCAAAAAATATTTAGAGATTATTTCTATTGCAGATACCACACAGACCAATTCATGGACATCTAATTTTTTAACAACTGTTCAGCTTATAAAACTACCAACTACTCAAATTCCTCTCAATACAAGGTAAAACATTTTTAAAATTATTAATGAATGGCCATAGACACATAGGTTTTTCTTGTACAAAAATAGCTTTTGTATGAAAATATGCATTTATTTTAAGAACATCCAAATAACAAATGGAGAATATTGTCCCAGGAAAAAGGTGCATATCCTCTGTTCTCACTTGTAAGAACATATAGTATAAAGTTGGAGAAAAGAAGTTTAGTCTTCAATTCATGTTTACAGGGTAACCCCTTTGAAATAAAAAATAACAAAAGTGGTATAAAGGTGAAACCTTTATTGGCTAACTAGATAATCTAGCAAGCTTTCAGAACATTCTAGTTCATTTTCAAGCTGAATACAATGAAGCTGTGGTGCTCTCTGATATATACAAACATTAGGCTCATAGTTCAAATAACCAGAAAAAATGAATATCAGTGTGGAAGGTGTTAACAAAGTCTATACTCGCAGATTCGATATTTAATCATAAATAGGTATAATAGACATTTACTTGCATATTCGCTTGCCTCGAACGATCGAACATTCGATAATTATCGAAAGTCCGAAAAATATCAAAATCCGGATCCGGGATAGTTCAAGAAGTCCGAGTCCATTTGAACTCTAATAGGTTGGCTTGAACTCGGGTTCGAGTTTGAGTTCTAGTTCATCTCTAATTGTAACCAATTATGATTTGAAAGAATCAGATTATGTATTTCCCAGACCATTCCCCAGGTCCCAGAGCCATTTACAGTAAGTTACTGTATCATTTTTACAAAGTTTTCAAAATGACCCTTGAAAATAGAATGCGTAATCTCGAAAACAGTTCGATCGTGAGGAAAATAATTTTTTTTACACTTCTGGACCATTTTCCAGGTCCACAGGCAGAACGGATTTTAGCAGTTTCGCCCATCTCTCAATCTCTCTTAAATATCTTCCTGTATAGATTTATCAAAACAAACCGATAAACAAACAGAAAATGTGAATATCACAATTAAGATGGATAGTGTCTGTCTTATTTAGATGTTAGGTGCACTTTATGTATATTTAACATGTATTTCTAAAGCACTGACATTTCCAGTGCAATCCAAAAAATGTGTGTATGTATGTCCCCTCTAATACCTATCGAGGTAAACCCAATAGGTTCCCTTCTGCCTCTGTATATTGTGTAAAATATTCATTTAGGGGATGTGACACTAATAGAACCAAGATTTCATAGGATTTATTTTATTTTAACATCTTGCCCTCACACATTTACCAATAGTGATCCTCGTAAACAATTTACCAATAGTGATCCCTCTCTAAAACATTACCAATAGTGATCCCTCTAACAGAATCCCTGGTGACAGCTGTGAGTAATGGGAAGGGTGAGTTGAAAGACAGACGGATAACTTTATATAGGATGATCCAATGGATCTCCTATTGATCTATTATTGGTTGGAAATTTAAGGGGGAAGATTGATTAAGCTCTGCACACAGTTGTTATCAGTGTGGTGTTTCTACTGAACTATAACACTATACAATGTTACAATAAATAGATCAAAATATTTATTTAGAGGATGTGAGATTAACAGAACCAAGATTTCATAGGATTTCTTTTATTTTAACATCTTGCCTTTTTTTTTTTGTACTAATCCCTAATTTTATAGTAGGTATATAAAGATTTTATAACATCTGTATCCACATATAGCTAAACATACACCCACATATTTCCCACTGTGCACCAACGGGCACACTTTTGCAGATATATATATATATATATATATATATATATAACATATAGGTTTGTATATACAAAATTATTTAACACGGTTTATGTGTAAGAAGTGGCTAGGTAAGTAGGAATTAATTGGCTTACCAACACAAACGATAGTTCAAAATGAACATACATTCATAAATATATATTTGCGTTGCATATATACAGTAACAAAAGAAAAGCTTGCTGCTACACACATGCATGCGTGCTTTGTGATTGGTCTGTGTCAACCAATTACACATTACAAAATGGACCAAACATGAAGGTGAAAGCACATGAGAGCAATGCCCACATATACCGCCTCTCTGTACATAGGACTTTCCTGTTAACGTCTGACTAAGATCACCCATTGTGGGTGGCGTTACAAACGCTCTAAAATATCACGTTACATTCACGCATTAATGGTGTTAAAATTTGGTATATTACTTGCGTTGTCTAGATGCGCAAAGTTAATGAAAATAACGCACGCATCGGAAGTCAAAAGTCACGTTAAGTGTTGATAAATCCCCGTTAAGAGATTAACGGAAACTTTAAGACCCAATTTTGCGATAGCGGCTCTCGGTACATAGCTACAAAAGAATGTTGCAGTTACTGATATTGATACAAGTTGGAGTTGATCTAGATATTTCCGATTGACACTTGTGGCTACTGTATATTTAAAAACCCACGGTATCACAAGTTTGCGATAGCATGGGTTTTGTTTACTGTGTTACTGTATGAGGCGGCTGTAGATGTACAGTAAACTACCGCAATGGTATTTATGGGCAATGGTAAATCTACAATCGCAGTCATAGAATTACGATACTAGCGTACATTTACTATTGTAGATTTACAATCGAAAATTAACAATCGCACATCACGATACGCGCCTTTATACATAGGCCCTTGAAGTCAGGAAGTATTTCCCCCCCACCCCCTTCCTTTTCATACTTCCCCACCCTTCCTTTTGGATCAACAGTTAGGCAGGAAATGTATTGCTGAGTAGGTTTGACTGTATGGAAGTAGTTCATTATTCAACCTCAAGCTATACTATTCTGTACTGTACTACAAGACACACACACTTACAAAGTCTATGGGCAATAAATATAAAACTACAAAAAACCTACAACGTGGGGGGCATGGCCAGCTAGCCTGGAAGGAAGTCGCATGACCGCTAGCTCCTGCACAGCTACACGGATTCTATCAACTTAAACCAACTAAACGAGGTCTAAATACTTAAATAGCCCACAAACATCCTAAACATGGGCAAAAATAAAACAACAGCGAGTAAGCATACAACAACAAAAAAACTACTCAGTTCTTCTTAACACCACGGACCTGGATGGCGGGATCCAAGATGGCGGCGCCCATGGAGACAACGAGGTCCGGAACCTTCATGGAAACAAAGTAAGAAAGCACTGTCAGACAACAATATATGAAAACATAAATACAAATACAGACTCGGATAGTGAAAAAACAATCAATACTTACCATTTACAAACCCCAGTGAGGACTCCAGAGACGTAGATCTCTCCACATCCCAAAGCATTAAAGCCCACACCAGCAAGATCCCCCAATCACAGAGAGAACCTGTTAAAACGCAAAACATGGAGAATCAGAAGAAGTTAAATTAACACAAAGAAACAGCACACATTCAAAAATCTCTACATAACTTTCCTACTAAAGATACACCAGTGTCAGAAAACATACTAAAGGAAATGCTGATTTTCAACACAAAGCTTTCAAACTGGATGTTTCAGAAATGGTCAAAACTATCAAAAAAGATATAATAGAAATAGCAGAACGAACCAACCATATAGAAAATAAAATGGCAGTTCACAACTTCATTTAATGAACTGACAGATGTCACAACAACCTAGATGAGACAGTGACTGTAATTCAGAATAAAATTACAGACCTAGAGGACAGGTCAAGAGAAGAAACATTAAAATCAGAGGAATATCTGAAAATATCCTAAACTCTGAATTAGATCAATACCTAGAAGACCTACTGGTAACACTATTGCCAGATATACCAAAATTGAAAAAACATTGGACAGAACTCACCGACTGTTCAAACCAAAAATGCCCCTCAGCAGCACCCAGGGACGTGATAACAAGATTCCTATTTTTCCAAACCAAAGAACAACTAATGTCAATTTCAAGGAATAAAACCAACATACCAAGCAAATATACTCACCTACAGTTCTTTGCAGATCTATCACCCCAAACCATGCAAGCAAGAAAGACATTCCAAGAAGCTACTGAATCTTAGACATAACTCAATAAAATATAAATGGGGATTCCTGGCTCGTATGATAGCAACCAAAGAGTAAAAACATATACCTTCAATACACCAAAACAAGCCATTCAACAAGCTCAAGAATGGAGCTATTATCCCCAACTCTCTTAAATATCAAATGAAAGAATTACACAAAAATGGAAAAATCCAACAGAAGAAACCATACTTAGAAACATACTTAAAAACTCTCTGAACCAACCTACAGATAAGTTAAACACTCTAATGACTTAGGCTATATGTCTGGAGATTAAATGTAAAGAGGAGAGTCCACTGATGTTTCGAAAATACAGTTGTGGTTACTGTTACGATATGCTATAATATAGTTCAGTTAAAAGTTTATTGAGCCCAAGAGCACAGAAATATCTTAATGTCTGATCTATTTTTTGAAGGAGTAAAGGAATAAAAAAATGTTAAGCTAATTTCTATATAACATTATGTCTGTGAGATAAATGTAAATAGGATAGTCGACTAGTGTTTTGATGTTATAGTTGTTGTCATGATATGCTCTAACATAACTCAGTACAAAAATTTATTGAGATAACAGATTAGAGATATCTAATATCTGACCTATTCAAAATTAAAATCTATATATGACTCCCCACTGATGCTTTGAAGCAACAGTTGTTGCTATAATATGTTCAATACAATTCAATGTAGAAATGTACTGAGCTAACAGACTACAGAAATGTCTCAATGTATGTCTATTAATATATAAAACTAAATCATATCTGTCTGAGGTTCAGATATGAAACCAAAAATAATAAAAAACAAATAGATATAATATTTCATAACATAAACAAAGGAGAAACCTCCTAATACCTACTCCAGGAAAAACTCAAAGCTTATACACAAAATTAGATATTAGATATAAATACAATATCAATATAAGATGAAAGCTCACAGAAAACCATAGAAACACTCTATTAAGTCAAATGAGAACTCATTGACAAAATTACTCCTACCTATAAAGCATGTCCCCAAGTAACGTAACAACAAAAACAAAATATAATGAAAATCTAAGGACAAGCCCAGTACAATAACACAAACTGGCTACCCAACCAATAAGGCATGATGCCTACAAAGTTAATTGAGGCTAGCTGTAGTTGTACAATTGAAAGTTGACCCGTTTATAAAGCAATTAATCCAGGTGGCAAGTAGCCCTCAAAAAAACTAGATATCTTTTGATGACTAGCAAATTCTTATTAGCCCTTAGGGGATACCTTCAAATGATGTTGCTCACACTGTTTATTTGGATATTAAATGTTTGATTATTTTGCTTATTATTTTGCTCATTATATATGTTATGTTTATTAAGTGTAATATCTGTGTTGCGTTCCAGTAGCCAAACCTACACACCACCTCAGTAAATTTTGGATAGCCTTCGACTCCCAAAACATCCTCTAACAACAGAGAAATTAAACTAATATATACTCAAAACAAAAAATCCCATACAAAAATTAAGATTATACAAAAACACCAATACCTAATTCAACTTTAATGAAGCTTCTTAAAAACTTCACAACAAAAAAACAAAATATCCTAATGGTGATTAAAATACAATCTTATAATGTTAGAGGTCTAACTCACCTCAAAAGAGATTCACCTCTGGAAAGAACTCACAAGCAATAAAATAGACATAGCTGTATTCAAGAAACCCATCTTAAGAAAACATCTAACCATCTATTCAAACATAAAACATACAACAATATCTTCCACTCCTCATCAGACAAAAAAAAAGAGGAGTCACCATTGCAATAAACAACTCAGTAGCTTTTAAACTCTATGATGCCAAAATTGATACCCAAGGCAGATATATAGTTCTTCACTGCTCCATAAACAACCACAACTAGTATTAGCTAATCTATCGCTCCTAATCAAAAACCACCAAAAAAATACTATACTATGTGGAGACTTCAATCAACTATTAGACACAGAACTAGACTCTACTAACCCTAACACAAAGAAAAATAATACATTCTCCAACCTTTTAAAATCAGAGAGATTATTTGACGCATGAGAGACAACACATCCAGCAGAGAAAGATTACACATTTCTCCCAATCTTACAATACAATAAATGGACCCTTCAAAAAATCCCAGATTCAAGATACTCCCTATACATGGTCAGACCATGCACCAATAACAATCCATTTAAAGAAAGATCAACCTGAATCAACAAAAACCTTGGAGAACTAAATCCAACTCATAATCATCTGAAAATGCCAAAAATAAAATACAAAAAGAATAATTGAATCTTTGAAATAAATGAATCCCCAGAAGTTGACCCCTTCACATTATGGAACGCCCACAGGCAGTAATACGAGGCAATGCATTCAACAAGCATCTCAAATAAATAAAAACAGAAAAACAAAAGACAATGTTACTATTGCAAAAAATAACACAATTGAAAAAGAAAACAAACAAAAACCTACGCAACAAAAAAACTACAACTGAAAGAAGAAACAAGAGACAAACTTCACATCATTGAACCTTTATGACTACGAAAAAATGCTTAGAAGAATGAAAGCCACACATTATGCCCAAGGAGGCAGAGCAAACAGAAAATAGCTAATAGAATCCAAAATAAGATAACCAAAACCAGGACCTATTTATTACAGGAAAAACAACAAAAAAAATAATTAATCTCAAGAAATAGCCAACCAATCAGCCTATTCTACTCTAAACTATACACAACTTGCAGAAAATGGAGAAGTAAAAAAACCCAACAAAGAGCATAGACACATCATTAACTCAATAAATTTACTTCAACTACAACCGAACAAAAAGAATATCTAGATAAACCAATTTCCCAAGAAGAAATAATCAAAGCTATCAAAACATCCAACTTAATAAATCCCCAGGAGAAGACGGAT
Source organism: Hymenochirus boettgeri (assembly GCA_019447015.1). NCBI lineage: Eukaryota > Metazoa > Chordata > Amphibia > Anura > Pipidae > Hymenochirus > Hymenochirus boettgeri. The sequence goes on from CM033470.1 coordinate 133,852,765, forward strand.
TCACCAATGAATATATAAAAACTTACCTTCAAATCTAACTCCATACATGCAAAATATGTTTAATAAAGCTATAGAAAACCAGACATTCCCTAAAGAGATGCTGAAAGCAATAATAATCCCAATCCCAAATCAAGGGAAAGACCCGACAATTCTTGGGAATTATAGGCCAATTTCTCTTCTAAACAATGATCTCAAAATATATTCAAAAATACTTGCTGAAAGACTTAAAAACATACCCACATCTTATCCACCTAGATCAAGTTGGATTCATTAAACAAGGCAATCAACGGACAACACAAGGAGAATTATAGATCTAATTGACTGGGCCAATCACAACAACATTTCATCCTTATTTATAACTTTAGATGCCGAAAAGGCTTTTGATCGTCTCAATTGGGATTATCTAACTCCGTACTAGAAAAATTTGGAATACAAAACAATTTCAAAAATGCAATAATGGCTCTTTATATCAATCCTTCAGAACTGTACTCACTTCCAGCATGCTATCAAATCCTCTTATATCTCCAACGGAACCAGACAAGGCTGTCCTCTCTCCCCATTAATCTTCGCTCTGGCAATGGAACCCTTGGCGCAAAAAATACGACAGAACCAAATATATCAGGAATCAAATCAAATCCACCTCCCATAGATAGCACTCTTCGCAGATGACATCATATTGATCGTAACAAAACCAATCACATCACTAATTCATATCCAAAAACTTATACACCAATTTGGCCTAATGTCATACTACAAAATTAACGAGAAAAAAAATCACAAGTCATGGAAACCAATATATCCGGGACACTAAAAATTTTTCTCAAGTAAATACAAGTTCAATGGGATTCAAACGAAATAACCTATCTAGGTATCAAATTATCAACTAACCTTGGAAACCTACTCCAATCAAATCTCACCCCGCTATAGAAAAACTAGAAATCCAAACAAAAAAATGGAAAACTATGAAAAAATAGTAATGGCAACTAAAATGAAATCCTTCCTCAATACCTCTATATCTTTAGATCAATACCATAGACATCCCAGAATCCCATTTCCAAGAACTCAAAAAAACATAACCCAATTCATATGGAACCAAACAAAGCAAGAATCAATAACCAAACCATGGCCAAAAACACGTAAAGCAGGAGGATTAGCAATACCAAATTGAAAGAGTACTATCAAGCAAACATCATCGATCAAATAAGATACTGGTGGAAAAGTAACACAAACAAAAATCTGGTGTGAAATAGAAGAAAAAAGTGTCAACCTATGAAACTAAAACAAATCATGGGAGCAACCCTCCTGGAGACATACGAAAAGATACCCATATATCTTACCCCAAACCTCTATCAACATATGGAAAAGTATCAATAAAAACCAAAATATTCTGGCTCCACTATATGACTTTATACCCATTAAAAGTCTAGAAACTATAATCCCAGATCTACATATCCAATGGGAACAAAAATCAGTTGATAACAATAGATCAATTATATCATCAAGATATATAATCCCATCCAACAACTACAAAACAAATACCACATAAACCCAAATGACTTTTTCAAACTATCCAAAAATATCCTTTTCAAAACCTCCAAAACAAAATGGAAAACATCTAATGAAACAACAGAGATACAATTATAGCTCCTACAACCCCACCACCAAAGGAATCACAACCTTCTATACCTTGATCAAAAACAAAAACATATTTACTAAACTTAAACCACTATAAAATGGGAAAGAGAACTTGGGAAACCTTTACTGAACAACAATGGTCAGAAGCAGCAACCACACTCTTCAAACCTCGAAATGCTCACAACATTGGGAAACCGCAAAGAAATCTCCCTGAGATACTATAGACACCCTACAATACTAGCAAAATGGAACCCCAACTACTCACCAATATGTTGGAGATGTGGAGAATCCCGAGGGACGCTAACCCACATATTCTGGACCCGAGGAAAATAAGGAGAATATGGTATAAAACCCAACAGACACTTCATTCACGATACTACAAAAGCAATTATACTTACACCCAGAATTAGTCCTGCTGTTCATAGATCTACAACAGTTCCCTCCAACCAAAAAACCATTATCTTTCACACCATAATGAATAGCTCAAAAAATAACCACACTTGAAAAAGAAAACAAACAAAAACCTACGCAACAAATAAAACTACAACTGAAAGAAACAAGAGACAAACTTCACTCATTGAACCTTTATGACAACGAAAGAATGCTTAGAAGAATGAAAGCCACACATTATGCCCAAGGAGGCAGAGCAAACAGAAACTTAGCTAATAGAATCCAAAATAAGATAACCAAAACCAAAACCTCATTTATTACAGAAAACAACAAAAAAATAATTAATCCTCAAGAAATAGCCAACCAATTCAGCCTATTCTACTCTAAACTATACAACCTTGCAGAAAATGGAGAAGTAAAAAAACCCAACAAAGAAGCAATATACACATTCATTAACTCAATAAATTTACCTTCAACTACAACCGAACAAAAAGATTATCTAGATAAACCAATTTACCAAGAAGAAATAATCAAAGCTATCAAAACATCCAAACTTAATAAATCCCCAGGAGAAGACGGATTCACCAATGAATATTATAAAACTTACCTTCCAAATCTAACTCCATACATGCAAAATATGTTTAATAAAGCTATAGAAAACCAGACATTCCCTAAAGAGATGCTGAAAGCAATAATAATCCCAATCCCAAATCAAGGGAAAGACCCGACAATTCTTGGGAATTATAGGCCAATTTCTCTTCTAAACAATGATCTCAAAATATATTCAAAAATACTTGCTGAAAGACTTAAAAACATACTCCCACATCTTATCCACCTAGATCAAGTTGGATTCATTAAAAACAGGCAATCAACGGACAACACAAGGAGAATTATAGATCTAATTGACTGGGCCAATCACAACAACATTTCATCCTTATTTATAACTTTAGATGCCGAAAAGGCTTTTGATCGTCTCAATTGGGATTATCTAAACTCCGTACTAGAAAAATTTGGAATACAAAACAATTTCAAAAATGCAATAATGGCTCTTTATATCAATCCTTCAGCAACTGTACTCACTTCCAGCATGCTATCAAATCCTCTTATTATCTCCAACGGAACCAGACAAGGCTGTCCTCTCTCCCCATTAATCTTCGCTCTGGCAATGGAACCCTTGGCGCAAAAAATACGAGCAGAACCAAATATATCAGGAATCCAAATCAAATCCACCTCCCATAAGATAGCACTCTTCGCAGATGACATCATATTGATCGTAACAAAACCAATCACATCACTAATTCATATCCAAAAACTTATACACCAATTTGGCCTAATGTCATACTACAAAATTAACGAGAAAAAATCACAAGTCATGGAAACCAATATATCCGGGACACTAAAAATTTTTCTATCAAGTAAATACAAGTTCAAATGGGATTCAAACGAAATAACCTATCTAGGTATCAAATTATCAACTAACCTTGGAAACCTACTCCAATCAAATCTCACCCCGCTCATAGAAAAACTAGAAATCCAAACAAAAAAATGGAAAACTATGAAAACTAGTAATGGCAACTAAAATGATAATCCTTCCTCAATACCTCTATATCTTTAGATCAATACCAATAGACATCCCAGAATCCTATTTCTCAAGAACTCAAAAAAACATAACCCAATTCATATGGAACCAAAACAAAGCAAGAATCAATAACCAAACCATGGCCAAAAACCGTAAAGCAGGAGGATTAGCAATACCAATATTGAAAGAGTACTATCAAGCAACAATCATCGATCAAATAAGATACTGGTGGAAAAGTAACACAAACAAAAATCTATGGTGTGAAATAGAAGAAAAAATGTGTCAACCTATGAAACTAAAACAAATCATGGGAGCAACCCTCCTTGGAGACATACGAACAAGATACCCATATATCTTACCCCAAACCTCTATCAACATATGGAAAAGTATCAATAAAAACCAAAATATTCTGGCTCCACTATATGACTTTATACCCATTAAAAGTCTAGAACTATTAATCCCAGATCTACATATCCAATGGGAACAAAATCAGTTGATAACAATAGATCAATTATATCATCAAGATAATATAATCCCATTCCAACAACTACAAAACAAATACCACATAAACCCAAATGACTTTTTCAAACATATCCAAATAATATCCTTTCTCAAAACCTCCAAAACAAAATGGAAAACATCTAATGAAACAACAGAGATACAATTTATAGCTCCTACAACCCCACCCAAAGGAATCACAACCTTCTATACCTTGATCAACAACAAAAACATATTTACTAAACTTAAACCACATATAAAATGGGAAGAAGAACTTGGGAAAACCTTTACTGAACAACAATGGTCAGAAGCAGCAACCATACCTTTCAAACTCTCGAAATGCTCACAACATTGGGAAACCGCAAAGAAAATCTCCCTGAGATACTATAGAACACCTACAATACTAGCAAAATGGAACCCCAACTACTCACCAATATGTTGGAGATGTGGAGAATCCCGAGGAACGCTAACCCACATATTCTGGACCTGCAGGAAAATAAGGAGAATATGGTATAAAACCCAACAGACACTTTCATCGATACTACAAAAGCAAATTATACTTACCCCAGAATTAGTCCTGCTGTTCATAGATCTACAACAGTTCCCTCCTAACCAAAAAACCATTATCTTTCACACCATAATAATTATCCTTCAATATATTACAAGAAACTGGTTGACTACTAAAAAACCCAACATCTCATTGATACTGAGGAACCTAAACATAAATATGCAATATGAGAAACAATACGCCATAACCCAACTTAATTTTCATAAATTCTGTAAGGAATGGGAATATTGGTACACAGATAATAGATCTCTATATCAATGAACAATAAGATATAAATAGAAGGAAGTCGAATAATGTTATAATATAATACACACCCTGGTGACTGGAATTGAACACACTCTAGGTTATGAACTTATCTTGCTTTAAATTTATTTTATTTATATATGGTTTATATAATATTGTTTCATTTTATTATTTTATTATCTTATTATTTTACTATTTAATTTAATTTAAACCCACTTTACTCAATACTATACTACCTTGAGAAACTTAATACAACTGAACGCTAAATGCTTACACTGTGAATACTATGTCATTGTTATATATATATGTTGAATATAATCTACAAACAGTTATGCATATAATAATCTGTATGAAAAATTTTCAATAAAAACTGAATGATTAAAAAAAAAAAACTACAACGTTTTGGGGGCTTAATCTCTCAGTTCATCAAAATACATCCAATGACCTAATTATCCATTATGTTTTTTGGTTTTTTTTTAAGTAATTGTTTTTCAAAAACAAATACAGTATTTGTATAAACTCACAGCCCAAGTTACAGGTTCAAATCCCCTTGCTTACTTAAAAAGAGCATAAAATAGTAAACTGACTGAGTGTTTGTTTGCCAACGTTACTTGCCTGACCACAATGCAGTAAATCTCTTGAGGCCAGGTTGGGATGTAAAGTTTACATGCAAAACTTAACTTATCCTATATTGAATAGGCTGTGCAACGGTAATCCACCTGGAGTATTTTTGGTGACTATCAGACGAAAATAGCCTTTCATCACACGTCTGGCCCTTTTATGTGTCTGGCCCTGTTCACATTATTGTACGTGTGTATAAGGCCTTTTAGAACACTTTTCAGATAATCATTTACCGTGTATATTTGAATATAAGGCAAGTTTTTTTTTTTTTTAAATAAACATTAAAAGCTAACCTTGGCTTATATTTTGGGCCACAAAGTTTACAGAGGATATCGGAGACAAGGAGCTACAGTCATTACCGGTACTCACTTACAGTATTTGCTGTCATTACTTTGCTTTAAAGGGACAATATACTAAAAAATGACTTTGACTCATCTTAATCTATAATTGAATACTTGCAAGTAGCACTTACTCTGATTTGCGTGTGTTGTTGCATCCAGCACACATTTTGTTTAGGAGCAGTATCCCCCCTCCCTCTATTAACCACTCCCACTTCCATCCCACCTGACTTTTTCCCCACAAACCAAGCCTGCACACAGCATACAGCATTCCAACTGTCAAAACTCATCATTCCAGCTACAATTAAACTACTCACAGAAGAATAGTTTTTAAGAGCAAGGAACTTGATTAACAGTTAAAATATAAGAAGTTTTAGATTGGAAATCTAAAGAAATAGGGGGCAGATCAATAAAAAAATTATACAGTGGTGGTTGGGAAGAATTATGGTTTCCAGTTATGGTCAATTTAAAATAACCTATTTTTTGGTATAGCTGCCCTTTAAATGCAGCTGTAAATAAAGGAGCACCCAACTTCCATATAAACTGGACAGAATATGAAACAACAAAGATCCAACTCCTACTTCACAATAACATATACATTCCATTTATAGAACTCCAAAGATCCAAACTAATACCCAAAAATCAATTCTATAAACACCTACAAATACTTTCTTTCCTTTCCAGAAACAAAACATTCAACACTACAATGGATAATACAGAACCAATATACCCACCACAATTACCAGTATCTGATAAATCAATAAAGATTTTCTATCTAGCAATAAATAATAAAAATGAACTACCAAAAAACAACTATATCAATAAATGGGAAACTGAATTGAAACAACCGTTCACAGAAGATCAATGGAACAAAGCACTAATGTTACCCTTTAAACTGTCTAAATGTGTTAACCATTGGGAAATGTCTAGAAAAGTTCTTTATAGATTCCACAGGATACCAACACAATTAGCTAAATGGTTCACGTCGGTATCACCAACATATTGGAGGTGCTGACGGGAACAAGGAACACGATTACACATCTGGTGGAGTTGTATAAGATAAAAAAAAATGTTGATGAAGGTACAGAGCTTTCTACAGAACTTATTCAAAAGGAAATTCCCACTCAACTCACAACAACAATCTTTAAAAGTATCTTGCTTGCGCTTGGGGGTATGGGTAGGGGAAGGGTTAAAACAAAAAGTAAATAAAAAAATAGGTTAAGATCAAGATCTCTGTAAAAAATCAATTTAAAATGACACTTCCATATATTAAAATTCTTAAAACACTCACTAGGCACCACTAGAGCACTGCAGGGTTTACTCTGTGCTGTTCTGATGCTTGCTTGGTCTATGTAGCTCCCAAAAACCTCTGCACACAGGAATAAGGTTGCCAACAAACTTTATTATAGCAATTAAAAACAATAAAAAGCACTAAAAAACCTTGCAGAAACAGTCCATTAGCAGTTGTTGAAGTTGCAACTCTCTGCTATGGTGTGGCCCCTTTAACTCGTGGTGGTCTTGTGGTGAGGTTGTTCCTACGCATTTCGCTGTTTTAATTCAGGGAATCCCTGATGAAGCTGTAAGGATTAAAACAGCGAAACGCATAGGAACAACCTCACAAGCCATTACTAAGTGGATTATACCTCACCACAAGACCATTGCGAAATTTTGGCCCACAATGGTTAGGGCTTAGGTAGTTTGGAACTGCCAGTTTAGAAAATAAATGGATCCAGCGGATCCAACAAAACAAACACCTTTTCATAAAAAATTTTAATATCAAAACTTCAAAAATTCCATTTGAAATTCTAAAATACTATCGAAAGCTTTTGAAATTTCTAATCTTTGGATTTTCGGGGGTTCAATAGTTTCCACCGTTTTGTTCATCTCTACTGAAGAAGAGCAGAGCTGGGTAGTCTCAGGCTGGTCTTAGCACTGCCACGCTCTGTGCTTTAGCTTTCCAAGTTTAGGAGGTATGCAGGAGGAAACTAATAAATAACTGCTTCATATTTAGACAAATAATATTATGCATAATAAGTAGTATATTCAAAATTTCTAAACAGATGAGGCACTGATTTAACACTTTGGATCATTGGATGTCTGTCTTTTCCTTCTTTAAGCTAATTTTCCTTCTTTAAGCTAATGTACCTGCCATTGTAATTTTAATGAAGCCGGAGTGATGAGAAGTAGATACAATTTATGTTTTTAATAGTACTTGCTGATTTGTAATTTCAGATTATATGTTCTGACAATTATTTTTCTTTTTTCTTACAGATAAAAATATCTTTCATCCAGTAACCATTAATCACCAGGATACCACTGCAGTTTCTATTTCATCCAGGTATGACATCACTGAATACAAAACCAGGGTCCGAGTGGGCTGCTGGGGCCTACACAGGGGCACTTCTAGGGTTTTTGCTGCCTGAGCCAAACTTTTGAATGCCGCCCTTGATTATTTCCAGACATGGCGCAAGTGGTTGTGGCTTTGACGGTGGGCTTGGTTTTAGCATGGCTAATATGTTAACATTGAAACTTCTATTACAGTATAACAGTTCCTCAGACAGTCAATTAGCAATAATGTAAATTACTAGAAACAGATATTACATCCCTTTATCAAACAGATTGTGTTGCCACAATCATATTGCTCCTTTCAGGATTTTGTTGCTCAAATCAAATAACTTATTTTGTAGCCTGTGCTATACATGTTGAATCAACTGTTACAATAAATTAGAAATGCCATACTTCTGTAGTATAAAATATTTTAGCCAAAAAGGTTTGTACGCCCACCACTGCCTTTCTTCTTCAGTGCCATCTGAGACACATGTCTCACTCTGCCTAATGGTAGAAGTGGCCCTGGGCCTACCAGGAAGCATTAAAGGGCCCACTCATTTCTTTAGTATCTTTGTTACTTCTACAATTTATGTTAATTATCTTACAATTTCTTGCTGTCCTTTAGGTCTGAAACAATGCAACTGAACATTCATACATTAACGATACATGTATAAATAGAGAGAGTATTTATCATTTTAATTAACAACCTGACCTTTTTATTATTATAGAACAGTAAAGGTAACTAAAACCATATTACAGGTACATATTTTCTGAACTCCTCCTCAGAGTACCTTCATTACAGTAAAGATGTAAAAAGCGAGGCTATAACTGCAGACCATGCACCTCCTCTGTTATTGGTCCTGCCAAAGCTGGGGGAAGAGGATAGTATTACTGCACATGTCCTGGCTTCAGGAGCTTGTAGGCACAGATTGTTTGCCCCCTTAAGCTCCACCCAGCGTTAGCCACTCCCACTGCTAACCACACCCACTTGGGCACTCAAAAAAAATTTTTAGGTCACGCCCCTTTCTCCGCCCCAATTAGGCCACATCTATCTATCATCTATCTATAATCTATCTATCTGCATCTATCTATCTATCTAACTCTGCTATCTATCTATCTATCTACATCTATCTATCTATCTATCTATCTAACTCTGCTATCTATCTATCTATCTATCTATCTATCTATCTATCTATCTATCTATCTAACTGCTATCACAATTATGCGTTTCCATTTGTTGTGATAGGATGTGCTTTACAAAGGCATTGTACATGCATTTATTTCCAGAAACGCACACTATAAACTATATGTATGTAGAAAACACAAAGACAATGCATTGGATTTATATACTATTTACCACTTTGCATTTGGTGAACATAGCCTTAAATGGTTTCGGGGGGGGGCACAAGGGGGACCCATCTTCTTATTTTTCCTACAAAAATAGCCTCCTCCGAGAAAACCACTGTAGATAAAGCACAGATAGGAACCCCATCATTGTTTTGTTAGGGGGTCCAGTAATTCCTAGTTATGCCACTGAATGTTTTTCAGATTTTGGGTCACCTGAACCCTGGATTTTACAACCAGTTTTGCCCATGAAGCTGATATATATAAATTTGAGCACATATTATATGTGGCCTACCTTTTCACACACACACAAAAATGTATGTACAGTATGTATTTAAAGGGTATCTCCACCCCAAAATATAAAACTTCCTGTAGTGTAGGGGACTCACCTCCAACCCTAAACGCTAGGTTTTAACTTTAAAAAGTTCCCAGAAATAGACTTAACGTTGTTCCCTGCTTCTTCCGAGAATGATGTAGCAGCCGCATCTGTGATTAGCTGAGAGTCATGTTATTGAGAAAGCCGAGGGAATAAAGGTGGCTAAATTAATTTATGGGAACTTTTTAAAGTTAAAACCCTAGCATTCAGGGTTGGGGTGGAGGTTCCCTACACTACAGAAAAGTTTTTATTTTGCTAAAATTAACTGCAGCGCCGAGGGATCCAGAGAGGGGAAGGGAGGGGAGAGCTCCCCTGCGCATGCGCATCCGCCAGGAGTTCAGGGAAAGGGCAGATATAAGATTACTACACACAAAGAGGCATCTACTCTTCAGTTTCCTGGAGTTTCAGCAGGCCCTGAAGGACAACCACTACACAGTGGAGCAAATTTTAGTTGGGGGGGGGGGTGCACATGCCCTTTAAAGTTTGTCTTTATATTAAGAAAACCTAAGCAAGCACAGAGAGACTAAGATCGTACAAACTCTTTGCAGATGAAAACAAATGTGAATAGTGTTTTTTTCTGCGTAAATGTACTTACAGAATAAAAATAATCATCTGCAGATTGTTTGTTGCAGGAAAATAAAACAGTTTTGTTTTCTTTATTTCTAGATTAAGGTCAGACCAAAGCAATGCCTGGGATGTTATTCGTTGGCTTCTTTTCCTGATCATGGTTGTGTGTCTCCTCTTAGTTATCTTCCACAAGAAAATATTAGGTAAGTTTGGTTGTACCAAATAAAAACTCTTCAATGTGAACTATGGTATAAATACGATTGGTCTGATATACAGGCAAGAAACTGCCAAAGAAAAGTGTTACTTTCCTGCTTATCACTTCTCCACTGCCAGTGATACAGGAATGCTCAGTATACTTTACCTAGAGAAAGAGTGAAAGAATCCTTCAAATTAGCTGTATCTCTGTGAAAATTAAAGTTATTGAAGATCTGCTGTAGTTTTAGGCTAAGTTCAAACTATTCAACACAAGAGCAAAAAACACACCGGATTTGTACATTTTACAAAACATTTGTTTGTGGGTTTGTGGTTTGCTATTTGTGCATTTTAAAAAATGTACAATCCCCAATGCATTTGTGGGAAAGCTAAAAGGGTTTTGTAATATTTATATATAAATTCCCTTACCTTAAAGGAGAACTAAAAGACTCCATATAACATTGCCCTAATAGAAAGAGCACATTCATAAAGATACTAAAAGCTGTGTCTCAGCACTCCCTTTAATGTGGATGCTGGGGGATTTAGAAAAATAACGTGTGTGGACTAGAAGTCAGCTCCCATAATTCACCTTATCTGCGAATACCCAACTAAGTCTATGCAGTACAATTCAGAGGAAGCTTCAGCTTTGCTTCCTGGAAGCTGACAGCCAGTTATGTTACAGCTCAGAGATCAACCCTCCATCTGACACAGAACACAGTTTAAGGTGCAGTTTTTGTGTAAACACATTACAAATGCTCCTGTCCCTAACAATGATAAATTCCTTTGCTTTTCATACAAAAAAGAAAAGTAATCTTAGCAGTTTATTTCTTTGCTAGCAAGACTGTAAGAAACAGAATATTTTACTCTAGTATAAACTGAGAAACTTCACCCTAATAGTCTCCCATCGGTTTATACTCGGGTCTGGGCTGATCTGGAAGCTTGAAGGAGCAGATGGACAAAATCACATAGCCCTGGGAAAACAAAAGCTGTACCCTTTAACGCACAGAATCCTCTTGATTTTGGTGGGTTAGGCAATTGTTGTCCTGCTCACTCAGATCAGCCTAGACTGCAAAGGTAAAGGGAAGAAAAAAATGATAGAAGTAACAGGATTCAACAAACAGGCTGCACAGAAAGGTAAGCAGGGCACATCTGTGTATGGGGCTATGTGTGGGACTTTCTATGGGGCTGTGTATGGGACTTTCTATGGGGCTGTGTATGGAGAAATTCAACCCTCGGTTTATACTTGAGTCAAGTTTTCCTCCACTAGGCAATGGGGTTTTCCCATTTAGAAACTTAAACGCCAGCAGATAGCCCCATTAAAATCCCCATTAAATAGCCATTATCGGCTCGGTACATAGCTTGTGGCAGTGACTTTAAAATGGAAAAAGCCGATAACGGCTCTTCGTACATGGCCCTATTTAAATTTTTCTAGAAACATGATGGAAACAAACAAACAAAAAAAGCAATAAACTAAGGATTTGAATTTGTGAGTTGGGGGTGTATGTTCCTAAAAACACAGCCTTTACATGGTGCACCACCAGCAACCAAATAATGAATACAGGTACATTTAGAAACTTTATCTTTTGCTATAAACAGAAGTTAGAAACTGTGCATAGAGACCGAATCCTGGGGTCAGGAGGCGTGGCTCTTTGAAGTCAAGATGGGCTATAAGTTGGCAACAACATGGAAGCCTTCTTTGCTACAGAATCTATTATTTACATATACTAAATGCAACTTACTAGAGAAGAACTTTTCAATGTATAGGTGTTCTGGGGGGTAAAGATTTTAAATTAGGATTTTAAAAAAATTATTTTAGTTCTCCTTTAAGCTAGATCTCTTAGCTTAAGGACAAAAGGGATCTGTCATCCCATGGAGAGATAATCATTTGCAACATATTCTATTAAGTTCAAGTCTTATGCGCAGCACAGATAAGAATATGTTGCTAGTGGTGAACATTTTTGATACATACTTATTTATGGTTAAAGCATCCAGCTGGTGTAACTTTTTTTCCTATAGCAGGGCATATGGTGTGCTTATCAGCATTCCTTTGTAAATTTGTATCACTTCTGCAATACTTCTAAATATATTTTATCTTAAGTGGTTACATCATGGCTTTAAATCTTTTATAGAATTGGGGGGGAGTTGCCCCTTAAAATATAGATTGTCATAAAAACAGAACATTGAACAAAGTTGTTTTGGTGTTTTAAGTTAGGGTTAAACAAAAGCCTACAGTCTTTCCTGGATGAGTCATGGATCACCTTTTTGACTGCAGCCTGTGAGAAGTTATATTGTGGAAAATGTTCAGTTACTGCTTCCTGTAGCCTGAGTGACATCACCTAACCCACAGTTCCCTGGGGTCTGAGCATGCTCACTAATGACTTGTGGTTGGAAAAGATAGGAAGTCCCTACACAGACATCTAATTAGTGATTTCCTCACTGTCCTAGACTGATATAATTATTAGCCTACTCTTTTAGGACTATATACGGGCCATGATCTTACAATTATAGATCAGACATACAATAACATGCAGTAGTAGACTACCACATTTGTATTGTATAGGCCAGAGGACAATTACAATTGCAATTGTACAGTAATTCATTGTAAGAGCTCAATCTTAATTGTACGACATGCTTAAAATCATAATTTTATCATTGTTATTATGATCGATAAAGGCTGCCTTGCAGCAGGGGTCTAGCTAAAAACAATTGGACCCCATAGCAAAATTTTAAATGGGGCCCCGAACCCACAAAAAAAAAGAATTTGATTTATACCCTTGGTTTGGGTGTGCAGGGTCCTATCCATTATATTTGTCACCAAAAAAAAAGTGCACAAGCTGGCAACACCAGCATAAGGGGAAAGATGTGTATCAGGGAACAAGTACATATATTTACATGTACAGAGAGATTCTATCACTCTCTAATGCCCTTGTGAGGCTTAACCCATACCGTATCTTTAACGCCAGAAAATCTGTCCTAAAACGCCAAAGCTTGGTGCTTTGTTTGCGGCGGTTGTGCAATAGTTAGAATAATTGTCACATTTTTTTAAATTCCTGACACACAACACCCCACTTACCTGCATTATTGTTCAATTTCTGTCCTGCCCTCTCAGTCCTCCTGTATGCACACACACTTTCATTTTGTCTTTTAAAGGGCATGTCCACCCCCCAAACTAAAATTTCACTAACTACTGGCCCCACTGTATAATTAAAAAAAATCCTTACCTTACATCCCTGCTCCTTATGGTTCTCCTGTAGTGCCTCTTCAAAGTCCAGGAAACTGCATTGTTGCTGCTGGCATGCACAGTGGAGCCCTTCCTCCCCTTCCCTTCCCTTCCCTCCCTCCCGATCCCTCCCTGGCTGGCATTCATCCAGCATAAAAAAAGTGTATGTACACTGGAAAAAAATTTTTTAAATTGCCCATTAGAAGAAACTATAATTCATCCCAACTATCACTGTACCGCTTTTTTGTTGATCTGCCCCCTATTTCATTAGATATCCAATCTGAAACAGCTTACGTTTTATCATTTCTGTAAGCAGTTTTGCAGTAGCTGGAATGCATGTGCGTCCGAACATAGGGGCAAGGTGGGACATTTGCCCCCCCTGGACTTTGTCTGATTTTTTTTTTCTTTCTGTTTTTTTTGTGATACAGTCCCCTCATAGCTCCCAACTCACTGTCCCGGTTTCAACAGGATTGTCCCATTTTTCCAGTCCTTACCCGGTGTCCCGGCACCCCTCCTTAACTCCTGCATCCTCCTTCATTTGTACAGGCCAGGCAGTGTCAGGGTATGAATAAAGTTTTTTGAAAAAAAGTTCTTTTTTTGGGGGGGGGGAAACTTTACTGAGGCTGACACTGCACAGCCGTTTAAGAGCCAGAGCTGCAGCCAGTTGGAACGCAGAGCTCCTACCCCTCCTGCCCCAGAGCTTCCCTGGACTTCTGCCGCCTGGATCCTTTCCTCAGCAGAAAGGAGTAACTGTAAGTTCCAAAACATTGCCATGTGTTGCACTGTTGCTGTGCCTGATCTACCTTTGGGACTCAGTCAGAAGGGGGTTGTTTGTATTGTGTGTGTGCCATGCATATTATTGCCCATTTCTGTGTGCCAAGCATATTGCCCATTTGTGTGCCAAGAATATTGCTCATTTCTGTGTGCCAAGCATATTATTGCCCGTTTCTGTGTACCAAGCATATATTGCCCATTTGTGTTCCAAGCATATTGCCCATTTCTTGGTGTGCCAAGCATATTGCCAAATTTCTGTGTGCCAAGCATATTATTGCCCATTTCTGTGTGCCAAGCATATCATTGCCCATTTGTGTGCCAAGCATATTGCCCATGTCCGTGTGCCAAGCATATTGTCCATTTCCATGTGGCAAGCAGTTTTATCTATGTCTGTGTGCCAAACAGTTTCACCTATATCTGTGTGCCAAGCTGTTTTACCCATGTCTGTGCAAAGCAGTTTTACCAATACCAGTTTTTCATCTATTTTACCTGTGTCAAAAGAAGTATTTCTCAACCCTCCAGTTCACAAATCAGTGCCAGTCAACCCTCCAGTTCAACCCCCCCAACATACACACACACACACACACACAAAACAAAACAGTGGTTTGTTAGCCTTCCAGTTCACAAAACATTGTTAAGTCAGCTCTCTACTGTGAAAGAGTGTGGGGACATTGGGGTGGGTTGTTGGTGCTACTTAAGTTTATTTGTCTGGCCTGCTGCAAGTGTATACCATTGACTGATATGGTGTCTTGATTTTAATCTACATACAGCTGGCTGTAGTTGCTGATTTCCTTGTTTCTAGCTATTGGTTTCTTTAAATATCCCCATTCAAGCACCACCCATTAACATGCCCACAAATAAGCCATGCCCACTTGCCCACACGCCACATTTTTTTTTCCTGTGCCCCCCCCAGGAAAACTTTCTGCGGACGCCCATGCTGGAATGGTTTGACAGTTGGTGTGCTGTATGATGTATGCAGTTTTGACAGTTGGTATGTGGGAAAATAGTCATGTCAGTGGTCAGAGCCTGCGCAAACCAAGTATTTTATTGAAGGCATGCAGCAACACACACACCTCAGAGTGCTACCTACATGTATTTATAGATTAAGACTAGCAAAGTTGTACCCGTTGGTGCACAGTGGAAATTATGTGTGTGTATGTTATGTGTGGAGAAAGTGCATATAGAACTTTTACACAGTGCTTGTGAAGGTTCTCATTCATCCAGGTCATGGTATATCTGTTGTATTCAATTAGATCAACTGGACTTGAAATGTAGTTCTTGAAGACGTTTCGCTAGTCATCCGACTGGCTTTCTCAATTCAGAATGACTTGTACAAGAATCTGTGGCAATTATGTACCCTGAGAATCCCAATTAGCATATCCCAGCCAGGTGTTAAGGGTGTGATTAGATAGTGGCTAGAGTGTGTATAGGAACGCCCAGAGTAAGGTGTTAAAACAGCATTGTACATGGCAGACAGTTGGTGTCGAACCCCCCCACCTCTATTTAGGCTTGGTTTCTTTATTTTCACATAAATGGCCTCCTTAACACCTCTCTTGAACCAGTCACGTTCCTTCGCCAGTATGTTAACATTACAATCTTCAAAGGTATGTCCTTTATCCTTAAGATGCAGATACACGGCTGAAAGTGAAGGGGAAAAGCAAGACAAGAGGAAGAACATGGTCATCCCATATGTAGCAGGGGTCTCCGAGAAATTAAGAAGAATTTTCAAACATCGTCTACCCGTCTGCTTTAAACCGGCAACACGCTGAGGCAGCAATTGGTACATCCAAAAGACCCAATACCAAAACACAAGAAAAGCGACTCATATATGCGTGCAGTGCAGTGAAGAATGCTCTGATTGTAGTGGGGAGACCAAACAGCACACTGCATCAACGTATGGCCCAGCACAGAAGAGCCAATTCCTCGGGTCAGACTCAGCCGTGTATCTGCATCTTAGGATAAAGGACATACCTTTGAAGATTGTAATTTTAACATACTGGCGAAGGAACGTGACTGGTTCAAGAGAGGTGTTAAGGAGGCCATTTATGTGAAAATAAAGAAACCAAGCCTAAATAGAGGTGGGGGGGTTCGACACCAACTGTCTGCCATGTACAATGCTGTTTTAACACCTTACTCTGGGCTTTCCTATAACACCTCTTAGCCACTATCTAATCACACCCTTAACACCTGGCTGTGATATGCTAATTGGATTCTCCAGGTACATAATTGCCACAGATTCTTGTACAAGTCATTCTGAATTGAAAAAGCCAGTCGGATGACTAGCGAAACGTCTTCAAGAACTACATTTCAAGTCCAGTTGATCTAATTGAATACAACAGATATAACTTTTACACAGGTATATTTTAAACTGCTACTCAGTCACCAGCATCCAGGGGAACCAAATAGGATAATCCTGCAGGTCTGCGAATAGTATAGTATAGTATAGTATAGTATTTGAGGTTGAATAAAGACATACGTCCATCCAGTCCAACCCATCTAGCAATATCCTCATTTCCTGCCTAACTGTTGATCCAGAGGAAGGCAAAAAAAAACCACCAAATTATGAAAGGGAAAATTCCTTCCTGACTCCAAGTGGCAATCAGAAATTTCCTGGATCAACTCTACTTTATGTATCAATACCAGTAACTTGCAACATTTCTTGTTTGCAGAAACTCATCCAGTTTTTTTGAAACTGACCAATGAACCTGCCATTACAACGTCCACTGGAAGACAGTTCCATAGCTTTAACGTTCTAACAGTGAAAAACCCTTTCCGAGCTTGAAGCCTAAACCTTTTTTCTTCAAGTCTAAGTGATGTCCTCGTGTCCTTTGACATGTTCTATTGGTGAACAATGCCCCAGATGTTTATTGTATGGCCCGTTAATGTATTTATACACGTAATCATATCCCCACGCAAGCGCCTTTTCTCCAGCGTACATAATTGTAACTTTTCCAGTCTCTCTTCATATTCAAGCTCCCCCAATCCCCTATTTAATTTAGTTGCCCTTCCTGAACCCTTTCCATTTCAAAGATGTCCTTTTTGTACACAGGATTCCAAAATTGCACTGCAATTCCAATGAGGCCTTACCAATGCTTTGTAAAGAGGAGATTACATTTTCCTCCCTTGAATCCTATACCTCTCTTTATACAAGACAATACCATGCTGGCTCTGGCTGTTGCCGCCTGGCACTGCTTGCTACCTTTAAGTTTGTTATCCACCAAAACTCCAAGATCCCTTTCCAACAGGGATTCACTTAACACAGAGCCATTTATAGTATAAGTAGCACAAGTATTTTTAAGTCCAAAATGCATCACCTTACATTTATCAACATTGAATTTCATCTGCCACTTAGCAGCCCAATGTGATAATCTATCTAGATCCCCTTGCAACGATTGCACATCCTCTGAGGTTTTTAAAGGTCGACAATAGACCCAGGAAATCCTGCCACACTGTGTGGTTCAAACTAAACATGCTATGTTCCAGACATCCCACCCTGACGAATCTAGCTTCTGCGCAGGGTGGGGAGAAGGGGGCGTGACAGAGTGATGTGATGTCACTGATGTAAACCACAGAAGCGGAGCGGGGGTGGAGTTAGAGGAACGCACTATGTGACGTAAATTACGTCACATTAGAGGAATGGCTAGGGGCATGACTGGCCCGTGTGATGTAATTTACGTCACATAAGAGGTGTGGCCAGAAAAAAGGAGGCATTCCGGAGTTCAGGTCGCGGCTGTGCAGGAGACCACCCCAAAATCAGGGAGACTCCCACGACTCTTATACTTATACTTATATAATACTTATTAGTATTCACCATGGCAAGTGCCACATTTATAGATGCTTATGTTAGAACTTGGGAGCACAGGATACTGATTGGATCAGGTTTTATAAAAGGTTTGGCAATTGGGCCTGGTTGATCTGCTGAGTCTGATTGGGGCATTTCTTCAGCAGGTACAAGGACAGGGGGCTTTAAATACTATAAGTAGCAGCCTCCACCCCCATACTAAAATTTAACCCACTACTGGCCCCACTGAGTAGTTTAAATAAATCCTTACCTTACATCCCCCATAGGTGACTAATGTATAAGCTGAGGTCTGTTGGTCTGGGAAGGCACATTTGTACATGGATAGAAAATTGGTTAATGAATAGGATGCAGAGAGTAGTTGTAAATGGGGCTTTATCATTATGGACTAAAGTGCTAAGTGGGGCGCCACAGGGTTCTGTGTTGGGGCCACTTCTATTTAATCTATTTATTAATGATTTGGAAGTGGGTATTGTCAGCAAGGTTTCTGTGTTTGCTGACGACACAAAATTTTGTCAACCATTAAAAACTTCAGAGGATGCGCAATCGTTGCAGGGGGATCTAGACAGATTGTCACATTGGGCTGCTAAGTGGCAGATGAGATTCAATGTTGCTAAATTATTTGGTGGATAATAAACTTAAAGGAAGCAAGCAGTGCCAAGCGGCAACAGCCAGAGCCAGCATGGTATTGTCTTGTATAAAGAGAGGTATGGATTCAAGGGAGAAAAATGTTATTCTTCCTCTTTACAAAGCATTGGTAAGGCCTCATTTGGAATATGCAGTGCAATGGAAAGGGTTCAGAGAAGGGCAACTAAATTAATAAGGGGATTGGGGGAGCTTGAATATGAAGAGAGACTGGAAAAGTTACAATTATGCACGCTGGAGAAAAGGCGCTTGCGTGGGGATATGATTACTGTGTATAAATACATTAACGGGCCATACAATAAACTATCTGGGGCATTGTTCACCAATAGAATATGTAGAGGACATGTGGCATCCCTTAAGATACTATCTCTGCTCCTTATGGTTTCCCTGTAATGCTTGTCCAAAGTCCAGGAAAATGAGGAATAGTAGCTCTCTTTCTGTCCAAAAGGTTTCTGCCTCCTCCTTGCCCTCTGAGAAGACAGTCGCATGAGCAGGGGAGCCCTTCCCACATTTCCCCACATAATATGTGCAGTAATGAAGTTGTCCCTGTCTATGGTGCACCACTTTAAATATTTACCAGGCCAGTATATTGTGTGTCCTTGTAAGTTGGTGTACACTTATCTGTTGCCTCTGAGTTTGTATCCAATAAGGTAAATTGTCTGTCCAATAATCTGTCCTCCCAAAAGGTGGTAACACGATCTTATTCACAGGATCTTGTGTTGCATTCATCACACTGTGTAAGGGATCTTACACATTTAAATGGTAATAGTCATTTAAATGGTAATAGTGAGATAGTACACACATACATATACACCTTTACTATATGTAATATCCTATACCCCCATTGGTATCTCCTAAAAACTCAATGCAATCTCCATTGAAGATATAAATATATTTATATAATATAAGGGATAATGGAAAGTCATTTTTTCAGTATACATACACTTTAAGCCCTCCCACCCCCAACTGATATATTCAGACTTTAAAAATTGATTCCCATCTTTACTTACAGCTCATCGTTCCAGCGCCATTCTGCATTGATGGTCCGGACCCCTGCTTTTAGTTCCGGCGGGCAGGGGAGCCAGACCAGAACGGCGCTTGAACAAGGAGCTGTAAGTAGAGATGGGAATCAATTTTTAAAGTCTGAATATAGCGGTGGGGGGACATGCCCTACAATATATATTTGAAATGAGGGTGGAGATGCCCTTTAAGTTTTCCTGCTTACTTATGTACCGTATATACTCGAGTATAAACCGACCCGAGTATAAACCGAGGTACACAATTTCAGCTAAAAATCCTAATAAAGTTATTGACCCGAGTATAAACCAAGGGTAGAAACTTGGCACTCAAGATGTTTGAAAACTACAACTCCCAGCTAATAAAGCATGCTGGGAGTTGTAGTTCCCAAACATCTTGAATGCCCCCCTCCCCCTCAGTTCAGTTTGTACCTGTGGGCTCTTCTCCCTGTGGACTCTTCTCCCTGTGGACTCCTGTGGACTCTTCTCCCTGTGGACTCTTCTCCCTGTGGACTCTTCTCCCTGTGGACTCTTCTCCCTGTGGACTCTTCTCCTTCTTCTATCTGTGGGCTCTTCCTCCATCCATCCTGGCAGGTACGGTATCGGCATTCCGGCAGCCGCGCGCCCATTCCTGTACCGGCGCGCCGGCTGACGTCACTGCCCGGCGCCGGGCTTGGTGCCGGGCAGTGACGTCAGGCCGGCGCGCCAGTGCAGAAAAAGATCGCGCAGCTGCCGGAATGCCCAGGTAAGTGGTTGACTCGAGTATAAACCGAGTCCGAGTTTTCAGGCTGATTTTTCAGCCTGAAAAACTCGGTTTATACTCGAGTATATACGGTATTTGTCCTCTTTTCTATAATTTATTTTTCTAACCTTATTTACTCACGTTTTCCATTTAGTTTCTGTTATATTCCCATCTGTTATTCCCCTCTAATTTCTCCTTGAAAATTTATTGCAACACTTGCGCTGCAAAAAAGACAGCGCAAAACCGTAGTACATTGGTTAGAGTGAGTTTAGAGCATTCCTTACATTTTATTAGTTCACAGATGGGAACAGTTATGGCTGCTGTTTAACTTTGAAAGGGGAGGAGGGGGATGCCCGGCAGTATCAGAGTGAAAATCCAAGAGGCTGTGATTGGCTGATTGAAAGGAAGTGTCAGGGATCTGCAAACAAGCAATCTGCCTTGGTCGCGCGATGTGGGAAGGGCAGAGCTCCAGAAGCAGGGGATTGCATATGAATCAGAATGGTGCTAACGGATTGTGTGATATATTTGGGGAAAGCCATCACTGGCAGAAAGAATAAAGACAGAACCTGGCAGCACAGAAATTATAGAAATGAATAGCAGTAAGTCATTTTTTTGTGTTTAGTGTTCCTTGAAACCTATATGTATACCATTAAGGAAGGAAAGAAGGAAAGGAGGAAAGAAGGAAAGGAAGAGAATGGCATTTAAAATGTTCGTGTCAGAAGGAACAGAACAGGCCTTAAAGAACTATAATAACTGTAACAAGGATTGTAAGAAAGCAATTAAGCTATATAAATTAAATAATGAACTTAGTATAGCAAAACAAAGCAACACTTTCCCTAAACAATTTTTTAAATATATTAATAGTAAGAAGATAAGGACTGAAAATGTAGGGCCATTGATTACTGGGCAAAATATAGTTACAGAGGATAACAATAAAACAAACATGTTAAACAAGTTTTTTTTCCCCTCAGTATACAATATAGAAGATCCAAAGGATGCTATTGCACTTTGGTTAACCGAGGTTATGGTTCAGCAACAATTAAATAAAGTTAATATCAATAAAGCTCCTGGACCAGTAAAAATACATGCTTGGGTCCTTAGGGAATTAGGTTATTTTCTCAGATTTCTTAATGTCCGGAATCATGCCACTGAATTATAAAAGGATGATGTAGTGCCAATATTCAGAAAAGGTAATAATTACAGACCTGTGAGTTTAACTTTAGTGTTGGGGAAGATACAGAAAAGTTTGTTACAGGATCATATTCTAGAGAATGTTTCAAGAACTGACCTTATCATTATTATTATTAGTGTTTGTTTGCTAAAGAGAGCACTATGCAGAAGCCCCCAATTCTGTAAGGGCACATAATCTCCCGGCCTCACCAACATGTCTCATACATGCAGACTGATGGCAGCTTGTTATGAAGTATATTATGTTTTCCCTTACACAGTAAATGTAAAGGTTTTTTTTTGGCCATTGTAATGACAACGAAAGCCTCCAGACAACATTGTCCCAATAGACATATACAAGCTCTCCCTTTGCTGTGGCTGCTGGGGTACTAGGGGTCAGCTCCCATAGGCCACCATAGCTGGATGCCACCCTGCTAACTATATACTGTATACTTCACAGGAACCTGCAGCCTTGCCCCCTAGAGGCAGACAGCCAATCATGTTACAGAGAACCTGCCTCTCCCTGACACAGAACAGGGATTTCAGTGTAGTGTAGTTAAACATATTTAAATGCTCCTGTCCCTAAAAATTTTATGTTCCTTTGCTTTTCATACAAAAAAAATATTTGTAATGTATTTTACTAGTATACTAGCTCATATATAATAAACATAATATTAACGCTTCACTACATGTACTGTGATTTTTTTTTAATATTACTATACCAATAGAGCTCATATATAGAATTTCAGTATACAGATATACAATCTGTAACCTCATGGGCTGTGTGTTTCTAAAAAAAAAAAAGGAGCATTTATATGCTGAGATACCAGAGAATATAAAAAGAATGCAGTTACATTTAGAAATGTTATATGTGCTAGAAACAAAAACACCAGTAAAATCAGCTATTTTATATTGTTCTTGGAAGGCTGTCAGCAATGCATGCTGGCTGTAAAATTAACTGCAGGTTAACAAGAATTTTTGAAAGTCTTATCAAGGATTCCATATTAGTGTGGAGACATCTGTATGGAAAATATTCTGTGCAAAGAGACAGTGAATAGTGGTGTCAGGAGGTGTGGCATGCTCCCAGGCTGCTTTGAAGATTACATCAGCTGTAAATTGTACTGGCAATTTACAGAATATACTTCTTACATGTACGTAAATGCAACTTACTTGAGGGGCATTTTAATACGTTTTTGTATCCATTGCTGACCATTTGCATGTGCGTTATTATCAGTTTGTATAGTAGAAGAAAAGAGAACAGAATCCATAGCACTTTGATAAAAAATCCTTTATTAACAACTGGGACATAAAAAATCTAAAACATAATTAAAATCACTTTTGTACTCCTCACTTTTAAACAGGGCTGGATTTACCATTAGGCACAGTAGGCATGTGCCTAGGGGCGCCTGAGGTTGGAGGGGCGTCTGTCAATCTCCTCCCACCAATCCAACCCCTTTATAGTCTACTAGACATTAAGCACGTTACATAAACGGGCGCTAGAATACATGTGTAGAAACATTTATTTTTCATAATATAAATATGAATATAAATATTTCCATACACTTTGGAGGGACCTTTTCCCCTCAGCCCCTGTCCATACACTTTGGAGGGACCTTTTCCCCTCAGCCCCTGTCCATACACTTTGGAGGGACCTTTTTCCCCTCAGCCCCTGTCCATACACTTTGAAGGACTTTTTTTCCTCAGCCCCTGTCCATACACTTTGGAGGGACCTTTTTTCTCCTCAGGCCCTGTCCATCACTTTGGAGGGACCTTTTCCCCCTCAGCCCCTGTCCATACACTTTGGAGGGACCTTTTCCCTCAGCCCCTGTCCATACACTTTGAAGGGACTTTTTTTCCCTCAGCCCCTGTCCATACATTTGGAGGGACCTTTTCCCTCCAGCCCCTGTCCATACACTTTGAGAGGACTTTTTTTCCCCTCAGCCCTAGCCTCCTATAAATTTGGAGGGACCTTTTCCCCCAGCCCCTGTCCATACACTTTGGAGGGACCTTTTCCCCTCAGCCCCTGTCCTCAACTTTGAAGGGACCTTTTCCCCTCAGCCCCTGTCCATACACTTTGGAGGGACTTTTTTTCCCCTCAGTCCCTGTCCATACACTTTGAAGGGGCCTTTTCCCCTCAGCCTGTCCATACACTTTGGAGGGACCTTTTCCCCTCAGCCTCTGTCCATACACTTTGAAGGGACTTTTCCCCCTCAGCCCCTACCATACACTTGGAGGGACCTTTTCCCCTCAGCCCCTGTCCATACACTTTGGAGGGACCTTTTCCTCTCGCCCCTGTCCATACACTTTGAAGGACTTTTTTTTCCCTCAGCCCCTGTCCATACACTTTGGAGGGACCTTTTTTCCCTCAGCCCCTGTCCATACACTTTGGAGGGACCTTTTCCCCTCAGCCCCTGTCCATACACTTTGGAGGGACCTTTTCCCCTCAGCCCCTGTCCATACACTTTGAAGGGACCTTTTTTTCCCTCAGCCCGTCCATACACTTTGGAGGGACTTTTTCCCCTCAGCCCCTGTCCTACACTTTGAAGGGACTTTTCCCCTCAGCCCCTGTCCATACAGTTTTGGAGCGACTTTTTTTCCCCTCAGCCCCTGTCCATACACTTTGGAGGGACCTTTTCCCCTCACCCCCCTGTCCATCACACTTTGAAGGACTTTTTTTTTCCCTCAGCCCCTGTCCATACACTTTGAAGGGACTTTTTTTTCCCTCAGCCCCTGTCCATACACTTTGGAGGGACTTTTTCCCCTCAGCCCCTGTCCATACACTTTGAAGGGACCTTTTCCCCTCAGCCCCTGTCCATACACTTTGGAGGGACTTTTTCCCCCTTAGCCCCTGTCCATACACTTTGAAGGGACCTTTTCCCTTAGCCCCTGTCCATACACTTTGGAGGGACTTTTTTTTCCCTCAGCCCCTGTCCATACACTTTGAAGGGGCCTTTTCCCCTCAGCCCCTGCCATACACTTTGGAGGGACCTTTTCCCCCTCAGCCCCTGTCCATACACTTTGAAGGGACTTTTTCCCCCTCAGCCCCCTTGTCCATACACTTTGGAGGGACCTTTTCACCTCAGCCCCTGTCCATACCTTTGGAGGGACCTTTTCCCTCTCACCCCTGTCCATACACTTTGAAGGGACTTTTTTCTTTTCCCCCCTCAGCCCCTGTCCATACACTTTGGAGGGACCTTTTCCCCTCAGCCCCTGTCCATACACTTTGAAGGGACTTTTTTTCCCCTCAGCCCTTCCATACACTTTGAAGGGACTTTTTTTCCCCTCAGCCCCTGTCCATACACTTTGGAGGGACCTTTTCCCCTCAGCCCCTGTCCATGCACTTTGGAGGGACCTTTTCCCCTCAGCCCCTGTCCATACACTTTGGATAGAACTGTTTTCCCTCATCCCTCCATAAGCTAACTGTCCTTTTCCTTTAGGCATGTTCTCTAAAGAGGTCTTCTGTCTCTTTAAATGTTAGGCTATTACCTGGAAATAGCAGGGACTGTGCAGCCATCCATACGCTTCAGCGTCTAAACAGTTACCATGACAATGCTTTCCGTGCATGCGCATAATCAACCGGCACGTCTAAACAGTTACCATGACAACGCTATCCGCGCATGCGCATAATCAACCGGCGCGTGTTACTGAAGGTACGCTGATGGAGGTACGCAAAAGTAAATTATGCTGCACAGTAAAAGACTTTCCTGCACAAAAGGAAATGAAGGGGCTGAGAGGCTGCGGCGGGGGATGTAGAGCACTGTCAATGCACTCTGTAATTGCGTGGAGGGAAACTGCAGCAGCCTGAGGAATAGAATGCACACCAAGTGGCAAAAAGAGGTAACTGCAGGACACACACACACGGACACAGGGATGCACACTTGCATTTTATTATATAGGATTTTCTTGCCCCCAAAAAAGGAAACAGGTGTGATTTAGGGGTGTGGTCTGTGTTTATGGGTGGGGATAAGGGCACCAGGCTCTTTGGGCCTACAGGCTCTTGAGGTGTAAAAAAGTTTAAGTATCATATAGTGTGAGGTAGATGTTAATGTAATTATATATTATATATTAGCAACAAGCGTAACACATAGTTTGCAGCATGTTAGCACAATTAGTAGCAAGAGTTATAAGAGGTGATACATTACCAACAGATAGCTTATCAATGTTGAGTAGTCAGAGTATCCTAAGCAGGAGTACACAGCACCTAAAACAGCATACGCGTTTCATCCCAACGGACTTTGTCGATGGCTGCCTTTACTATGTATTGGCGCTTTTTTATACCGTTCTGTGTAGAGATCACGAGAGTGTGTCACATGATTACTGCTACAAAGCTCGTATATAAAGTCTCGCAAGACTAATCTACAGTGCCAGAGGAATGATAACTCTTACTCCGCCCTCTTAACACATCTCTATGGGGATATAGCGCATCAATATAGAGTATAGCATTCCTAGTTTCTCAAAAAACGGACAATAGATGAAAATAAGCAATAAAAAACTCTTCCCTAATATATACATAAAAAGAGAGAAATTGAAATAGTAAGATAACTATTACAGAGATCATAAGCATTATAATCGTAACATAGGGAATCACCCTTAATTGTCAATGGTGTATCTTTAAAGAAATCACTCTTATTTATCAGTTATACATCTTTATAGTGGAAAAGAATTCCCATATTATCGGATTGGCATGAGCACAGAGTCCCGAATAGCTTCCTCGGGAGTATGTGTCTCCCAAACCTAAGAGGCATCTCTTAGGACTCAAAAATGGGAGTCATAGCTAGACATACTGTATTTGTCGCAAAGAGACCTAGGAAAATAGATTTGTATATATCTAACATTATGAATGGATTTATCCTCAGACCCCAGCGTCCCTTCCTAATGTGAAGTCCAAATTACCGTTCATTATGGGATCTCCAATATTAAGAGATGGATTCCTAGATATAGTGCTGAGTATCAAGTCCAAGAACATAAAACCATCAATTAATGATCAGATGTATCCAAGATTCACAGTATATAGTACCACTCAATTTTCTTTTCAATGGCAGGGATCCTATAAAGTCTTTATGTAGACTGTTGAAAAGAGTCCTTCTCAAGTAGTCTTATCAGTACATATTCCGTTAGTGCTGATCTTATGTCTTCCAGGAGGATACAAATTTCTTTCAGGGATGGCAGAGATATTCTTGCCTTGTTCTCTTCAGATATGGTGGTAGCAGCCATCCTTATATATAAAGAACATGAATTATATTTTATACAAAAACTGTGAAATCTAGATCCTCGTTTAGACCTCTAGGTGACTGTTAGAATAAATATCCTGCACTAGTCACGCCGGACCCTGATGCCTGTCTTAGACCCAATAAGAGACCCTTCAGCGCTGGGAGAAAGAATTACACCACACGTTAGGTGCAGTAAAACTCTCTTTATCAGTTTATTCATTTCGTACATTGGAATATATCAAACCAAAAAAAGGGCATTGCCAGAGAAAGGGGCATTGCCAGACTTTGTGTCTACAGATGAGATAGTAAAACATCCATTGGAATGCAAGGATAGAGTCAGGTTGACACACAATGTAGGAGGCAAAAGACCTTGAGATAAAATATCTACACCACGAGAACATCTTAGTACATTTCTATAACAACAATATCTGAATAATATGAACACAAAATGTAGTCAAAGAACAAAATGGCTGCTATTAGGCTAAGTGATCATAGAGACTATATAAAAACCTAACAGTGACAAGGTATTCAATTTGTAAATTCACCTGGCCTCGTTCTGCAAGAGTCTCTGTAGAGTATCTCCTTGCATTGTGTCTAATATGCTCCAACACGAAACATTTTAAATCATCTGCTTTGACATTATGTACTGTAAAAGGGATTTGCTACACTGGAAAGTGTCTTTCCATTGTCTTTGTCTCTTTTTGCATGTCTGATATTAGATAGATGGCTAGATAATCTGCATTTTAGTTTTTGAGTTGTCATACCAAAGTATAACAACTCGCATCTACATTTCAAGACATAAATCACGTTTGTAGTATTGCAGATGAAATAACTGTATATATTGTATTTGGTTACATTCTTTGTATCCCATATTACTTTCTGTTGGAGCATATATTTACAGAAACAGCACCTACCACATAAAGTACCTGTGACTCTTTGTCCTCTGTTAGTAATGTTTATACAAGTTTAAAATGGCTTCTCATCAGTTTATCTCCTATATTCTTTGTTATTTTAGTAGTTATCAGGGGGCCCTCACCTAAGAATCCAGAGAAAACCTTGTCATTAGTAAGTATGTGCCAGTTTCTTTTCAGGACACTTCTAACTACCTCAATCTCATCATTAAACTCTGTGATAAAACGAGTCTCATTAGTCTCTTGTATCTGTTTCTTAGGTCTGGGGTTTAAGAGTACGTCCTGCATTCACTGAGATTCCATCTTTTTATTTGAAGCTAGTAGCTGTTTGTGGTAACCGCTGTTAAGAAATCGCCTTTCCAGATCCTCTGACGCACTATCAAAGTCAGTGTTAATTATACAATTCCTTTGCATGCTTAGGAACTGTCCTTTGGGTATACCCTTCACTAGGGATCTGGGATGTGAACTCCGATAGTGCAACAGAGAATTTGTAGCGATAATTTTCCTGTATAATTTTGATACTAGGCTTCCTTGTTCCTTTCTGATGTTGACGTCAAGGAAGTCTATGTTGGTGCTAGAAATGGTACTGGTCAAGTGGATATTAAACTTGTTGGTGTTCAGAACCTCCAGAAAACGTTCTGCTGCTTGTTTTGTGCAGTTCCAAGCGATAAAGATCTTGTCTTTATAATACCACCACGTCTCTGGTATTCCATGTTTTCCTCGGTGAAGAGTCCTAAGAGGTACCTGGGGGACACATACTCCCAATGATGCTATTTGGGACTCTGTGCTCATGCCAATACGATAATATGGGAATCCTTTTCCATTATAAAGATGTATAACTGATAAATTAGAGTGATTTCTTTAAAGATACACCATTGACAATTAAGGGTGATTCCCTATGTTACGATTATAATGCTTATGTTCTCTGTAATAGTTATCTTACTATTTTAATTTCTCTCTTTTTATGTATATATTAGGAAAAGTTTTTTATTGCTTATTTTCATTGATTGCCCTTTTTTGAGAAACTAGGAATGCTATACTCTATATTGATGCGCTATATCCCCATAGAGATGTGTTAAAAGGGCGGAGTCCGAATGACGTAAAGGGCCCTAGTAAGAGTAATCATTCCTCTGGTGCTGTAGATTAGTCTTGCTAGACTTTATATACGAGCTTTGTAGCAGTAATCATGTAAAGCTCTCTCTCAAGCTCTACACAGAACGGTATAAAAAAGTGCCAATACATAGTAAAGGCAGCCATCGACAAAGTCCATTGGGACGAAATTGCGCATGGCGTTTTAGGTGCTTTGTACTCCTGCTTCGGATACTCTGACTACTCAACATTGATAAGCTATCTGTTGGTAATGTATCACCTCTTATAACTCTTGCTGCTAATTGTACTAACATGCTCCAAACTATGTGTTACGCTTGTTGCAAATATATAATATATAATTACATTAACATCTACCTCACACTATGTGATACTAAACCTTTTACCTGCTTTACAAAGTGATTTTAAATACATTTTAGATAGTCCCAGTTGTTAATAAAGGATTTTTAATCAGAGTGCTAGGGGTGTGTTCTCTTTTCTTCTGCTATATGATTGTTATTTAACTTATTTAGCACTTTTAGGCTTGTTACCTCAGCTAGTGCCGAATCCAAACCAAAAACGTTATTATCAGTTTGTGTCGTGTTTTCTGCATTTCTGTCCGTTGCAGGACCAATGACATGACAGTGCGTTTTTAAGTGTGAACGGTATTATGAAATACTATGGGTTTTAACTGTCTGTTTTTTAAAACGCACCTGCATTTGAAAAACTGATGTAATGTGAACGAGCCCTGGGAAAGGTTTGTTGAATATTTTGGTTATTAGGATTTCACAGTTATTCCACATTTTCTGTATCTCCGGGCATGTCCACCAACAGTGCAGTTGATCAGCTGGGATCCCACATCCTCTAAAACATATAGAGGGGTGTAAAGGGTTTATTTTATTTAGGAAACTTGGTGTTGTATATCAATTATATACAATTTTGAATGATTTTTCCTTAGAAAGTATATTAGCGGAGCATCTGGAGGATAGGGGAAAAATCTGTTACCATTGAGACTCTATACTGACTAATCTTTTAACTACTGAATAATTTGTATAGGCTTTTTCACACATAGTTAATTTATATTGAATAGCATATACAATAATATGATTTGTGTCTGTTTACACAGTTACATGTACAGCAATCATTGTGTACATTGCAAGGCCTGTTGTAGATATATCAACAACACAGGCGTAACGACAGGGGAGCAGGGGGAGCAACCGCAGGGGGGCCCAGGAGCCAAAAGGGCCCCATCTTCCTATTTTTCCTATGATAGTTATAGCCTCCTCCCAGAAACCCAGTGTGGATGAAGCAGGGATAGGAGCCCCATTTCTAGTTATGCTACTGATCAACAATGTGTGTGTAACATTTAAAATAACTAATTAAGAATAATAAGATTCCTGTATCCTACTTATATCCTACTGGGTTATAAAGAAGAATGGATTTCCACCTCTACTCAAAATTAAACTGACAACAATACTGTGGTAACCAGCATTTACTTCATCTTAAAAAGTAAATATTGATTAAAAAGGGAACTAAAGCTATTTACTGTACTTTCCAATTAGCTGTACCCAGAGTGAGGACATAAATTGCTAGTTGCTCAAACCTGGTAATACAGCAGATAGAATGCTTACCTCCAAGCAGCTTCTCCTTTGTTTTGCGTATGCACGTCAATAATAAAGGTATAAGCGCGATCAGGACAGTGCACTGATCAGCTGGTGGAGCTCCGGCAGATAAGTCTGTAACCCAAACATTCTGTTATTCGCAAGGAGGTGGGAAAAAAACGATCTCACCTCCCTGTGAATAAAAGATAGATATGAAAGGTACATTCAATTACCAGTTTAGGGTCCCTTTAACACCTATTGGCATAGAATAAATTATAATATCAGAGGGGAGTACTCTGTAACTTTATTACTATTTTATTCCAATGATTAATTTTATTGGTCAAATTAAATCTTTGTTTCAAACGCTTGTTGTCTGACTCCTTTGCAGGTTGGTGTCACATACAAGATTGCCAGGTCAAGTCAAAAATGTAAAAACATTTATACAAATAAATCTGGATCCACTATGTTCTCCACCAAGTGACAGTATGACAACGCAGCAGGTTGGGTTAAGCACGTAAGATATTTGCTTTTCTTCTTCAAAAAACAAACAAACTGAACAAACCCACCATGGATCACCTATATGGATTAGTTTCCAAGTTATCTTTTATATGACTATTAACCTGATATATTAAATAAATGTGGATATTGGCCTTTAGGAATGAGCAAATAATCTGTTTTGTTGGTGCAACTGTGAATAAATGCCTGGACTCTGTATGGGGGGAAGTAATTTCCTGTAGTAGAATACTGCTACCCATACATGGGCAGATATTTTTCCAATCAGGTTTTCAATCGACAGCAACTGTCGATCTGAAATCTGATCAGAAGAACCAATCGAAATTACCCACCTTGTGCCACTGGTCTCTCTATCTGGTTTGATAAACTGCACTAAATTGCTGAGCAGCCATTTAAAAAAAAAACAGCATACATGAATAAATGACAAACTGACATTTAAATATAAACAAAACAAAAATTAGCGAACCAACACTTTTTTCATTGACAGCAAAAGGATTTTTATTGGTGAAGTAAGACAGGTTGGTAAAAGTGGAACAAAGGAAAAAGAAAATGGTATGAGAATGTAAAATCTTAAAAGTAGCAAGGGGCACCCAGGGTACTGCCATCTCTATTACAAGGGAAAGAAGAACTAAGGGCCAGGAAGACTAGGCAGGAGGTAAAGGTAGGGGGCTCCATTAATAAAAAGGTGGATAGGGTCATATGCCACCAAGACCCTACATGTGTGTTGTTTGCCTGGTGCTAGGGTTCGACATTGGAGGTGGATCATGTTGACAGATTATTGGGGGAAGGGGGACTGGGAGTGACCCGGCGGTCTTGATTCACATTAGTGCAAAAGAAAAAATTAGAGGAGGAGAAGAGGTCTTTAAAAATTATTTCAAAATACTGAATTTTGAAAAAATGCTGCCTCGGGCAATGGTAGGGAGACGGCGGGAGCTTAGGAGTATTAATATGTGGCTAAGAGGTTGGAGTAAGAAGGAGGGGTTTAGGTTTTTGGAGAACTGAGCATACTTTTTTGTCGGCTACATGCTCTTTAGTAGTGATAGATTGCCCCTGACTGATGGTGGTGCAGTTGTTTTGGGGGAGAAGATAGTTAGAGGGTTAAATGTGTATTAAAGTGCATAAATAAATTATATGATCATAATCTAAAATGTATGTTTGCGAATGCAAGAAGCCTGGCTGACAAAATGGGTGAATTGGAGATAATGGCTTTGACTGAAAATTATGATGTAATAGGAATAATAGAAACTAGTTTGAACAATTCTCATGATTGGGCTGTAAATGAAGAAAGATACTTTGTTTAAGAAAGGAGGGGGTGTATATATTTATGTAAAACAATAGTTGAAGCCAAATTTAAAAGAAGAGATAACTGTCAAAATGGATGTTAATGAGGGGGCAATATGGGCAGAATTAGGCAACAGGAAGGTAACGTTATTGTTGGTTTCTGCTACAAGCCACAAATGCTGGCAGGGGGAAGTGAGTCAGCTTAATATGCAGATGGCAAAGTCTACAAGTTTTGGTAACGTATGGTGGACTTTAATTACCCTGACTTTAATTGTAGTGGAACTGCCAACACAGAAAAGGGTAATGGGTTCCTTTATTTTCTGCATGATAATTTTCTTTTACAGGTGGTTTCTACTGGAAAAGGAGCTCATGTAATATCTAACATTGTGCAGCTTATTATAGGTATAAAGGTAACTGGAAGCTTAAGGAATAGCGACCGCAAAATATTGTTATTTAACGTATGTTATAAAAAGGAAAAATGCATTGGGTTAACAAATGACTTTTAATTTCAGGAAAGCAAATTTTCCCTGAATCAAAAAAATAGCTGGGATGAAATATTCTCTGGTGAAGATACTGACAAAAGTGGACTGTTTTAAAAAAATTTAAACCATTTCACATATAAATTTTACCCTTGGGAAATAAATGTAAAAAAATTTAATCCACACCCATGTGGCTTAATTGTGATGTAAAGAGGGAAATGGAAAGGAAGAGAATGGCATTTAAAACTCAAGTCAAGTCAGACGGAATAAACGGGCGTTTAGGAAATATAAATATTGTAAGAAAGCAATTGAGCTAGCTAGAATAAATAATGAAGTTAGAGTAGCTGAACAAAGCAAAACTTACCCTTAACAAGTAAGAGAATGGCATTTAAAACTTTCAAGTCATAGGGAATAAACGGGCATTTAAGAAATATAAATACCGTAACAAGGATCGTAAGAAAGCAGTTAAGCTAGCTAGAATAAATAAGGAAGTTAGAGTATCTGAACAAAGCAAAACTTACCCTTAACATTTTTTATTTTATATTAATAGTAAGAAGATGAGGACTAAAATTGTATGGAGATAAGTTAGCTATACAAAGGATCGCACTAAATAAACATCTTGAACAATTTTTTTTGTGTACACTATAGAAGATGCAAGTACAGATAGCATAGAGTATAGTTGCAATAATTTTATTAAAGATACAATTGCACTTTGGTTAACTGAGGATATGGTTCAGAAACAACTAAATAATAATCAATAAAGCTCCTGGACCGGATAAAATACATCCTTTGGGCCAATATTTAAAAACCCGTGTTATCAGTACTGTACAACCATGTACATTTATGTAAATCTACAAACGTTCGTTATTAGAATACCAAGCGGTTGTAAAATTTTGCAATGATATTATATGGGTTATCGTTATTCTACGATCGTGATTGTAGATTTACCATTGCGGTCGTATATATACGCTCACTATCAAAGATTTATGATCGCTATCGTAGATTTACGATTAGTGATTGTAAATGAATGATAGTCATGATGATCGTTAAATGTGCGGTATCGTTAAAGGGTATCTCCACTGGTTTTTTCGTTAAAGGGTTTTTTCGTTAAAGGGTATCTCCACTGGTTTTTTTGAAGAACAGGAGGTAAAGGAGCTGTGTCTTACCTCCCGTTCTTCAATAAAACATGCAGGAGCTGGGAGAGATGGTAAGCTACTTACCCGATCGCTCGCTCCTCTGCTGCATAGTCTGACAAGTCTCATCGGACTTGTCTATGTGCATGCATATTGCAAGTAGCTTACCTTCTCTCCCGGCTCCTGCAGGTTTTATTGAAGAATGGGAGGTAAGACACAGCTCCTTACCTCACGTTCTTCAATAAAACTAAATGCAATTTTTTTTTTATTTCCAGCGAAGATACCCTTTAAAAAAGCAGTACTGAGCCTTTATAAATATATGAGATATAAATAAATGAGATACCTCCAAGGTTGAATACATAAAAATAACTATTTAAAACGAATTCTAAAGGGCAAAAATAGACTTTATAAAGAGAAAAAAATCCAAGATGGCTGCTGGAACACAAACAGACAGCAAATGGAACACAAATGTCACTTCCTGTAACAGAAACATGAAGTAGTTTGAATCATGATTTTAAAAGCCAGAGAGACACTTCAAATTTTATCCCTGATGAAGCTGTAAGGATTAAAACAGCGAAACGCATAGGAACTACCTCACAAGCCACGACTTAAAGGGGCCACACCATAGCAGAGAGGTGCAACTTCAAAAACTGCTAATGGACGTTTTCTGCAAGGTTTTTTAGTGCTTTTTATTGTTTTTAATTGCTATAATAAAGTTTGTTAGCAACTTTATTCCTGTGTGCAGAGGTTTTTGGGAACTATACAGACCAAACAAGCATCAGAACAGCACAGAGTGAAGCCTGCATTACCCCTAGTGGTGGATAGACACAAGTGAGTGGTTGAATTTTAATATATGGAAGTGTCATTTTAAACTGTTTTTTTTACAGAGATCTTGATCTTAACCTATTTATTTTTTACTTCTTGTTTTAACCCTTCCCCTACCCATACCCCCAAGCACAAGCAAGATACTTTTAAAGACTTTATAAATATGCCCTTAAGTTCAGTTTTATCCAGGCTATTGTTTCTTATTTTCTCTGAAAGCATGCCTCTAAATTGCAAAAAGATGTTGTAATTCCAATATTTAAAAAGAGTAGGTGATTACAGGTCTATAAGTTTAACTTCAGTGGTGGGGTAACATATTCTTGAGTATGTTTCAAAGACTGACCTTATAAGTAGCAATCAGCGTGGATTTAGGAGGACCAGATATTGTCAAACAAACTTGATTGGCTTTTTTGGGGGTCTTTTTTAGGAAAGTGAGTAGGAATTTGTACTCTGGCATGGAACTAGATTGTGGTAAACTTCGATTTTGATGGTTGGATGTCTTTATTTACCCTCAAATGTATATATAATTTGTATGTATAATTTTATTTATAAAGCACCACTTGGGTATGCAACGCTGTACATGATAAAATACAAATCGGTAAAACAAGCAGCAAAATAACTCTCTGCCAATCCTAAATTAACATACATGAGAAAAGTTTGTTACAATAGAAGGGGTAACCAATAGCAGGAGAACCTACTTCCTCCGATGGTAGGGCCGAGTGGCCACCAGTGCAGCAGGAAACCACAGCTAGTTAAAAATAGAAGACATCAACGAATAAGATAAAACTTACCCCCACGAGGTGGGGGCCCAGGTGCCACAAGACCCTGGGCCCTTCGCCAGGCCAATACAGAATACAAAACTATCGATTTGTTTGGCATGATAAAATACAAACAAGGGGTTCAAGAAATTATTCAGATAAATAAAAATTAAATAAAATATCATACATAGGTTAAGAATATGTATATATAAATTATGGATGTAGTGCAGCATGCCTTGACACATTAGGAATAGAGATGTCCGAACTTCGAAAAATCCGGTCCGCGCGAGGATCCTCGGATTTTCGAAAAAATCCGTAAATTCGAAAATCCGCGAGCGGACCCGTTAAAACGTATTAAAATGAAAGTTCGGCAAAATCTGCATTAAAAGTGGTCTAAATAGCCTTGGTAATGTTAACTTAATCACTCAGGGACCTGGGTAATGTCCTTAGAAACACGTATCAATGCCTACAATACCTAAAAATTACAGTCCGCTAGCGAGAACAGTATTTTTCGAAAATACGATGATTTCCGTAAAAACGAGGATTCCCGTAAAAACGAGGACCTCCGTAAAACCGAGGATTTCCGTAAGTTCGCGAATCTCCGTAAAAACGAGGATTTCCGTAAAAACGAGGATTTCCGTAAAAACGAGGAACCGGAACTTCCTGCCTATCAAAATGGCCAGTGCTGCAAGGCAACTATATGCCCTGAACTACCTCCTGCTCAGGGGGTATGATGATTTCCCCCCTGGCACCCATCATGTGCGGCGCCGGAGGCGCAGAATAATGGAGGGGCTACAGCGCCGCATCCTGCGACGCTTCGGATACCAGACCACTGTCTCTACCCTCCAGAGACAGTGGTCAGACCTCAAGAGGCAGAGGCCTCAATATGTGGCTGCCGTTCGGCAAATGATAGAAGGCAAGTATACTTTTTATTATATTACTGTATTATAATACGTAGTAAAATATTTTAATTCACTTCTGACAAAAACATATTTATATATATATATGTTTTTAAAAACATCAATAATCCTTAAATTTGGCTTGAGAGAGAGAGATCCAAGTTCTTTGTATTTCTCATTCACTGGTTATACTTGTTATTACATTATTATTATTCTTGTATTATTCAATATCAGCCCTATTTAAAGGGTAAGTAAAGTCAAAAAATAAATCACTGAAAAGTGACTTTATTTAACATAACACCTATAAATTTAAAATGATACCCACACATAGACACAGGTAAACACACTTGGTGGCCCACCCTTCCATTTCCATGGCAGCCTTATTTAAAGGCTAAGTAAAGTTAAAAATGAAATCGATCATTAAAAATTGATTTCTTTTTATCTTATAAATGCACACTGATACCCACACATAGACACAGTTAAACAAACTTTACTGACCCACCCTTTTAGTTACATGGCAGCCCTATTTGAAGGGAAAGTAAAGTCAAAAATAAAATGTTGATCAATTATTAAAAATTGATTTATACACTCCAAAATTAAAAATGTTGTGTTACCCACAAAATATATACAGATACAAGTACACACAGCTACTGATGCTCCCCTACACCCAACCAACTTTTCCCTTTCCGTGGCTACAATACACACAATAAAAATATAAGTACTTAGCCAGAATAAGGTATGAAATCATTGCCATAGAAATATGATTGACTTTTAAAGAAACTAAATATTGCCTTATTTAATCTGTATTTTCAAGCAGAATTCAAAGTATATAATTAAATATTTCCTTTAGATATATCATTCATTATGTATTTTTTTATTTTAATTTGCAGGGGAATCTTCCTCGGATACCCCACCCCCACCACCGTCCCCGCCAGAGGAAGAATGTAAGTGCAGCCTATTGAAAAAAAAACATTTTTCTAAATCTTTCATTTGTCCAAGGCCACATTACAGCGCACACGAGCCCTCCAGAAACAAGCACGTGTTTCCGGTGCGCTCATGTGTATTGCCATGTGAGTGCAGTACGATAGCATAATTGTGCAAAAATTGAGGATCACATTAATTGTGCCACACTATTGTGTGCTTTTTAACACGTTGATATGTCCAAGCCCTTTATCCAAATGTTTGCATAATTTTTAGTAAATGTATTTGAACATTTAATGACAGTGAGAGTTAAAATAAATTTCCTTTTTTTTTTAGCACTACCACCAACTAGCCCTCAGGCTACGGGCAGCCCATTGCCCCCTCCGGGCAGTCCCTTGCCCCCTCCGGGCTCACCATCGCCCCCACCGGGCAGTCCACCGCCCCAAGAAGAGGAGGAACCGGGCACCAGCCAGACACGTAAGTGCATCCTAAGCAATTTTTTAATCTTTTTATTGACCTTGATTGTCAGCAAATAATTAGTGAAATTATCATTGATAATTAATTGAATTATATTATTTCACTCATAAAAATTTTCGAAAATAAAAAAGGAAACAAATCTATTAATTTGGCTTGAGAGACAGAGCTTCTCATTTCTCATTCCCATTTATTGTCCCCAACTCCTCATTGTTTGGGCTGTATCTTGTCCCTCAGTTTTTAAGCTTAAGTCACGAAATTCGGTCCAAACGTCCAAAATTATCCAAGAAATGTTCACTACATAGCCTTTTAGGAAATGTTCTTATAATATATTACTAATGGATTGGACGGTGATTGTTGAAATAAAACATTTTTTTTTCTAGAAGCAGGACCAGCCTCTACAGGCCCTCCACCCTCTCCACCCCCTCCACCCTCTCCAGCCCCTCCAGGCCCTCCACCCTCTCCAGCCCCTCCAGCACCTCCTGCCTCTCCAGTCACTCTGGCGGCCATGCTTGAGAATCGTAAGTAAATCATATGCAACGTTAATGAAATGTTATATACAAGACTATTAATATCTGTATTTTCCCAGTGTAAAATCCACGCTACATGATGCAACATTGGGTACTGTGGGTTTGTCAATGCTTTTATGGGGGCTGCACCACTTCCAAAAAATTTTGTATGTAGCACAGTCCTAGTGATACA
Source organism: Hymenochirus boettgeri (assembly GCA_019447015.1). Lineage (NCBI taxonomy): Eukaryota > Metazoa > Chordata > Amphibia > Anura > Pipidae > Hymenochirus > Hymenochirus boettgeri. Next base: position 133,891,597 of record CM033470.1, read on the forward strand.
AAACCAAGAATGTTCTGATACAATTTAGCAATAAACGTAATGTTTTATGCCAGCATTACCTACTGCTGTTTATCAGTGATCCCCCATGATGCAATAATATCGGTTTAAGTGGAAGTTCAGTGATAATATATATACTTTTAAGGAAAAAACGAGCAGTTTATCCATCCCATGACCTTAATCTGGCATTCAGCAATCAGCATTGTGTCTGTGTATAAATAAATGCAACGGAAATAATGACTTCCTGTTTGCAGGACCCCTAATAGAGACTGTTATGGTCTAGCCCTTGACCCAGTCCCTGGGTTGATTCAGTTGGTCAGTAGAGATCTGAGCATGGTGTACATCCAACAGCCAATCAGTAGAAATCACTGTTACCATAACTAGGTATGCAATTAATAAAACTAAGAATTTTAGAAAATGATATCTTATACTGAGCTTTCCTTTTTATGACATACCGCAACATTATAGCATTGCAGTACCATGTATGTGTAAGTAGTTATCAGTGCAAAATTGCATCACCCGCATGGTGCTTTAGGAAATGTGCTCGAACATCTTCACCACAATTCTCTCAATATCTTCCTCCACAAAACTACAAGAGCATGGGCGGGAGATGCGCCACATGGTGCGGCGCCTGGACCGCCGCCTGGACCGCCGCCTGACCAGACTGGAGAGGAGGGCCCCCAGTAACCCCCTTTTTTTTGTTTGTTTGTTTATTTTTCTAAATAGTTTTTTTAAAAAAAAAAAATTTCATATATATATATATATAAAAACAGTTCTGGAAAAAAAAATGTTTTTGGGCTTTATTTTTCGAATATCAAATTATTCAGATAGATTCATAATCAATTTTTATTTGAAAAATTACAATACACATATCTATTTAGCTAGCTATATGTCTGGTACTTATAATGTATATACCTTAATGCCATTACACACACCACATTGGCCACATTCCCCTAATAGTAGTTTGCACACAACAAGGCAAAGAAGGCGATGGGGGTACTGGTTTACATAATGTCCACTGCGGTTTGCCACCATTGTTGGGGCCCGGCAGGCTTGGCCCCACTGGACATACCCCTCACCCCATTGGCTACCTCCCTCAAGATATGCATCGTGCAGGGAAAGCAGGTGAAAGGGTAAGGCTTCGTAGGAACAGCGCATTGAGTTACAGCAGGCCCACTGCAGTTTGCCACCATGTTGAAGAGCCAGGCAAGCTTGGCCCCACTGAACATACCCTCGCCCATTGGTTACTCCCTCAAGGTAGCATCGTGCAAGGAAAAGCAGGTGAAAGGGTAAGGCTTCGTAGGAACAGCACCATTGTGTTACAGCAGGCCCACTGCAGTTTGCCACCATTGTTGAAGAGCCAGGCAAGCTTGGCCCCACTGGACATACCCCTCACCCATTGGCTACTCTCCCTCAGTATGCATCGTGCTAGGGAAAGCAGGTGAAAGGGTAATGCTTCGGTAGGAACAGCACCATTGTGTTACAGCAGACCCACTGCAGTTTGCCACCATTGTTGTGGGGCCAGGCAGGCTTGGCCCCACTGGACATACCCCTCACCCCATTGGCTACTCTCCCTCAGAGTATGCATCGTGCAAGGGAAAGCAGGTGAAAGGGTAATGCTTCGTAGGAACAGCACCATTGAGTTACAGCAGGCCCACTGCAGTTTGCCACCATTGTTGAAGAGCCAGGCAAGCTTGGCCCCACTGGACATACCCCTCGCCCATTGGCTACTCTCCCCAAGGTATGCATCGTGCAAGGGAAAGCGGTGAAAGGGTACAGCAGCATTGAGTTACAGCAGGCACACTGCAGTTTGCCACCATTGTTGAAGAGCCAGGCAAGCTTGGCCCCACTGGACATACCCTCGCCCATTGGCTACTCTCCCTCAAGGTATGCATCGTGCAAGGGAAAGCAGGTGAAAGGGTAGGCTTCGTAGGAACAGCACCATTGTGTTACAGCAGGCCCACTGCAGTTTGCCACATTGTTGAAGAGCCAGGCAAGCTTGGCCCCACTGGACATACCCCTCACCCATTGGCTACTCTCCCTCAAGGTATGCATGTGCTAGGGAAAGCAGGTGAAAGGGTAATGCTTCGTAGGAGCAGCACCATGTGTTACAGCAGGCACTGCAGTTTGCCACCATTGTTGTGGGGCCAGGCAGGCTGGCCCCACTGAACATAACCCTCACCCCATTGGCTACTCTCCCTCAGAGTATGCATCGTGCAAGGGAAAGCAGGTGAAAGGGTAATGCTTCGTAGGAACAGCACCATTTAGTTACAGCAGGCCCACTGCAGTTTGCCCAATTGTTGAAGAGCCAGGCAAGCTTGGCCCCACTGGACATACCCCCCGCCCATTGGCTACTCTCCCTCAAGGTATGCATCGTGCAAGGGAAGGCAGGTGAAAGGGTACAGCAGCATTGAGTTACAGCAGGCACACTGCAGTTTGCCACCATTGTTGAAGAGCCAGGCAAGCTTGGCCCCCACTGGACATACCCCTCGCCCATTGGCTATCTCCCTCAAGGTATGCATCGTGCAAGGGAAAGCAGGTGAAAGGGTAAGGCTTCGTAGGAACAGCACCATTGTGTTACAGAGGCCCACTGCAGTTTGCCACCATTGTTGAAGAGCCAGGCAAGCTTGGCCCACTGGACATACCCCTCACCCATTGGCTACTCTCCCTCAAGGTATGCATCGTGCTAGGAAAGAAGGTGAAAGGGTAATGCTTCGTAGGAACAGCACCATTGTGTTACAGCAGGCCCACTGCAGTTTGCCACCATTGTTGAAGGCAGCAAGCTTGGCCCCACTGGAACATACCCCTCACCCATTGGTACTCTCCCTCAAGGTATGCATCGTGCTAGGGAAGCAGGTGAAAGGGTAATGCTCGTAGGAACAGCACCATTGAGTTACAGCAGGCCCACTGCAGTTTGCCACACTGTTGTGGGGCCAGGCAGGGCTTGGCCCCACGGACATACCCCTAACCCCATTGTGCACTCTCCCTCAGAGTAGCATCGTGCAAGGGAAAGCAGGTGAAAGGGTAATGCTTCGTAGGAACAGCAATTGAGTTACAGCAGGCCCATGCAGTTTGCCACCATTGTTTGAAGAGCCAGGCAAGCTTGGCCCCACTGGACTACCCCCCGCCCATTGGCTACTCTCCCTCAAGGTATGCATCGTGAAGGGAAAGCAGGGTGAAAGGGTACAGCAGCATTGAGTTACAGCAGGCACACTGCAGTTTGCCACCATTGTTGAAGGCCAGGCAAGCTTGGCCCCACTGGACATACCCTCGCCCATTGGCACTCTCCCTCAAGGTATGCTCATGCAAGGGAAAGCAGGTGAAAGGGTAAGGCTTCGTAGGAACAGCACCATTGTGTTTACAGCGGCCCATGCAGTTTGCCACCATTGTTGAAGAGCCAGGCAAGCTTGGCCCCACTGGACATACCCCTCACCCATTGGCTACTCTCCCTCAAGGTATGCATCGTGCTAGGGGAAAGCAGGTGAAAGGGTAATGCTTCGTAGGAACAGCACCATTGTGTTACAGCAGACCCACTGCAGTTTTCCCCATTGTTGTGGGGCCAAGGCAGGCTTGGCCCCATGGACATACCCCTCACCCCATTGGTACTCTCCTAGAGTATGCATCGTGCAAGGGAAAGCAGGTGAAAGGGTAATGCTTCGTAGGAACAGCACCATTGAGTTACAGCAGGCCCACGCAGTTTGCCACCATTGTTGAAGAGCCAGGCAAGCTTGGCCCCACTGGACATACCCTCGCCCATTGGCTACTATCCCTCAGGTATGCGCGTGCAAGGGAAAGCAGGTGAAAGGTACACAGCATTGAGTTACAGCAGGCACACTGCAGTTTGCCACCATTGTTGAAGAGCCAGGCAAGCTTGGCCCCACTGGACATACCCCTCCCCATTGGCTACTCTCCCTCAAGGTATGCATCGTGAAAGGAAAGCAGGTGAAAGCAGGTGATGAATGAAAGGGAAGGCTTCGTAGGAACAGCACCATTGTGTTACAGCAGGCCACTGCAGTTTGCCACTATTGTTGAAGAGCCAGGCAAGCTTGGCCCCACTGGAACATACCCTCACCCATTGGCTACTCTCCCTCAAGGTATGCATCGTGCTAGGGGAAGCAGGGTAAAGGGTAATGCTTCGTAGGAGCAGCACCATTGTGGTACAGCGGCACATGCAGTTTGCCACCATGTTGAAGAGCCAGGCAAGCTTGGCCCCACTGGACATACCCCTCGCCCATTGGCTACTCTCCCTCAAGGTATGCATCGTGCAAGGGAAAGCAGTGAAAGGGTACAGCAGCATTGAGTTACAGCAGGACACTGCAGTTTGCCACCATTGTTGAAGAGCCAGGCAAGCTGGCCCACTGGACATACCCCTCGCCCATTGGCTACTCTCCCTCAAGGTATGCATCGTGCAAGGGAAAGCAGGTGAAAGGGTAAGGCTTCGTGATAGGAACAGCACATTGTGTTACAGCAGGGCCCACTGCAGTTTGCCACTATTGTTGAAGAGCCAGGCAAGCTTGGCCCCACTGGACATACCCCTCACCCATTGGCTACTCTCCCTCAAGGTATGCATCGTGCTAGGAAGCAGGTGAAAGGTAATGCTTCGTAGGAGCAGCACCATTGTGTTACAGCAGGGCCACTGCAGTTTGCCACCATTGTTGTGGGGCCAGGCAGGCTTGGCCCACTGAACATACCTCACCCCATTGGCTACTCTCCCTCAGAGTATGCATCGTGAAGGGAAAGCAGGTGAAAGGGTAATGCTTCGTAGGAAACAGCACCATTATCAGCGGCCACTGCAGTTTGCCACCATGTTGGAAGAGCCAGGGCAAGCTTGGCCCCACTGGACATACCCCTCGCCCATTGGCTACTTCCCTCAAGGTATGCATCGTGCAAGGGAAGGCAGGTGAAAGGGTACAGCAGCATTGAGTTACAGCAGGCAACTGCAGTTTGCCACCATTGTTTGAAGAGCCAGGCAAGCTTTGCCCCACTGGACATACCCCTCGCCTGGCTACTCCCTCAAGGTATGCATCGTGCAAGGGAAAGCAGGTGAAAGGGTAAGGCTTCGTAGGAAAAGACAATTGTGTTACAGCAGGCCCACTGCAGTTTGCCACATTGTTGAAGAGCCAGGCAAGCTTTGGCCCCACTGGACATACCCCTCACCCATTGGCTACTCTCCCTCAAGGTATGCATGTGCTAGGGAAAGCAGGTGAAAGGGTAATGCTTCGTAGGAACGCACCATTGTGTTACAGCAGGCCCACTGCAGTTGCACCATTGTTGAAGAGCCAGGCAGCTTGGCCCCACTGGACATACCCCTCACCCATTGGCTACTCTCCTCAAGAGTATGCACGTGCTAGGGAAATCAGGTGGAAAGGGTAATGCTTCGTAGGAACAGCACCATTGAGTTACAGCAGGCAGCCACTGCAGTTTGCCACCATTGTTGTGGGGCCAGGCAGGCTTGGCCCCACTGGACATACCCCTAACCCATTGGCTACTCTCCCTCAGAGTATGCATCGTTCAAGGGAAGGCAGGTGAAAGGGTAATGCTTCGTAGGAACAGCACCATTGAGTTACAGCAGGCCCACTGCAGTTTGCCACCATTGTTGAAGAGAGCAGGCAAGCTTGGCCCCACTGGAATACCCTCGCCCATTGGCACTTCCCTCAAGGTATGATCGTGCAAGGAAGAAAGCAGGTGAAAGGGTACAGCAGCATTGAGTTACAGCAGGCACACTGCAGTTTGCCACCATTGTTGAAGAGCCAGGCAAGCTTGGCCCCACTGGACATACCCGCGCCATTGGCTACTCTCCCTCAAGGTATGCATCATGCAAGGGAACGCAGGTGAAAGGGTAAGGCTTCGTGGAAACAGCACCATTGTGTTACAGCAGGCCCACTGCAGTTTGCCACCATTGTTGAAGAGCAGGCAAGCTTGGCCCCACTGGACATAACCCTCACCCATGGGCTACTCCTCAAGGTATGCATCGTGCTAGGGAAAGCAGGTGAAAGGGTAATGCTTCGTAGGAACAGCACCATTGTGTTACAGCAGACCCACTGCAGTTTGCCACCATTGTTTGTGGGGCCAGGCAGGCTTGGCCCCACTGGACATACCCCTCACCCCATTGCTATCTCTCCCTCAGAGTATGCATCGTGCAAGGGAAAGCAGGTGAAAGGGTAATGCTTCGTAGGAACAGCACCATTGAGTTACAGCAGGCCCACTGCCGTTTGCCACCCATTGTTGAAGAGCCACAGAAGCTTGGCCCCACTGGACATACCCCTCGCCCATTGGCTACTCTCCCTCAAGGTATGCATCGTGCAAGGGAAAGCAGGTGAAGGGTACAGCAGCATTGAGTTACAGCAGGCACACTGCCGTTTGCCACCATTGTTGAAGAGCCAGGCAAGCTTGGCCCCACTGGACATACCCCTCGCCCATTGGCTACTCTCCTCAAGGTATGCATGTGCAAGGGAAAGCAGGTGAAAGGAGGGTGAAAGGGTAAGGCTTCGTAGGAACAGCACCATTGTGTTACAGCAGGCCCACTGCAGTTTGCCACTATTGTTGAAGAGCCAGGCAAGCTTGGCCCCACTGGACATACCCTCACCCATTGGCTACTCCCCTCAAGGTATGCATCGTGCTAGGGAAAGCAGGTGAAAGGGTAATGCTTCGTAGGAGCAGCACCATTGTGTTACAGCAGGCCCACTGCAGTTGCCACCATTGTTGTGGGGCCAGGCAGGCTTGGCCCCACTGGACATACCCCTCACCCATTGGCATACTCTCCTCAAGTAGATGCATCGTGCAAGGGAAAGCAGGTGATGAAAGGGTAATGCTTCGTAGGAACAGCCCATTTAGTTACAGCAGGCCCACTGCAGTTTGCCACCATTGTTGAAGAGCCAGGCAAGCTTGGCCCCACTGGACATACCCCTCGCCCATTGGCTACTCTCCCTCAAGGTATGCATCGTGCAAGGGAAAGCAGGTGAAAGGGTTACAGCAGCATTGAGTTACAGCAGGCACACTGCAGTTTGCCACCATTGTTGAAGAGCCAGGCAAGCTTGGCCCCACTGGACATACCCCTCGCCCATTGGCTACTCTCCCTCAAGGTATGCATCGTGCAAGGGAAAGCAGGTGAAAGGGTAAGGCTTCGTAGGAACAGCACCATTGTGTTTACAGCAGGCCCACTTGCAGTTTGCCACCATTGTTGAAGAGCCAGGCAAGCTTGGCCCCACTGGACATACCCCTCACCCATTGGCTACTCTCCCTCAAGGTATGCATCGTGCTAGGGAAAGCAGGGTGAAAGGGTAATGCTTCGTGAGGAACAGCACCATTGTGTTACAGCAGGCCCACTGCAGTTTGCCACCATGTTGAAGAGCCAGGCAAGCTTGGCCCACTGGACATACCCCTCACCCATTGGCTACTCTCCCTCAAGGTATGATCGTGCTAGGGAAAGCAGGTGAAAGGTGTAAGGCTTCGTAGGAACAGCACCATGAGTTACAGCAGGCCCACTGCAGTTTGCCCAATTGTTGTGGGGCCAGGCAGGCTTGGCCCCACTGGACATACCCCTAACCCCATTGGCTACTCTCCCTCAGAGTATGCATCGTGCAAGGGAAAGCAGGTGATGAAGGGTAATGCTTCGTAGGAACAGCACCTTGAGTTACAGCAGGCCCACTGCGAGTTGCCCACCATTGTTGAAGAGCCAGGCAAGCTTGGCCCCACTGGACATACCCCTCGCCCATTGGCTACTCTCCTCAAGGTATGCATCGTGCAGGGAAAAGCAGGTGAAAGGGTTACAGCAGCATTGGAGTTACAGCAGGCACACTGCAGTTTGCCACCATTGTTGAAGAGCCAGGGCAAGCTTGGCCCCCACTGGACATACCCTCGCCCATTGGCTACTCTCCCTCAAGGTATGCATCATGCAAGGGAAAGCAGGTGAGAAGGGTAAGGCTTCGTAGGAACAGCACATTGTGTTACAGCAGGCCCACTGCAGTTTGCCACCATTGTTGAAGAGCCAGGCAAGCTTGGCCCCACTGGACATACCCCTCACCCATTGGCTACTCTCCTCAAGGTATGCATCGTGCTAGGGGAAAGCAGGTGAAAGGGTAATGCTTCGTAGGAAACAGCACCATTGTGTTACAGCAGGCCCACTGCAGTTTGCCACCATTGTTGTGGGGCCAGGCAGGCTTGGCCCCACTGGACATACCATCACCCATTGGCTACTCTCCCTCAGGAGTATGCATCGTGCAAGGGAAAGCAGGTGAAAGGGTAATGCTTCGTAGGAACAGCACCATTGAGTTACAGCAGGCCACTGCAGTTTGCACCATTGTTGAAGAGCCAGGCAAGCTTGGCCCCCGGACATACCCCTCGCCCATTGGCTACTCTCCCTCAAGGATGCATCATGCAAGGGAAAGCAGGTGAAAGGGTAAGGCTTCGTAGGAACAGCCATTGTGTTACAGCAGGCCCACTGCAGTTTGCCACCATGTTGAAGAGCCAGGCAAGCTTGGGCCCACTGGACATACCCCTCACCCATTGGCTACTCTCCCTCAAGGTATTGCATCGTGCTAGGGAAAGCAGGTGAAAGGGTAATGCTTCGTAGGAACAGCACCATGTGTTACAGCAGGCCCACTGCAGTTTGCCACCATTGTTGAAGAGCCAGGCAAGCTTGGCCCCCGGACATACCCCTCACCCATTGGCTATCTCCCTCAGGTATGCATCGTGCTAGGGAAAGCAGGTGAAAGGGTAATGCTTCGTAGGAACAGCACCATTGAGTTACAGCAGGCCCACTGCAGTTGCCACCATTGTTGTGGGGCCAGGCAGGCTTGGCCCCACTGGACATTACCCCTCACCCCATTGGCTACTCTCCCTCAGAGTATGCATCGGGCAAGGGAAAGCGGTGAAAGGGGTAATGCTTCGTAGGAACAGCACATTGAGTACAGCAGGCCCACTGCAGTTTGCCACCATTTGAAGAGGCCAGGCAGCTTGGCCCCACTGGACATACCCTCGCCCATTGGCTACTCTCCCTCAAGGTATGCATCGTGCAAGGGAAGCAGGGAAAGGGCACAGCAGCATTGAGTTACAGCAGGCACACTGCAGTTTGCCACCATTGTTGAAGAGCCAGGCAAGCTTGGCCCCACTGGACATACCCCTCGCCCATTGGCTACTCTCCCTCAAGGTATGCATCGTGCAAGGGAAAGCAGGTGAAAGGGTAAGGCTTCGTAGGAACAGCACCATTGTGTTACAGCAGGCCCACTGCAGTTTGCCACCATTGTTGAAGAGCCAGGCAAGCTTGGCCCCACGGACATACCCTCACCCATTTGCTACTCTCCCTCAAGGTATGCATCGTGCTAGGGAAAGCAGGTGAAAGGGTAATGCTTCGTAGGAAACAGCACACATTGTGTTACAGCGGCCCACTGCAGTTTGCCACCATTGTGTGGGGCCAGGCAGGCTTGCCCCACTGGACATACCCCTCACCCCATTGGCTACTCCCTCAGAGTATGCATCGTGCAAGGGATAGCAGGTGAAAGGGTAATGCTTCGTAGGAACAGCACCATTGGTTACAGCAGGCACACTGCAGTTTGCCACCATGTTGAGAGAGCCAGGCAGGCCTGGCCCCATGGACATGGAGTACTGCTCTCGGGGCAGGCAGGATTGACCCAGAGCTGAAAACATTAGCCACAGAGTAGCTGTTGCGGCTTGTATGAGATGGTCAGAGTAGGTGACACCACAAGGTGCCTCATGGAGAGAGAACGAAGATCAAATATGGAGTACTGCTCTCGGGCAGGCAGGATGACCAGAGCTGAAAAACATTAGCCACAGAGTAGCTGTTGCGGCTGTATGAGAGATGGTCAGAGTAGGTGGACACCACAAAGGTGCCTCATGGATAGAGAACAAAGATCAAATATGGAGTACTGCTCTGGGCCAGGCAGGATAGACCAGAGCTGAAAACATTAGCCACAGAGTAGGTGTTGCGGCTGTATGAGATGGTCAGAGTAGGTGACACCACAAGGTGCCTCAGGGAGAGAGAACTAAGATCAAAATATGGAGTACTGCTGCTCTCGGGAAGGCAGGATAAACCCAGAGCTGAAAACATTAGCCACAGAGTAGCTGTTGCGGCTGTATGAGATGGTCAGAGTAGGTGACACCACAAAGGTGCCTCATGGAGAGAGAACAAAGATCAAATATGGAGTACTGCTCTCGGGCCAAGTAGGATCGACCCAATCTTAGAAAAATTAGCCACAGAGTAGCTGTTGTCGCAGAGCATTTGTTATTTCATAACCTGAATGCAGTAGAGCAAGGTAGGACCATATATGGCCCTGCCAATAATACAAATTTGCCATTTGCCAGCTAAGCTGGCATCAGCTAAGCCTCTAGGTGGAAAATGAGGCGGAAGGAGCAGTATGGGTGGCCAGGGGCAGGAGGCCTTCAGTCACGGGCATCAGCAATAGGGGTGCTGTATTGAGATGTGATCCACGCCTCATTCATCTTGATGAATGTAAGGCGGTCCACATTCTCAGTGGAGAGACGGGTCCTCCTCTCCGTTACAACACCCCCTGCTGCGCTGAAGGTCCTCTCCGAAAGAACACTGGATGACGGGCATGAAAGGACCTCGATGGCATACTGTGCCAACTCGGGCCAGATATCAAGCCTCGCCACCCAGTAGTCCAGTGGATCCTCAGTCTCTGATGTGGCTACACCGGCCCTGGATCCGATGTAGTCGGTGACCTGGCGACTGAGGTGTTGCCTGGTGGAGTTGCCAGTGGATGGGCCTGGCAACTGTGGCTGGAAGAACAGCCTGAAGTTGGCCGCGAGGCCGCCTCCAGTACTGCTGCTCCTCCTGTCAGGCACAGGGGGACGTGAGCCCTGTTGATCCCCAACATCAGGTGCTGTAGGCCTGCCAGCACCTGGGAAGGCAGAACAGAGGCAACGTAGCAGTGTTGCCTCATAGTGCTGCATTCTACCTTCCCTCTGAGATGCGGGGATAAACTCCGACACTTTACCCTTATAGCGGGGATCTATAAGGGTGGCCACCCAGTACTGCTCCTTCTCTTTGATGGCCTTAATCCTGGGGTCCTTGCGAAGGCATTGCAGCATGAAAGAGCCCATGCGCCGCAAACTGCCTGCCGCAGAGGACCCCATGTCCTCGATGTCACTGAGGACAGTAGTGTCGGGCTCAACCTCTCCCCAACCACGAATGACATGTGGTACTTGGGAGGGTTGAGATGTCCCCCTAGAGGAATGCCCCATTTCCCCTTGGTCCAGGTCACCTAAATCCCCCTCCTCATCATCGGACGGCTGCTCTGCACCGTGATGTTCGGGCTCGGAAAGCATCACGGTGTCGGCGTCCTCCTCTTCCAGTGCCTGCTGCTCGACAGCGAGTGCCCTGTCGAGTATGCCGCGCAGAGTGTGCTCAAGGAGGAACACCAGTGGGATGGTATCCGCAATGGTGGCAACATTGCGGCTTACCATCCTGGTGGCCTCCTCAAATGGCGCGAGCACACGGCAGGCATCTCTAATCAGCAGCCACTGCCTGGGTAACAGCAAACCCAGGTCCCCAGAGCCTGATCTTGCCTCGTACTCGTACAAGTAGTCTATGATGGCTCGCCTCTGCTGGAGCAGCCTCAGCAGCATCATAAGACTAGAGTTCCAGCGGGTGGGGGTGTCACAAATCAGGCGGTTCTGCGGCAGACCATTCTGCTGCTGAAACTCGGCCAGACGAGCTGTGGCCGTGTATGACCGCCTGAAGTGACTGGACACCCTCCTAGCCATCCTCAGTACCTCCTGGAGACCAGGGTACTTGGTGAGGAACCGCTGGACGACCAGGTTGAGAACGTGTGCCAGGCAAGGAACATGTGTGACTCTGCCCATGCGAAGGGCAGACAGGATATTGGTGGCATTGTCACACACGACCTTGCCTATTGAGAGGTGGCTGACCCCACACCACCTCTCAATAGGCAAGGTCGTGTGTGACAATGCCACCGACATGCTGTGTCCCCTTTGACCGGGCAGAGTCACACACAACACTGCATGGCACCGTCTCGCCTGGCACGAAGCATAGGCTCTGGGGGGGCACGGAGCTGTCCGGGAAGAGGGCTCACCGGATGAGGAGGGGGGGGTGGAGACTGGCGTATCACCAATGCGTGGTGGTACCACCATCTCCCCACTTGCGCTCCGTGCCGCGTCTCTGCCGGCTAGCAGAGTGACCCATTGGGCGGTAAATGACACATACCGCCCCTGGCCGTGCTTGCTGGACCACGCGTCCATAGTAATGTGGACACACTTGCCCACACTGTGGTCCAGCGAAGCAGATATATTGCCCTGCAGATGGTCATGCAGGGCTGGTACTGCCTTCTGGGCAAAGTACCTACGGCCAGGGACCTGCCACTGTGGTGTGCCAATGGCCGGGTCGGCGTCCTCCTTCCAGTGCCTGCTGCTCGACACGAGTGCCCTGTCGAGTATGCCGCGCAGAGTGTGCTCAAGGAGGAACACCAGTGGGATGGTATCCGCAATGGTTGGCAACATTGCGGCTACCATTGGTGGCCTCCTCAAATGGCGGAGCACACCGGCAGGCATCTTAATCAGCCACTGCCTGGGTAACAGCAAACCCAGCAACTCGACCAGCCACTCCAGGACAAGTGCACCTGATACCAGCTGGTGGAGCTACCGGCCGCTTACAGTCTGTAACCCCACACTTCTGTATTCGCCACAGGAGTGGGGAAAACCAAACGATCTCACCGGCTGTGAATAAAAGATAAGATATGAAAGGTACATTCAATTACAGTTTAGGGCCCTTTAACACCTATTGGCATAGAATAAAATTATAATATCAGAGGGAGTACGCGTAACTTTATACTATTCTTATTCCAATGATTAATTTTAGTGGTCAAATTAATATCTTTGTGTTTCAACCGATTGTTGTCTGACCCTTTGCAGGTTGGTGTCACATACAAGATGACAGTCAAGTCAAAAATGTATAAAAACATTTATACAATAAATAGGGATCCCACTATGTCTCCACCAAGTACAGTATGAACCAACGCAGCAGGTGGGTTAAGCACGTAACGTAAGATATTTGCTTTCTTCTTCAAAAAAAAAAACAAAACAAAAGGAACCCCCAAAAACCACCATGGATCACCTATAGGATAGTTTCCAAGTTATTTTATATGACTATTAACCGGATATATGAAATAAATGTGGATATTGGCCTTTAGGAATGAGCAAATAATCTGTTTTGTTGGTTGAAACTGTTGAATAAGGCCTGGGACTCTGTATGGGGGAAGTAATTTCCTGTAGTAGAATACTGCTACCATACAGGGCAGATAGTTTTCCAATCAGTTTTCAATCGACAGCAACTGTCGATCTGAATCTGATCAGAGAACCAATCGAAATTACCCACCTTGTATGCACTGGTCTTCTCTATTCTGGGTTTGATACACTGCACTTAAATTGCTGAGAAGCCATTTAAAAAAAAAAACAGCATACATGAATAAATGACAAAAAATGACATTAAAGATAAACAAAACAAAAAATTAGCGAAACCAACACTTTTTTCCTTGACAGCAAAAGGATTTTATTGTGATGAAGTAAGAGCAGGTTGGTAAAAGTGAACAAAGGAAAAGAAAATGGTATGAGAATGTAAAATTTAAAGTAGCAAGGGGCACCAAGGGTACTGCCATCTCTATTACAGGGAAAGAAGAAACTAAGGGCCAGGAAGACTAGCAGGATGGTAAAGGTTAGGGGGGCCCATTAATTAAAAGGTGGATAGGGGTCATATGCCACCAAGACCCTACATGTTGTGTTGTTTGGCCTGGGTGCTAGGGTTGACATTGGAGGGGACTGTGGGACAGGATTATTGGGGGAAAGGGGGACTGGGCGGACCCGGCGGCTTCTGATTTCACATTAGTTGCAAAAGAAAAATTAGAGGAGGAGAAGAGGTCTTAAAAATTATTTCAAAATACTGGCTTGAATTTTGAAAAAATGCTTGCATCGGGCAATGGTAGGAGACGGCGGGGCTTAGGAGTATTAGATGTGCTAAGAGGTTGGAGTAAGAAGGAGGGGTTTAGGGTTTTGGAGAACGAGCAACTTTTTGTCGGCCTAACATCTCTTTAGTAGTGATAGATTGCCCCTGACTGATGGTGGTGCAGTGTTTTGGGGGAGAAGATAGTTTAGAGGGTTAAATGTGTATTTAAAGTGCATAAATAAATTATATGATAATAATTAAAATGTATGTTTCGAATGCAAGAAGGCCTGGCGACCCCAATAATGGGGCATTGGAGATAATGGGCTTTGACTGGGAAAATTATGATGTAATAGGAATAATAGAAACTAGTTTTGAACAATTTCTCATGATGGGCTGTAAAATGAAGAAAGATACTTGTTAAGAAAGGAGGGGGGTGATATATTATGTAAAACAATAGTTGAAGCCAACTTTAAAAGAAGAGATAACTGCAAAACGGATGTTAATGAGGGGGCACGATGGCAGAAATTAGGCAAACGAAGGTTAACGTTATTGTTGGTTCTGTTACAAGCCACAAAATGCTGGCAGGGGGGGAAGTGGTCAGCTTAATATGCAGATGGAAAAAGTCTACAAGTGTGTTGGTACGTTATGGTGGACTTTAAATTACATGACTTTAATGTAGGGAAACTGACAACACAGAAAAGGGTAATGGGTGGTTCCTTTATTTTTATGCATGATAATTTTATTTACAGGTGGTTCTATGAAAAGGAGCTCCATTGTAATATCGAACATTGTGCAGCTTATATAGGTATAAAGGTAACTGGAAGCTTAAGGCAGAGCGACCGCAAAATATTGTTATTTAACGTATGTTATACAAGGAAAAAATGCATTGGGTTAACAATGACTTTTAATTTCAGGAAAGCATTTTCCCTGAATCAAAAAAATAGCTGGATGAAATCTTCTCTGGTGAAGATACACTGACAAAAGTGGAACTGTTTTAAAAAAATTTAAAACCAAGTTCACAATATAAATTTTACCCTGGGAAATAAATGTTCACACAAAAATTTAATTCACACCCATGTGGTAATTGTGATGTAAAGAGGGGAAATGGAAAGGAGAGATGGCCATTTAAAAACTCAAGTCAAGTCAGAACGGAAAAACGGGCGTTTAGGAATATAAATATGGTAAGAAAGCAATTTGAGCTAGCTAGAATAAATAATGAAGTTAGAGTAGCGGACACAAAGCAAAACTACCCTTAACACGTAGAGACATGGCATTTAAAACTTTCAGTCATAGGGAATAACCGGGCATTTAAGAAAGATAAAGACCGGAACAAGGATAGTAGAAAGCAGTTAAGCTAGCTAGAATAAATAAGGAAGTAGAGTTCTGAACAAAGCAAACTTACCCTTAACATTTTTTATTTTATATTAATAGTAAGAAGATGGGACTAAAATTGTTGGAGATAAGTTAGCTATACAAAGGATCGCACCTAAATAAACATCTTGAAACAATTTTTTTTGTGTAAACTATAGAAGAATTGCAAGGACAGATAGCCTAGAGTTATAGTTGCAATATTATTAAAGATACAATTGCACTTGGGTTAACTGAGATATGGTTCAGAAACAACTAAAATAAAATCAATAAGCTCCTGGACCGGCATAAACTACACCTTTGGCCAATATATTTAAGAACAAAACCCGTTGTTATCATAACTGTAACACACCATGTACATTATGTAAAATCTAAAACGTATCGATTTTGAGAGTACCGAAGCTGGTGTGAAAATTTTGCAAGTGATAGTTATATGTGTTAAACGTTATTCTTACGATCGTGATTGTAGATTTAAAACCATGGAACGGTCGTATTATACGCTCACTACACGGATTAATGATCGCTATAGTCAGTAGGATTTACGATTAGTGATTGTAAATGGAGATTGTCATGGATGTTAATAAATGTGCCCGGTTGTAAATCTTGTACGAGGTATGCTCCACTGGTTTTTTCCGTTAAAGGGTTTTTCGTTTCAAAGGGTATCTCCACTGGTTTTAGTTGAAATACGGAGAAGGAGCTGTGTCTTACCTCCGTTCATTCAATTAACAACATAGCAGAGGCTGGGAAGATGGGTTAGCTATTACCGATCGCTGCTCCAAATCTGGAGACTGTCATAGCAAATAGTCTGACAAGTCGTCACGGCGGACTTTGCTCATATGTAGCATGCATATGTAGCAAGACTCCCTTCGCTCTCATCAAGGCCGTCCTATCAGGTTTTATTGAAGAATGGGAGTGTAGAGAACACAGCTCCTATACCCTCACGTTCTTCAATGTAAAAAAAAATCAAGATGCAATTTTTTTTTTATTTATATCAGAAAGAAAGATCACCCGGTTACAAAAAGCAGTTAGACGACAACTTATAAATATAAGAATGAAGTGAAAAGTAATGAGGATACCAAGGTTGAATACATAAAAATAACTATTTAAAACGAATTCTAAGGAGTCAAAATAGACTTTATGAAGAGAAAAAAATGCGCGAAAGATGCGCAATGGTAAGAACACAACAGACAGCAAATGGATACACAAATAGTCTGATTCCTGTAACAAAACATGAAGTAGTAATTGTAATAATGATTTTAAAAGCATAGAAGACACTTCAAATTTATATCCCTGAGATGAAGACTGGTAGAGGATTAAAACAGCGAAACAGATGGAAACTGACACTACAAGCCACGACTTATAAGATGGTGCCAAAACACAACCCATAGCAGAGAAGGTGCACTTCAAAAAAACTGCTAAGGAGGTTTCTGCAAGGGTTTGATAGTGACTTTTATGTTTTTATTGCTATAAAGATAGAAAGTTGTTAGCAAGTTTATATCCTGTGTCGAAGGTTGTATTACGGGAAAACGTTAACAACCAAACAAGTCATCAGAAACAGCACGAGTGAACGCGGGCATAACCCTAGTGTGGATAAGACACAAGGTAGTGGGTTGCAAATGTTTATATATGGGAAGTGTGCACATTAAGTTAAACTGTTTTTTTACAGAGATATTAGAATTAAACCATATTTATTGGTACGTGTCTTGTTTTAACCCTTCCCACTACGCCCAGTAAAAAGGCCCCCAAAGCACAAGCAAAGTACGGTTATAAAGACTGTTATAAATATGGCCCTTAAAGATTCAGTTTTATCCCAGGTTTTTTCTATTTCTCTGAAAGGCACTGCCTCTAAAATTGCAACAGATGTTGTAATTCCACTATTTAAAATATGAGTGGATAATGGGAGTGGTCTCAATAGGAGTTTAAACTTCGTGGGGGGGTAACATATTACTTGAGTAAGTGTTTCAAGACTGGGGACACTAGTAAGTAGCACATGCCGCCGATGGCGTTTTAGGAGACGAGGGGACCGAAATATGTGTCCAAAACTTACAAGTGGATGGTGCTTTTGAATGGATGGTCTTGAATTTTAGGAAGAACTTGAGTAGGAATTGGTGACTCTGGCATGGAGACTAGATGGTGGTACGACATTCGTAATGTTGATGTTGGAATTCTCTTTTGTTTTACACCTCAAATGTTAATGAATAATATTTGTATGTGATTAATTATTATTTATAAAGCACCACGTGGGGTGCACAGACTGTACATAATAAATACAAATACAAGTATGTTTTTAGATAACAAAATACAGGCAATCACTAATCTATGCCAATGCCTAATGTAACATTGACATGAGAAGAGTTTTGTATACAAAGAAGGGTCTAGGTAAACAATAGCGAGGAGAACCTTACTTCTCCATGGTAGGGCAGTGGCCACCAGTGCAGCAGGGAAACCACAGCTAGTTAAAAATAGAAGACATCAACGAATAAGATAACAAACTTACCCCCAGGAGTGGGGGCCAGGTGCCACAAGACCCTGGGCCCTTCGCCAGGCCAATACAGAATACAAAACTATCGATTTGTTGCATGATAAATACAAACAAGGGGTTCAAGAAAATTATTCAGATAAATAAAAATTAATAAAATATCATACATAGGTTAAGAATAGATGTATATATATAATTTATGGATTCTGTAGTGCAGAATGCCTTGGAACAATGGAATAGAGATGTACCGAACTTCGAAAATCCGGTCCGGCGAGGATCCTCGGATTTTCGAAAAAATCCGTAAATTCGAAAAATCCGGAGCGGACCCGTTAAAACGTATTAAAATGAAAGTTCGGCAAATCTGCATTAAAGTGGCTATAAATAGCCTTGGTAATGTAACTTAATCACTCAGGGACCTGGGTAATGTCCTTAGAACACGTATCAAGCTACAATACCTAAAAATTACAGTCCCGTAGCGGAGAACAGTTATTTTCGAAAATACGATGATTACGTAAAAACGAGGATTCCCGTAAAAACGAGAGACCTCCGTAAAACGAGGATTTCCGTAAGTTCGCGAATCTCGCCGAAAAACGAGGGGATTTCCGTAAAAACGAGGATTTCGTTAAAAACGAGGAACCGGAACTTCCTGCCTATCAAAAAGGGCCAGTGCTGCAAGGCAACTATATGCCCCTGAACTACCTCCTGCTCAGGGGGTATGATGATTTCCCCCCTGGCACCCTCATGTGCGGCGCCGGAGGGCGCAGAATAAATGGAGGGGCTACAGCGCCGCTCCTGCGACGCGTTCGGATACCAGCCACTGTCTCTACCCTCCAGAGACAGTGGTCAGACCTCAAGAGGCAGAGCCTCAATATGTGGCTGCCGTTCGGCAAATGATAGAAGGCAAGTTACTTTTATTATATACTGTATTATATACGTAGTAAAATATTTTAATTCACTTCTACCAAACATATTTATATATATATATGTTTTTAAAAACAATCAATATCCTAAATTTGGCTTGAGAGGAGAGAGATCCAAGTTTCTTGTATTTCTCATTCACTGGTTAACTTGTTATTACAATTATTTAGTTGTATTATTCAATATCAGCCCTGATTTAAAGGTAAGAAAGTCAAAAAATAAAATCACTGAAAAAGTGACTTTATTTAAAATAACACCTATAAATTTAAAATGATACCAACACATAGACACAGGTAAACACACTGGTGGCCCACCCTTCCATTTCCATGGCAGCCTTATTTAAAGGCTAAGTAAAGTTAAAAATGAAATCGATCATTAAAAATTGATTTCTTTTTATCTTATAAATGCACATGATACCCCCACATAGACACAGTTTAAACAAAACTTTACTGACCCACCTTTTAGTTACATGGCAGCCCTGATTTGAAGGGAAAGTAAAGTCAAAAAATAAAATGTTGATCAATTATTAAAAATTGATTTATACACTCCAAAATTAAAAATGTTGTGTTACCCACCAAAATATTATTACAGATACAAGTACACACAGCTAATGATGCTCCCCTCACAACCCAACCAAACTTTTCCCTCCGTGGCTACAATACACACAATAAAATATAAGTACTTAGCCAGAATAAGGTAGAAATCATTGCCATAGAAATATGATGACTTTTAAGAAACTAAATATTGCCTTATTTAACTGTATTTTCAAGCAGAATTCAAAGTATAAATTAAATATTCCTTTGATATATCATTCATTATGTATTTTTTTATTTTAATTTGCAGGGGAATCTTCTCGGTACCCCACCCACCACCGTCCCGCCAGAGGAAGAATGTAAGTGCAGCCTATTGAAAAAAAAACATTTTTCTAAATCTTTCATTTGTCCAAGGCCACATTACAGCGCACACGAGCCCTCAGAAACAAGCACGTGTTTCCTGCGCTCATGTGTAGTTGCCATGTGAGTGCAGTACAGATAGCATAATTGTGCAAAAATTAGGATCACATTAATTGTGCCACACTATTGTGTGCTTTTTAACACGTTGATATGTCCAAGGCCCTTTATCCAAATGTTGCATAATTTTTAGTAAATGTATTTGAACATATAATGACAGTGAGAGTTAAAATAAATTTCTTTTTTTTTAGCACTACCACCAAACTAGCCCTCAGGCTACGGGCAGCCCATTGCCCCTCCGGGCAGTCCCTTGCCCCCTCCGGGTGCACCATCGCCCCCACCGGGCAGTCCACCGCCCAAGAAGAGGAGGAACGGGCACCAGCCAGACACGTAAGTGCATCCTAAGCAATTTTTTAATCTTTTTATTGACCTTGATTGTCAGCAAATAATTAGTGAAATTATCATTGATAATTATGAATTATATTATTTCACTCATAAAAATTTTCGAAAATAAAAAAGGAAACAAATCTATTAATTTGGCTGAGAGACAGAGCTTCTCATTTCCCATCCCATTTATTGTCCCCAACTCCTCATTGTTTGGGCTGTATCTTGTCCCTCAGTTTTTAAGCTTAAGTCACGAAATTCGGTCCAAACGTCCAAAATTATCCAAGAAATGTTATCTACATAGCCTTTTAGGAAATGTTCTTATAATATATTACTAATGGATTGGACGGTGATTGTTGAAATAAAACATTTTTTTTTCTAGAAGCAGGACCAGCCTCTACAGGGCCTCCACCCTCTCCACCCCACTCCACCCTCTCCAGCCCCTCCAGGCCCTCCACCTCTCCAGCCCCTCAGCACCTCCTGCCCTTCCAGTCACTCTGGCGGCCATGCTTGAGAATCGTAAGTAAATCATATGCAACGTTAATGAAATGTGATATACAAGACTATTAATATCTGTATTTTCCCAGTGTAAAATCCACGCTACATGATGCAACATTGGGTACTGTGGGTTGTGTCAATGCTTTTATGGGGGCTGCACCACTTCCAAAAATTTTGTATGTAGCACAGTCCTAGTGATACAAAACCAAGAATGTTCTGATACAATTAGCAATAAACGTAATGTTTTGCCAGCATTACCTACCTACTGCTGTTTATCAGTGATCCCCATGATGCAATAAAATCGGTTTAAGTGGAAGTTCAGTGATTAATATATATACTTTTAAGGAAAAAAGAGCAGTTTATCCATCCCATGACCTTAATCTGCATTCAGCAATCAGCATTGTGTCTGTGTATAAATAAATGCAACGGAAATAATGACTTCCTGTTTGCAGGACCCCTAATAGAGACTGTTATGGTCTAGCCCTTGACCCAGTCCCTGGGTTGATTCAGTTGGTCAGTAGAGATCTGAGCATGGTCACATCCAACAGCCAATCAGTAGAAATCACTGTTACCATAACTAGGTATGCAATTAATATAAACTAAAGAATTTTAGAAAATGATATTTATAATGAGCTTTCCTTTTTATGACATACCGCAACATTATAGCATTGCAGTACCATGTATGTGTAAGTAGTTATCAGGTGCAAAATGCATCACCCGCATGGTGCTTTAGGAATGTGCTCGAACATCTTCACCACAATTCTCTCAATATCTTCCTCCACAAAACTACAAGAGCATGCGGCGGGAGATGCGCCACATGGTGCGGGCCTGGACCGCCGCCTGGACCGCCGCCTGACCAGACTGGAGAGGAGGGCCCCCAGTAACCCCCTTTTTTTTGTTTGTTTGTTTATTTTTTCTAAATAGTTTTTTTAAAAAAAAAAAATTTCATTATATATATATATATAAAAACAGTTCTGGAAAAAAAAATGTTTTTGGGCTTTATTTTTCGATATATCAAATTATTCAGATAGATTCATAATCAATTTTTATTTGAAAAATTACAATACACATATCTATTTAGCTAGCTATATGTCTGGTACTATAAATGTATATACCTTAATGCCATTACCACACCACCACATTGGCCACATTCCCCTATAGTAGTTTGCACACAACAAGGCAAAGAAGGCATGGGGGTACTGGTTTACATAATGTCCACTGGGTTTGCCACCATGTTGTGGGGCCCGGCAGGCTTGGCCCCACTGGACATACCCCTCACCCCATTGGCTACCTCCTCAAGATATGCATCGTGCAGGGAAAGCAGGTGAAAGGGTAAGGCTTGTAGGAACAGCGCATTGAGTTACAGCAGGCCACTGCAGTTGCCACCATTGTTGAAGAGCCAGGCAAGCTTGGCCCCACTGAAACATACCCCTCGCCCATTGGTTATCTCCCTCAAGGTATTGCATCGTGCAAGGAAAGCAGGTGAAGGGTAAGGCTTCGTAGGAACAGCACCATTGTGTTACCGCAGGCCCACTGCAGTTTGCCACCATTGTTGAAGAGCCAGGCAAGCTTGGCCCCACTGGACATACCCCTCACCCATTGGCACTCTCCCTCAAGTATGCATCGTGCTAGGGAAAGCAGGTGAAAGGGTAATGCTTCGAGGAACAGCACCATGTGTTACAGCAGACCCACTGCAGTTTGCCACCATTGTTGTGGGGCCAGGCAGGCTTGGCCCCACTGGACATACCCCTCACCCCATTGGCTACTCTCCCTCAGAGTATGCATCGTGCAAGGGAAAGCATGAGGTGAAAGGGTAATGCTTCGTAGGAACAGCACCATGAGTTACAGCAGGCCCACTGCAGTTTGCCACCATTGTTGAAGAGCCAGGCAAGCTTGGCCCCACTGGACATACCCCTCGCCATTGGCTACTCTCCTCAAGGTATGCATCGTGCAAGGGAAAGCCGGTGAAAGGGTCAGCAGCATTGAGTTACAGCAGGCACACTGCAGTTTGCCACCATTGTTGAAGAGCCAGGCAAGCTTGGCCCCACTGGACATACCCCTCGCCCATTGGCTACTCTCCCTCAAGGTATGCATCGTGCAAGGGAAAGCAGGTGAAAGGGTAGGCTTCGTAGGAACAGCACCATTGTGTTACAGCAGGCCATGCAGTTTGCCACATTGTTGAAGAGCCAGGAAGCTTGGCCCCACTGGACATACCCCTCACCCATTGGCTACTCTCCCTCAAGGTATGCATGTGCTAGGGAAAGCAAGGTGAAAGGGTAATGCTTCGTAGGAGCAGCACCATGTGTTACAGCAGGCACTGCAGTTTGCCACCATTGTGTGGGGCCAGGCAGGCTTGGCCCCACTGAACATACCCCTACCCCATTGGCTACTCTCCCTCAGAGTATGCATCGTGCAAGGGAAAGCAGGTGAAAGGGTAATGCTTCGTAGGAACAGCACCATTTAGTTACAGCAGGCCCACTGCAGTTGCCCATTGTTGAAGAGCCAGGCAAGCTTGGCCCCACTGGACATACCCTCGCCCATTGGCTACTCTCCCTCAAGGTATGCATCGTGCAAGGGAGGCAGGTGAAAGGGTACAGCAGCATTGAGTTACAGCAGGCACACTGCAGTTTGCCACCATTGTTGAAGAGCCAGGCAAGCTTGGCCCCCTGGACATACCCCTCGCCCATTGGCTAATCTCCCTCAAGGTATGCATCGTGCAAGGGAAAGCAGGTGAAAGGGTAAGGCTTCGTAGGAACAGCACCATGTGTTACAGCAGGCCCACTGCAGTTTGCCACCATTGTTGAAGAGCCAGGCAAGCTTGGCCCACGGACATACCCCTCACCATTGGCTACTCTCCCTCAAGGTATGCTCGTGCTAGGGAAAGCAAGGTTGAAAGGGTAATGCTTCGTAGGAACAGCACCATTGTGTTACAGCAGGCCCACTGCAGTTTGCCACCATTGTTGAAGAGCCAGCAAGCTTGGCCCCACTGGACAATACCCCTCACCATTGGCTACTCTCCCTCAAGGTATGCTCGTGCTAGGGAAGCAGGTGAAAGGGTAATGCTCGTAGGAACAGCACCATTGAGTTACAGCAGGCCCACTGCAGTTTGCCACACTGGTGTGGGGCCAGGCAGGCTTGGCCCCACGGACATACCCCTAACCCCATTGTGCACTCTCCCTCAGAGTATAGCATCGTGCAAGGGAAAGCAGGTGAAAGGGTAATGCTTCGTAGGAACAGCACATTGAGTTACAGCAGGCCCAATGCAGTTTGCCACCATTGTTGTGAAGAGCCAGGCAAGCTTGGCCCACTGGACTACCCCCCGCCCATTGGCTACTCTCCCTCAAGGTATGCATCGTGCAAGGGAAAGCAGGTGAAAGGGTACAGCAGCATTGAGTTACAGCAGGCACACTGCAGTTGCCACCATTGTTGAAGAGCCAGGCAAGCTTGGCCCCACTGGACATACCCTCGCCCATTGGCTACTCTCCCCAAGGTATGCTCATGCAAGGGAAAGCAGGTGAAAGGGTAAGGCTTCGTAGGAACAGCACCATTGTGTTACAGCGGCCCATGCAGTTTGCCACCATTGTTGAAGAGCCAGGCAAGCTTGGCCCACTGGACATACCCCTCACCATTGGCTACTCTCCCTCAAGGTATGCATCGTGCTAGGGAAAGCAGGTGAAAGGGTAATGCTTCGTAGGAACAGCACCATTGTGTTACAGCAGACCCACTGCAGTTTCCACCATTGTTGTGGGGCCAAGCAGGCTTGGCCCACATGGACATACCCCTCACCCCCTTGGTACTCTCCTCAGAGTATGCATCGTGCAAGGGGAAAGCAGGTGAAAGGGTATGCTTCGTAGGAACAGCACCATTGAGTTACAGCAGGCCCACGCAGTTTGCCACCATTGTTGAGAGCCAGGCAAGCTTGGCCCCACTGGACATACCCCGCCCATTGGCTACTTCCCTCAAGGTATGCCGTGCAAGGAAAGCAGGTGAAAGGGTACAGCAGCATTGAGTTACAGCAGGCACACTGCAGTTGCCACCATTGTTGAAGAGCCAGGCAAGCTTGGCCCCACTGGACATACCCCTCGCCCATTGGCTACTCTCCCTCAAGGTATGCATCGTGAAGAGGAAAGCAGGTGAAAGCAGTGATGAAGGGTAAGGTTCGTAGGAACAGCACCATTGTGTTAAGCAGGCCACTGCAGTTTGCCACTATTGTTGAAGAGCCAGGCAAGCTTGGCCCCACTGGAACAACCCTCACCCATTGGCTACTCTCCCTCAAGGTATGCATCGTGCTAGGGAGAAGCAGGTGAAAGGGTAATGCTTCGTAGGAGCAGCACATTGTGGTTACAGCAGGCACACTGCAGTTTGCCACCATTGTTGAAGAGCCAGGCAAGCTTGGCCCCACTGGACATACCCCTCGCCCATTGGCTACTCTCCCTCAAGGTATGCATCGTGCAAGGGAAAGCAGGTGAAAGGGTACAGCAGCATTGAGTTACAGCAGGCACACTGCAGTTTGCCACCATTGTTGAAGAGCCAGGCAAGCTTGGCCCACTGGACATACCCCTCGCCCATTGGCTACTCTCCCTCAAGGTATGCATCGTGCAAGGGAAAGCAGGTGAAAGGGTAAGGCTTCTGTAGGAACAGCACATTGTGTTACAGCAGGGCCACTGCAGTTTGCCACTATTGTTGAAGAGCCAGGCAAGCTTGGCCCCACTGGACATACCCCTCACCCATTGGCTACTCTCCCTCAAGGTATGCATCGTGCTAGGGAAGCAGGTGAAAGGTAATGCTTCGTAGGAGCAGCACCATTGTGTTACAGCAGGGCCACTGCAGTTTGCCACCATTGTTGTGGGGCAGGCAGGCTTGGCCCCACTGAAACATACCCTCACCCCATTGGCTACTCTCCCTCAGAGTATGCATCGTGAAGGGAAAGCAGGTGAAAGGGTAATGCTTCGTAGGAAACAGCACCATTTAGTTACAGCGGCCCACTGCAGTTTGCCACCATTGTTGAAGAGCCAGGCAAGCTTGGCCCCACTGGACATACCCCTCGCCCATTGGCTACTTCCCTCAAGGTATGCATCGTGCAAGGGAAGGCAGGTGAAAGGGTACAGCAGCATTGAGTTACAGCAGGCAACTGCAGTTTGCCACCATTGTTGAAGAGCCAGGCAAGCTTGGCCCCACTGGACATACCCCTCCCAATGGCTCTCCCTCAAGGTATGCATCGTGCAGGGAAAGCAGGTGAAAGGGTAAGGCTTCGTAGGAACAGCACATTGTGTTACAGCAGGCCCACTGCAGTTTGCCACATTGTTGAAGAGCCAGGCAAGCTTGGCCCCACTGGACATACCCCTCACCCATTGGCTACTCTCCCTCAAGGTATGCATCGTGCTAGGGAAAGCAGGTGAAAGGGTAATGCTTCGTAGGAACAGCACCATTGTGTTACAGCAGGCCCACTGCAGTTTGCCACCATTGTTGAAGAGCCAGGCAAGCTTGGCCCCACTGGACATACCCCTCACCCATTGGCTACTCTCCTCAAGGAGTATGCACGTGCTAGGGAAATCAGGTGAAAGGGTAATGCTTCGTAGGAACAGCACCATTGAGTTACAGCAGGCCCACTGCAGTTTGCCACCATTGTTGTGGGGCCAGGCAGGCTTGGCCCCACTGGACATACCCTAACCCTTGGCTACTCTCCCTCAGAGTATGCATCGTGCAAGGGAAAGCAGGTGAAAGGGTAATGCTTCGTAGGAACAGCACCATTGAGTTACAGCAGGCCCACTGCAGTTTGCCACCATTGTTGAAGAGAGCAGGCAAGCTTGGCCCCACTGGAAATACCCCTCGCCCATTGGCTACTCTCCCTCAAGGTATGCATCGTGCAAGGGAAAGCAGGTGAAAGGGTACAGCAGCATTGAGTTACAGCAGGCACACTGCAGTTTGCCACCATTGTTGAAGAGCCAGGCAAAGCTTGGCCCACTGGACATACCCCGCCCATTGGCTACTCTCCTCAAGGTATGATCATGCAGGGAAGCAGGTGAAAGGGTAAGGCTTCGTGGAAAAGCACCATTGTGTTACAGCAGGCCCACTGCAGTTTGCCACCATTGTTGAAGAGCAGGCAAGCTTGGCCCCACTGGACATACACCCTCACCCATTGGCTATCTCCTCAAGGTATGCATCGTGCTAGGGAAAGCAGGTGAAAGGGTAATGCTTCGTAGGAACAGCACCATTGTGTTACAGCAGACCCCACTGCAGTTTGCCACCATTGTTGTGGGGCCAGGCAGGCTTGGCCCCACTGGACATACCCCTCACCCCATTGGCTACTCTCCCTCAGAGTATGCATCGTGCAAGGGAAAGCAGGTGAAAGGGTAATGCTTCGTAGGAACAGCACCATTGAGTTACAGCAGGCCCACTGCAGTTTGCCACCATTGTTGAAGAGCCAGAGCAAGCTTGGCCCCACTGGACATACCCCTCGCCCATTGGCTACTCTCCCTCAAGGTATGCATCGTGCAAGGGAAAGCAGGTGAAGGGGTACAGCAGCATTGAGTTACAGCAGGCACACTGCGTTTGCCACCATTGTTGAAGAGCCAGGCAAGCTTGGCCCCACTGGACATACCCCTCGCCCATTGGCTACTCTCCCTCAAGGTATGCATCGTGCAAGGGAAAGCAGGTGAAAGCAGGTGAAAGGGTAAGGCTTCGTAGGAACAGCACCATTGTGTTACAGCAGGCCCACTGCAGTTTGCCACTATTGTTGAAGAGCCAGGCAAGCTTGGCCCCACTGGACATACCCTCACCCATTGGCTACTCCCCTCAAGGTATGCATCGTGCTAGGGAAAGCAGGTGAAAGGGTAATGCTTCGTAGGAGCAGCACCATTGTGTTACAGCAGGCCCACTGCAGTTTGCCACCATTGTTGTGGGGCCAGGCAGGCTTGGCCCCACTGGACATACCCCTCACCCCATTGGCTACTCTCCTCAGAGTATGCATCGTGCAAGGGAAGCAGGTGAAAGGGTAATGCTTCGTAGGAACAGCCCATTTAGTTACAGCAGGCCCACTGCAGTTTGCCACCATTGTTGAAGAGCCAGGCAAGCTTGGCCCCACTGGACATACCCCTCGCCCATTGGCTACTCTCCCTCAAGGTATGCATCGTGCAAGGGAAAGCAGGTGAAAGGGTACAGCAGCATTGAGTTACAGCAGGCACACTGCAGTTTGCCACCATTGTTGAAGAGCCAGGCAAGCTTGGCCCCACTGGACATACCCCTCGCCCATTGGCTACTCTCCCTCAAGGTATGCATCGTGCAAGGGAAAGCAGGTGAAAGGGTAAGGCTTCGTAGGAACAGCACCATTGTGTTACAGCAGGCCCACTTGCAGTTTGCCACCATTGTTGAAGAGCCAGGCAAGCTTGGCCCCACTGGACATACCCCTCACCCATTGGCTACTCTCCCTCAAGGTATGCATCGTGCTAGGGAAAGCAGGTGAAAGGGTAATGCTTCGTAGGAACAGCACCATTGTGTTACAGCAGGCCCACTGCAGTTTGCCACCATGTTGAAGAGCCAGGCAAGCTTGGCCCACTGGACATACCCCTCACCCATTGGCTACTCTCCTCAAGGTATGCATCGTGCTAGGGAAAGCAGGTGAAAGGGTAAGGCTTCGTAGGAACAGCACCATTGAGTTACAGCAGGCCCACTGCAGTTTGCCACCATTGTTGTGGGGCCAGGCAGGCTTGGCCCCACTGGACATACCCCTAACCCCATTGGCTACTCTCCCTCAGAGTATGCATCGTGCAAGGGAAAGCAGTGAGAAGGTAATGCTTCGTAGGAACAGCACCATTGAGTTACAGCAGGCCCACTGGAGTTGCCCACCATTGTTGAAGAGCCAGGCAAGCTTGGCCCCACTGGACATACCCCTCGCCCATTGGCTACTCTCCTCAAGGTATGCATCGTGCAGGGAAAAGCAGGTGAAAGGGTTACAGCAGCATTGAGTTACAGCAGGCACACTGCAGTTTGCCACCATTGTTGAAGAGCCAGGGCAAGCTTGGCCCCCACTGGACATACCCCTCGCCCATTGGCTACTCTCCCTCAAGGTATGCATCATGCAAGGGAAAGCAGGTGGAAGGTAAGGCTTCGTAGGAACAGCACCATTGTGTTACAGCAGGCCCACTGCAGTTTGCCACCATTGTTGAAGAGCCAGGCAAGCTTGGCCCCACTGGACATACCCCTCACCCATTGGCTACTCTCCCTCAAGGTATGCATCGTGCTAGGGAAAGCAGGTGAAAGGGTAATGCTTCGTAGGAACAGCACCATTGTGTTACAGCAGGCCCACTGCAGTTGCCACCATTGTTGTGGGGCCAGGCAGGCTTGGCCCCACTGGACATACCCTCACCCATTGGCTACTCTCCCTCAGAGTATGCATCGTGCAAGGGAAAGCAGGTGAAAGGGTAATGCTTCGTAGGAACAGCACCATTGAGTTACAGCAGGCCCACTGCAGTTTGCACCATTGTTGAAGAGCCAGGCAAGCTTGGCCCCACTGGACATACCCCTCGCCCATTGGCTACTCTCCCTCAAGGTATGCATCATGCAAGGGAAAGCAGGTGAAAGGGTAAGGTTCGTAGGAACAGCACCATTGTGTTACAGCAGGCCCACTGCAGTTTGCCACCATTGTTGAAGGAGCCAGGCAAGCTTGGCCCACTGGACATACCCCTCACCCATTGGCTACTCTCCCTCAAGGTATTGCATCGTGCTAGGGAAAGCAGGTGAAAGGGTAATGCTTCGTAGGAACAGCACCATTGTGTTACAGCAGGCCCCTGCAGTTTGCCACCATTGTTGAAGAGCCAAGCAAGCTTGGCCCCACTGGACATACCCCTCACCCATTGGCTACTCTCCCTCAAGGTATGCATGTGCTAGGGAAAGCAGGTGAAAGGGTTAATGCTTCGTAGGAACAGCACCATTGAGTTACAGCAGGCCCACTGCAGTTGCCACCATTGTTGTGGGGCCAGGCAGGCTTGGCCCCACTGGACATACCCCTCACCCCATGGCTACTCTCCCTCAGAGTATGCATCGTGGCAAGGGAAAGCAGGTGAAAGGGTAATGCTTCGTAGGAACAGCACCATTGAGTTACAGCAGGCCCACTGCAGTTTGCCACCATTGTGAAGAGGCCAGGCAGCTTGGCCCCACTGGACATACCCTCGCCCATTGGCTACTCTCCCTCAAGGTATGCATCGTGCAAGGGAAAGCAGGTGAAAGGGACAGCAGCATTGAGTTACAGCAGGCACACTGCAGTTTGCCACCATTGTTGAAGAGCCAGGCAAGCTTGGCCCCACTGGACATACCCCTCGCCATTGGCTACTCTCCCTCAAGGTATGCATCGTGCAAGGGAAAGCAGGTGAAAGGGTAGGCTTCGTAGGAACAGCACCATTGTGTTACAGCAGGCCCACCTGCAGTTTGCCACCATATGTTGAAGAGCCAGGCAAGCTGGCCCCACTGGACATACCCTCACCCATTTGCTACTCTCCTCAAGGTATGCATCGTGCTAGGGAAAGCAGGTGAAAGGGTAATGCTTCGTAGGAACAGCACATTGTGTTACAGCAGGCCCACTGCAGTTTGCCCCATTGTTGTGGGGCCAGGCAGGCTTGCCCACTGGACATACCCCTCACCCCATTGGCTACTCCCTCAGAGTATGCATCGTGCAAGGGATAGCAGGTGAAAGGGTAATGCTTCGTAGGAACAGCACCATTGAGTTACAGCAGGCACACTGCAGTTTGCCACCATTGTTGAGAGAGCCAGGCAGGCCTGGCCCACTGGACATGGAGTACTGTCTCGGGCGCAGGCAGGATTGACCCAGAGCTGAAAACATTAGCCACAGAGTAGCTGTTGCGGCTGTATGAGATGGTCAGAGTAGGTGACACCACAAGGTGCCTCATGGAGAGAGAACGAAGATCAAAATGGAGTACTGCTCTCGGGCCAGGCAGGATTGACCCAGAGCTGAAAACATTAGCCACAGAGTAGCTGTTGCGGCTGTATGAGATGGTCAGAGTAGGTGACACCACAAAGGTGCCTCATGGATAGAGAACAAAGATCAAATATGGAGTACTGCTCTCGGGCCAGGCAGGATAGACCCGAGCTGAAAACATTAGCCACAGAGTAGCTGTTGCGGCTGTATGAGATGGTCAGAGTAGGTGACACCACAAGGTGCCTCATGGGAGAGAGAACTAAGATCAAATATGGAGTATACTGCTCTCGGGACAGGCAGGATAAACCCAGAGCTGAAAACATTAGCCACAGAGTAGCTGTTGCGGCTGTATGAGATGGTCAGAGTAGGTGACACCACAAAGGTGCCTCATGGAGAGAGAACAAAGATCAAATATGGAGTACTGCTCTCGGGCCAAGTAGGATCGACCCAATCTTAGAAAAATTAGCCACAGAGTAGCTGTTGTCGCAGAGCATTTGTTATTTCATAACCTGAATGCAGTAGAGCAAGGTAGGACCATATATGGCCCTGCCAATAATAAAATTTGCCATTTGCCAGCTAAGCTGGCATCAGCTAAGCCTCTAGGTGGAAAATGAGGCGGAAGGAGCAGTATGGGTGCCAGGGGCAGGAGGCCTTCAGTCACGGGCATCAGCAATAGGGGTGCTGTATTGAGATGTGACCACGCCTCATTCATCTTGATGAATGTAAGGCGGTCCACATTCTCAGTGAGAGGAGGGTCCTCCTCTCCGTTACAACACCCCCTGCTGCGCTGAAGGTCCTCTCCGAAAGAACACTGGATGACGGGCATGAAAGGACCTCGATGGCATACTGTGCCAACTCGGGCCAGATATCAAGCCTCGCCACCCAGTAGTCCAGTGGATCCTCAGTCTCTGATGTGGCTACACCGGCCTGGATCCGATGTAGTCGGTGACCTGGCGACTGAGGTGTTGCCTGGTGGAGTTGCCAGTGGATGGGCCTGGCAACTGTGGCTGGAAGAACAGCCTGAAGTTGGCCGCGAGGCCGCTCCAGTACTGCTGCTCCTCCTGTCAGGCACAGGGGACGTGAGCCCTGTTGATCCCCAACATCAGGTGCTGTAGGCCTGCCAGCACCTGGGAAGGCAGAACAGAGGCAACGTAGCAGTGTTGCCTCATAGTGCTGCATTCTACCTTCCCTCTGAGATGCGGGGATAAAACTCCGACACTTTACCCTTATAGCGGGGATCTATAAGGGTGGCCACCCAGTATGCTCCTTCTCTTGATGGCCTTAATCATGGGGTCCTTGCGAAGGCATTGCAGCATGAAAGAGCCCATGCCCGCAAAATGCCTGCCGCAGAGGACCCCATGTCCTCGATGTCACTGAGGACAGTAGTGTCGGGCTCAACCTCTCCCAACCACGAATGACATGTGGTACTTGGGAGGGTTGAGATGTCCCCCTAGAGGAATGCCCCATTTCCCCTTGGTCCAGGTCACCTAAACCCCCCTCATCATCGGACGGCTGCTCTGCACCGTGATGTTCGGGCTCGGAAAGCATCACGGTGTCGGCGTCCTCCTCTTCCAGTGCCTGCTGCTCGACAGCGAGTGCCCTGTCGAGTATGCCGCGCAGAGTGTGCTCAAGGAGGAACACCAGTGGGATGGTATCCGCAATGGTGGCAACATTGCGGCTTACCATCCTGGTGGCCTCCTCAAATGGCGCGAGCACCGGCAGGCATCTCTAATCAGCAGCCACTGCCTGGGTAACAGCAAACCAGGTCCCCAGAGCCTGATCTTGCCTGTACTCGTACAAGTAGTCTATGATGGCTCGCCTTGCTGGAGCAGCCTCAGCAGCATCATAAGACTAGAGTTCCAGCGGTGGGGGTGTCACAAATCAGGCGGTTTGCGGCAGACCATTCTGCTGCTGAAACTCGGCCAGACGAGCTGTGGCCGTGTATGACCGCCTGAAGTGACTGGACACCCTCCTAGCCATCCTCAGTACCTCCTGGAGACCAGGGTACTTGGTGAGGAACCGCTGGACGACCAGGTTGAGAACGTGTGCCAGGCAAGGAAACATGTGGGACTCTGCCCATGCGAAGGGCAGAGACAGGATATTTGTGGCATTGTCACACACGACCTTGCCTATTGAGAGGTGGTGTGGTCAGCCACCTCTCAACCTGCCCTTGCAGTGCTGCCAGCAACTCGGCCCTGGTGTGGCTCCTATCACCGAGGCACAAAGCTGCAACCACTGCATGGCACCGTCTCGCCTGGCACGAAGCATAGGCTCTGGGGGGCACGGAGCTGTCCGGAAGAGGGCTCACCGGATGAGGAGGGGGGGGTGGAGACTGGCGTATCACCAATGCGTGGTGGTACCACCATCTCCCCACTTGCGCTCGTGCCGCGTCTCTGCCGGCTAGCGAGTGGACCCATTGGGCGGTAAATGACACATACCGCCCTGGCCGTGCTTGCTGGACCACGCGTCCATAGTAATGTGGACACACTTGCCCACACTTGTGTCCAGCGAAGCAGATATATTGCCCTGCAGATGGTCATGCAGGGCTGGTACTGCGCTTCTGGGCAAAGTACCTACGGCCAGGGACCTGCCCACTGTGTGTGCAATGGCC